>VZSE01007886.1:429569-647344 GCA_013398275.1 Promerops cafer
GCTGCCCCGCGGCAGCGACAAAAAGGCTTTGCGGCCCCACAGCACTGAAAGCACTTGCAGCAGAAGGAGGGACTTGCACCGGGGACGCCGGCGTGCACCGAGGGGAGGGGAGGAGAGGGCGGTGATGGGGGAGGCCTGCGGGACGCCTGCCTCGACCCCACTTACACTGCGGTCTCCCTGGCAAGGTCCCCAGAGCCCCAGCGTGCAGCATCTGCCTGCCCCCAGCTTGCTCACCAAGGACAGGTTTTTGTCGGTCTTGGCCATGCCAAGATCACCATGCCAAGGATCTGACCATTAAACAACACAAAGATGTCAATATTGCTCCTGTCTGAACTGCATTTTGATTTTTACCTATTGCTTTCCTTCAGTTCCTGGCTGAGATGTTCTAAGTTATTTCTTGGTGAATGGAAGAAGATTTGTGAGATGAGAGGGGCATGGGATACTGGCATGGAACTACTGAGGCAAGAAGAGAAGTGTGCTTGGATTCTGACTTCAGATAGTCACTTGATGAATTCACTGTCAAGCTAGGGGTATTGTGTCCACCCCCAAGATGGGGATACAACACTGCCTTTATCTTGACAGCTGTTTCTCAGTTTATGGAGTCATCCATATTTTGCCTCCTGATCAGGATTTTAAATTAATTTTTGTTTTGCTTAATGTACCTCAGAAACAACCGCTCCCTTGCTACTCACCCTGTCTTTCCCCAGCAGCCTTTTCACTGGGGGACATCTTTGAACAGCAGTGACCAGGCACCTCTGCAGTGCCCTGCAGGGAGGCAGAGCACACACGCTGAGGTCCAGGAGCTCTCTGTGCCTTGGGGGAGCTGTGGAGGATAAATGCCATTGTGGGATATCTTCTGCAAGTGACAGCAGTTTAATTACAAGCTGGATGAGGCTGGAATGGTTTATGCCACTGACAACACTTTAGGACACCATATTATCAGCCTTCTCCAGTCCTTACGTGCTGTTTTATAAAGGACAGAGAACCTGTGATCAGTGCTGCTGTTCCCTCTGTGCAGACAGTCCCTGTGCCAGTCCTGCTCTGCTTAAAGGGCACCTGTGGAGAGAACACACAAGGACATCTCCCTTCTCCCCTGCCTTGTGCAAGAAGTGTCCACTGGACGTCTCTCTCCTACAGAAAGGATGGAGGCAATGCAGGATTTTCACCTGACTCCTTGTGAACTTGGGGCTGGGCTTGTGTTTCAGAAATTGCAGAAGCGATTCAGGGAATGCATTTGCACTTTATAATTGAGCACCATTTCCAGCACATTCATTGTATGTAGGCTCCTTTCCTAAGTAGAAATACCTGCTTCTCTCTTGTAAATGCTGTAAATCCCGTAGGAAGCCCTGCTTATGCATTGGCTTCAAGATGATTCCTTGTGGCAGAGAATTTGCCTTGGAGTTGAAGCTGTGGGGCTGGGTACCCCTCTTTGATGTTACTTGATTTTCAGATGCCAGCTGTAGTGCATAGCTTTGAAATTTTTACCAAGACAAAACTCCCCTTTGCCTTGAAGAGGACATCCAGCCTTGGGCATGAATTCACAATTGCTTGCAGTAAAAAGAGCTTGTTCTTGTTACTGTCAGGTTGGTCTGGTTGGTTGGTTTTCAGATTGAGCCAAATGGTTATTAAAATGGATGGTGCTCCTGTTCTGGCAAGCTGTCACTTCACAGTGTTCGCAGTTCTCTCACACGTGTGCTTTCCCAGCCTGCTTCCCCAGCTCCAGGGGCAGAAGATAAGCCAGAAGAAAAGGTTCTCTCTAGCCAAGTGTTTGTCTGAAGTGTCCCAGCTACTCTGGAATGATTAGCATCTTTTCTTCCTATGCCTTTTCTGCAATCACATGTTCCCATTACATCTGAAATTGAATGACAAAGTATTTTCAAATAACAGTGGCCACATATGGCATCAGATTACTGTGCTGAGTGCCACCCTTTACTGTCTGCATGCATGTGATAAGTGGCTGTCACTGCTCAAATGACAAGGCAGGATATCACGTGCACTTAAACTCTCAAAGATGGAAAAGGACCAACCATGCACGCTCCTCCACCAACACCTTAGTCATCAAACAGATTATTTTCTCAGTGTTTATGAACTTACTTTAGTCTGTAAGCATAGCCTAGTCAAAAAAATATCCCTGTAATATTGGAGTATGGCATGACAAGAGTCATCTTTTCTCATGGCATCCATCTGAATGCTGGTCAGTGTACAAGTAAAAAAAAATTAAAATCTCTAAGTGGCATTGCTACAACTTCACACTGGAAATTATATGAATGTTAAGTTTGTTCTTCATTTTACATCCCCTGTGGATGACCAATCCTGCAGGCAGGAATGACCAGCACATTGCAGCAGGGCTGTGGGAGGCAGAGCCTGCTCCTCTCCTCCAGCTGCATAGCTCTGGAGGTTTCCTGTTTGCGTACCTAATCTGACACTTCTGCAGGGGCAGTTTGACTAAGAATGTATCACTTCTTAAAGTCAGTGTTCTGATCTTAGCCAAAATACAAGGGGTTGGTGTAAAGTACATCACCCCTTCCCCTTGAAATCATGCTTACATGGAGAGTCTTCTGTGAATTCTAATAGAGGCAGGATTAGGTTCTATGTCTGTTTTAGGACTCTGCCTAGGCTTATTCACAAAATCTTACCTAGATTTCTATCTTCTTCTCTTTTCTGCCCTTTTAATTTTTGCCTAGTACAGGTTTTGGTTGGCTGTCCAAGATCTCAAGAAACAACCTTTACAGGATGTGACCACCAGAGTGGAAGAAATCTGGCAAGAGTTTCTAGCTCCTGGGGCCCAAAGTGCTATCAACCTGGATTCCCACAGCTATGAGAAAACAAGCCAAAATGTCAAAGACCCAGGGAGATATACATATGAAGATGCACAGGTTAGTTTTTGGTTTTGTGGAACTACTGCTAATGAAACTCTCGGTTTTAATATGATATTCCACTATCACATTGTCACCACTTTTGTAAGAAAAAGGAGATGCACAGTTTGAAGTGACTTTGAGGATATCTATTCAAGCTGCGTAAATGATATTTTCATTGAATCTATCAGTTATCACAGGCTAAGGCTCCTCTGGGAACAAATGTTCCAAAATCTACAAGTCTGCAAGGCGCTGCAAGCTGGAGCCATGTCTCAGAGAAAGCACAGATGAAAAAGTGCTCTCAAGTTCAGATTGTCTGTCTGTGCTACCTGTCACCAAAGTCTGGCATATTTACAGAATGGCCAATGTCATGTCAAAACCCTGGCTAATACACTTTTTCTATATTTTATTTATTTATAGCTAATTATATCCCCCTGCCAAACCCCAAATGCAGCAGCTTCCTCCAAGCACAGCTAGAAATTTGTCCACCAGACAATACCTTAGAGTAATGATAGGACAGTAGGCAATGCAGTGAGCTTAATCCTTCCCTCCTAAGGCTCCAGATTTATCAGGGAAATTTTACAGATAAACTGTACATGGAAAATGCCTTGAGGAAAATGGATAATTTGAAAAAAACTGCTACAAGCAAGGGTAAAGCTGTATAACCTTCTGGAAAGTGAAAATACAATTTTCTAATTTTTAAAAAAGAAAAAGGAAGAAGTGATAATTTGTCAAATATTACTAGGGACACAATTAAAAGATATCCTCATAATCATTTCTATCACACGATGTAGTAAAACCAACAGCAAATGAAAAGAATGGTTTTGTTTTTTTTTTAATGGGTTTTGTTTGTTTTTTTTTTAAATTTGCACCTTGAGGCAAGTCTTCAAAATACTCCACTAACAAAATATTTTCATCTCCAGGGAGATGTTGTGGACCACTTATACAAGGTTAGGCAATGAATTTTTCAAACCAGCATCAAATACTCTATTTGCCTGAATGCAATCTTGCTCCTTGGGGCCAGCATAGAAGGAATATACACGAAGTTTCAAGGCAGTCCCCTGTGAATATCAGGCAACTTAAATGCCCTCTTTAAAGCTGAGAAATACAGGAGTATGAAGATATTTTGGCTAAGATATATTCTTTGCTTGGCAGTTGTAGTGAAAAAGAACTTCTTGCGTCACCTGAAAAAAAATGATGATGGCAAAATGCAGGCTAAAGTAGATAGGTGAATAATGGGGGAATTGAATAAATTGATAAGTAGAAGTACTAAGAATAAGATGAATGTTTAGACAATGAGTATTTAATTAGAAAAAGACACAGAGGATTTAGCCTTGAACTGATCAGTTCACAATGTAATTGCCATTCAAAGGGGAGTTGATAAAATCAAGCTGGAGCCCTGGCAGTTAGACTGCAATTTTAGCTCCTTGGGTTAATTTTATTTCAGTGGATTTTTACACTGACAGATGTCCTCAATTCATCTGTTGTGGTTCATGGACACAGAAATATGAGGCAAAGGTAGACCTTCAGGGCCAGCTATGGTTATCTTGGAGATTGAATCTATGCCAAGAGAGGATAGCACAGTGTGGAACATGAGCCCAGTTACCTTCTTGGGCAGTGGGCTTCTGGTAGCCCTCCAAAGCTGTTTGTGACTGCTTGACTGGATAGCTGAGAAGGCTTTCTAACAAAAGCAGGAAGAAGCAGGGCATTGTTGAAGGGTGTAGTGCCCTGGTAGAGCTTCTACTGGATCATCCTGGAGAAGGGACGTTTTTGTTTGCACATCCACTTCATAGGAGCCAATGTAGCTTGCCCCAGGGTGCTGTAAATCTCCCAGGTACTGCCGTGGTTTTCTTGCCAGTCAGCCCTGCCACCACAGAGGCTCTTGTCCATGAATCTGCAGCAGCTGCCTTATCTCAGCACCCTGGCACCAGGAGTCCATGGGAGCTCCCACACATCCCACATTCCTAGGGACTCAACCAGATACAACTAATCAAAGCACCCTCTGTGGGAGGGGAAAATAGGAGTGTTGTCCTGTCCTGTGCAGCTTTAGCACAAAGGGGAAAACAACTGAAATGTCCTTGAAAGTAAAGAACAAGAAAAATTTAGTTTACTCAACAGCACATTCTTTGAATGCCTGCAGGTCTGAGACACTAAGAGGAAGGAAGAGTGTTGTCTGATCTGAGAAAATTAGTTCAATATTCCTGCAGTGGAAGAATAGAAGAAGGTGATGTGGCACTCTAGTCATGACTTGAGAGATCCACAAAATGCCAATTCTGTATGAAAAGCACTTATAAATGCATATAAGTGGACACATTGCTGTACTTGGGAAGGGCAAGGTGTAGCAGAGCACATTCAGGCCAGCAAATGCTTTATAACAGGAAGTTGAAAGCAAAGCATCATTTGTTATTGGGTGCTTAACAGTCTGCATTGATGTGCTTCTTTGCACACCCTTGGCTCCCAGCCCCAAAGAGCTCTCCCAGATGCTGCTCAACCATCTGGTGAGGCAACTAGCCTAGATAAAAACAGGGAGAAAAGGGGCTCTTGGCAAACATGCCTCTCCCTTCAAACCTCTTTGTCCCCAGGCCAGTCATGGTCTGAAAGCAAATGGTTCCTCTGTTTAGGAAAATCTCAGCTCCAAATCTCAGTCCTCAAAGCGCTCATAATCCAAACCTGAATTTGGTGTGCATTTATTATTTCAGACAGACCTCTCTCTGAGATGGATTCCTGTTCCACAGAAGCAAGTGTTTTGCCTTTTCCCCATCTCAGCTTAAGATACTTGCCATGCTGTGTGTCCCTCAGTGCTGCTGCACTCTGCAGTGCTGCACTGCTGGGCTTGCATAGAGCTGCCCCTCCTGCTGTGTCTCCCGCAGGTGCCATCGCCCACCCTGTGCCTGGCTCAAGCTGTGCCAGCACATCTCAGCTCTGAGCAGAGTGTGCTGTGCTGGCTCAGCCTGCACTCCCCTCCCCAGCTGTCCATTTTGTTGGTGTCTCTGTCCTCCAGCAGCCCAGCACTGCTCCTAGCTCTGTCCTCATCGTCAGCTCTGCCAGCTATCTTGGTCTGCAGCACCTTCTGTCATCTTAGTGCTGGGCCCCTCCAGAGGGGAGCCTACCAATTTAGCTGATTATTTTCTGCTCTTAAACAACTGTCCTCTGAGTAAAATATTATGATTATCAAACCATTTTCACTGGGGAGCAAAGCAGCTTTTAATACAAGGGGCATCGTCAGGAAAGGTCAGTTCAATTAAACAGTGAAGTACTTAGCAGGATGTAAGCTCCCACAGGAGTTATCAGCATCATTGAACAACCAATGTGGGGCCCTGCAATATGAAGCAGGCACCGCCAGCTCTGGAAAGTAAATAGGTTTGGGTCCATCTGAATGGCCTCTTTTGGCTAATGAAGCTGCTGACAGCCAAAGTAATTCATCTTTACATGGGAACACAGAGCTGTGAGTGTGACAATTATGGCTTATCTGTACGTGTTATTAGTTTTTTAACCATTCTTTCCCTACCCTCATCAGGCATCTCCTTGTCTCCCCTGAAATATTTCTCTGCCTTCAGAAAATCTTTAATCCCTTCCTCAGTCCCTTGGTGTTGGGAGCTAGTATCACCAGGATGCATTGTGGTTCCTCACAGTAATGTTTGTAGGGGCATTTAGCCTACATTTACTGGTAGGCTTCAGAGCTGGTGTACCAGAGTCAGGTAAGCCACAGAGTTGTTTTTGGAATTCCTTTCCTGTTTTCTTCATTCATTTTTATTCTTTAATAAATAAAATAGAGTTTTAGATTGGCATTCCTTTACCTGAACTAACTAGCTGTTGTTTCTATGAAGATGATTCAGGGAAATTCAATTCTAATCCAGGCTCAGTTAGGGATTTTAACTGTTCTTTGCAGATCCTTGGCTAATTCCAGGGCAGATTTAGACCATAATGCTAAATTCCAGGCAGCTCAAACCAGAAATGTACCTGTCCCAGATTTGAAACATAGAATAATTTGGGACAGAAGGCACCTTTAAAGTTTATGTAGTCCAGCTCCCCTGAAATGAGCAGGGTAGATCTTCAACTAGATCAGGATTCTCAGAGAGCTGTTCAACTTCACCTTGAATGTTTCCAAAGATGGGGCATCCACCCTTCTCTGGACAGTCTTGGCCAGGGTTTCAATATCTTCATTGTACAAACTTTCTTCCTTAAATCTGATCTTGAGATCTGAGCCCAGTTCATGCTCTCAGCTGCCCTGTGTGTAATTCAGTTTGTTCTCAACTGTGACAGAGATACAAGTCCTTGCAGGATTCATCAGTGGTCAGTCATCAGTTTGCATTCTGGTTGTACCAGGAAGCTCAAGGTGCTGACAGAACTTGACAGGATCCTGTTGAATTCAAAACCAAACTCCAAGTTTAAGAAAGGATCTCTAGGAAGTGAAATGTTATTTTATACCAAGAAGGGAAAATGAGGGGTGACTTTTCCTAACTTTGTGTTTTCAAGCATGCACAGAATGTGAAAGGCCTGGTGTCTATTCAGCGGGCATAGAGAACTCCTTTTGTAGGTCTGGAGCAAAATCACAGCATGGAAAGAAGATGTGAAAATAATCATTAATTGTGTGCCTGTGTCATCTTTCATGTAAGAACTTGGAGAAGCATTATTCCTATTTTCTTAAAGTTTTGTCCAGTCACCCCAGTTACATGCATGCATGTAAAGGACAATGACTAAGGATTGGTTAGCAGTGCAGGCAGCTGGCAAGAGGACATGGGGCAGACCAAGGTGCTCTGCCTCTAAGAGAGGATCAAGTCCAGCTGAACCAGTGCTGCTCAGAGACCTTGAGCCTGCGCTGTGGGAAATTGAAAGCACTGCTATATGGCGTCGTTTACACGTGAATGCTGTGCCCAGGGCTCCTGGGGGCTTTTGACAGCCTGCACCTTCCTGTGGAGGTTAGGGACTGCACAAGGACTTGACCTTTATTCCCTTCTCCTCCTTTGGCTCTGATTCTGTGGGACTGAAGGAAAACATCCTTCCTTACACTGTGCTCTGGTTCTGTTCCTTGTATTTGGGTTATGGTGACTGACACTGTGCCGGTAGAATTCCCCAGCTAGCTCTGATACCAGCTGTGCCAAAATGCCTTTCCCAAGCCCACCAGCGGTCTTGGGAACCGATGCACTTCAAAGCTGTTCCTCTATGGCTGCAGATGTTGTAGCGTCGAGGTTTCAAGGCAGGAACTTAGGGAAGGCTCCCTCTCTTTCAGTTTCTCAGGTTTATTGTCCCAAGCCAGGAGATGAACAAGGAGGGAGAGAGAGAGAGAAGCCCGCTCTTACATTTAAACCCTGGGGAAGTTACAATTCTTTACCAATCAGGTTACAGTGGGGAAGGGAGAAAGGTGAGACCCATTTCTAGCACATATAGGAAGGGCATGGGTGGTGGAAAGGGTCACGTAGACCAAGAGGACACCGAGGCACAGGGAATTCTCCGGAACTAGGGGTAGGAACCAGCAGAGATTGACATTTTGTATATAAAGTAACAGGTGTGCCCAGGGGGGAATTGGCAGCAGGACTAGGGAGGGGAAAACCCAGGGTGAAACCAAACCCAGGGGTGGCAGGGACAAACCATGGGGAGGGGGACCCACCACCACAGGTGGCTGTAGAAAACACACAGACACAGACAGAGTCTCACTGTTGTGTATTTGTTACAATTAGAAGCAAAAGTGCAAGCTCCTGCCCTTGTGGAGTTTACAAAAGAACCTACAACAGAATCTAAAATCAAGAGCCTCACAAATACAGCCAGAAGAGTAGTTAGGTGTTTGGAACAAAAATAGGAAATTAGTGGTGGAGGTTCATGCTAGTGTGCCTGATGCTGTGCAAAGCAGGAAACAAAAGGACTTGAAGCAGAGATTTATATAGGAGCAGATACTCTGTATTATTATTTTCCTGTTTTACTTTGTTGGGAGTTCTTTTCAAAATGTACATATGCACCACACATCAGAAAGTACTTCTTTTATGTTCTGCCTTCCATTTTAATTTGTGGTTTAGCAGTCATGTTACATGAAAAACATCTACCATTCAGTCTTTGTCTTGCTGTTCCCTTTCTGTCTCTGAAGGCATCGGGGATCAAACTACTGTCTAAGCTAATGTCCTTCTGTCACACACAAGCAGAAAAAGGGCCAGGAAAATGTCACAAGTGACCTCTCTCCTTGCAGACACAGTGACAGAAGGCAACAGATCTCTCCAAATGAAAGATCATGGGAATCGGGTAACAAGAACAGTCAGCATATTCCCACAGGACAATAGTCTGCCTGTTATTCAGGGTGCTGATCCTGCCAAGCTGTCTAAAACTACATGCATGAGTATTAACAGTCCCTCAGTGCCAGACATTTCCTACCTCCAAAAAATACCTTTAGATGGATTACATGGAAAAGTCTCTAGCTTGCTCAAAAATTGAATTCAGCACTCAGACTCTGGGACTCTTGTGTCAGTAGTGTGCACTGTGCTTCTTGAAAGCAAGAAACATCTGCATGTAAGATCCAGAGCAACAGAATTTCCTCTTCATGTGAAGGTCAGGAAGCTGTTTCTTTTCTCCCAAAGAGGGAGTGAAAGTGTTTGCAAGTGCATCTTTTCATCTAATCAAGAAGGCAGAACTCCAGGAGTCCATTTCTCATGGACGTTGGGGTTATGGTCTCTTCCTGCTAAACCCATGCACTGCAGGAACACTGTGGTCTTTAATTTTTTTAAGGGGTTGTTACCTTTTTAAGTGTTCACAGTCCTAATTAAAAATGTAAGAAAAAATCCCTGGGAAGATCTATCAACATTGCATTTCATATCTCTGCTCAGCCCACAGCAGGTATCAATGTGGGCTGTCAGGATGGGGTTTGCTGGCAAACAGTTAAAATATTTCAATATACATTTGGGCTCTGAGATCTTGAACTCAACCGTTTAACGGCAGCCCAAGATGACATAGCAGCAGATATCTTACAGTCAAAATGTTGATGAGGCATGGAAAATTGTTTATCTCTCCTGTATGTGTTCTCTAGGTAGGCATCCAAGTAGGGTTGGTGTTCCTTATCTCAGCATAGCCACCTTTACTCAGAAGCTGTGTTCTGCTTGTTTCTGTAGGGCTGTATCCTGCTCTATCACCATCTCTTATGGAACACAGAATGCCCCACTGAAATAGAATTTCCTTCTACTGTGTGAGGGGTTCTGCATGCTCCTCTCCTTGGTACAGTTCAACTTTTTGGCAGGATTTTTCATGTAGAAAACAAGGAAGAAGCTGCTGACAGCCTGCAGATGTCAGGGTGTTGACCAAAAGGTTAAGTAGTTACACCTCATAGCTGTACCACAGCATAAACAGGAGGGAAAAACCTCATCTTCATTGCTGCAACTCCTACATATTGTATTGTTTGGAAAAGAAATGCCAGTCTCCTGAATGCTACAGAAGGTTGTCCCCTCCTCCCAGGCAAAACCTTTTCACTTGGGCTTTTTGCCAGTAGCCAGGATTTGGCCCATATTGAGAGAATCAGCCTCTTAGCCATGATCATTGTTCTCAAAACCCAAAGCTGCTCATATGGCGTTAGACTCCCGGCAGCCCACTCTTGTCTCCCAGGATAGCCCTTGCTATATTTAGGACTAAATCCTCCTGCAGTACCAGGCTGACCCCTTAACTGCACAGCACTCAACAACCCTTTGCCTCTACTCCTCTGCACTGCATCTGCCATGGACCCTTGACAGCTCTGCCCTCATATTTGTGCTTGAAGATATGAAGCAAACCAGTTGTCTCATCAATTTACAGAGGAGCCATAGCTAAATTTATGTGTTACTTTTATCAATGTGCTTTTCCATGAAAGATTTACATTGTGTTTCCAACTATGTATCTACAGGGCTAAACAAAGGATTTCTGTGTATTACTCAAAATGAGCTCTCATTGCTTACAGATATCCCTCTTGCTAAGGCTCTTTCTTACTTTCCTGTGCCTTCAGCCCAGTGTAATTTCATTTGTGGTCTGAAAAAAAAAAAAAATGTGCTTTTTAGTTTAGCAGGGAGGTTAGTCTATATTACAGGACAATTATTCATCTTTTTTTCCTGTTGTAGTAAAAGCAACTTGGTTGAGTGTGAAGAAAATGCACTAGCTAAAACTTGGTGTAAATTATGTGCCTTGAATACAGAGAATGGCAAAGAAGATTTTCCAGAGCAATTCACTCTTAGGCCAAGACCCTTATGTGCCATTTAGCAACCTGAAGCATTTCTTTTCCAGCTATAAATCCAGGACAGCCACGCAGTCCCGCAGCTGCCAGAGCACCCAGTCCCGCCTGGCCCTGCTAGATGGCAGCACTGCCGGCTACCAGAGAGGCTCCGGGAAGGGGCTCACCCCGGCTAATGCAGGCAGGCAGCTCAAACAGGCACTACAGCATTCTTGAGAAGAGTGAAATCCTAAATGCAGAGACAAGAGTAAGCAGATCCAGAAGTGCTCTTAGTGGGGATTAGGAAACATTAAAGGGAATTGGAATGAAACATATGTGTTTGCCTGCTTTCTCACCCCCCCTGGTGTTTTCCCAGTGTGTTCAGTCAGGGCAAATGTGAAGGTCTCTCCTGCAGCTTCTTCACTCAACTGTGCCTGCTACCAAGTATTTCAGCTTCCAGAGCTGATTCAGCAATTTTTACTGCTTTTTCTAAAGTGCATTTTAGCACCATCATTTAGGTTGAATGCAGTTGGTCATAACTGCTCCTAAAAAGTGTTGCATTCAGTTTTGGCACAAGTAACTGCTAAAGAGGAGTAGGTGTCCTTTCCTTTCTTTGGCTTTTTGGGAGATCCTGGTGCTGGTGTGGTAGGGGGTTCTGCTGGTCAAACAGGATTCTTGAGGATGAGCTGGGAAGAGTACAGCAGAGTTAACAGGACCTATATCTTACAACCCGTGGATAGCAGGTTTTGCTGACTGCAGTATGTGTGTGTCCTGGCACAGGGGTTAACCTCAGCTCCTCTGCCACAACTGTCTGTGCAGAGCAGGGGTGCCGACAGACAGGCACTAGGCTGCTGCCAAGTCTAATTGGAAGCTGCAGCAGTCACACACCATGTGCTTTGCAGAAGAGTCTGCTTTCTCCTTCCCACGTCCTCTTTGTGCTATAGAGACAGCTCTTCCAAAAACAAACTCCAGGCAGGTTCTCATCTGGCATCTCTTCCCATCCTTCCAGCAAAGGCCACAAGGCCTTCACTCAGGCAGCACTCTCTCATGTGTGAATCTGCAGTAAATTCCTCCCCAGTGCCAAGCATACAGGTAGCACAAATATTAGCATTCATTGCAGCATGCTTTTATTTATTTAGTTGTTTAATCTACTGCTTTACATTGCTTGTGGCCTTTTCTTTTAATGGATTTGTCTGACATGCTGCAAATCTCCTTTGGAGTTGGCCAGAGGTTCAGCTGCATGCTTGCAATACAAAAGGGGTCTTCAAATCAGCTCTCACTAGTTAATACCAGGTGTTGGTGACAGGGTGAAGGAGCGCTCCCAAACAATCTAGAAGATGTTAGTGGGATAGCTACAAGCACGGAGGTTTCTGACCAGTTTATGAAATGCAAAGTTGACCCTTGCAGCTCAAGTGCATCTCAACAGCTATCTAGCCTTAGTGTAACCCCCCCAAAACTAGCTAAAAATCATGGAATATAATTATTAAGGTAGGAAAATACCTCCAAGATCATGAAGTACAACCTTGACAAAACGTCACCATGTCAATTAAATCACAGCACTAAGTGCCACCTTCATTCATTTCTTGAACATTTCCAGGGCTGGTGACTCCTCTATCTCCCTGGGCAGCCCATTCCATTGCTTAACCACCCTTTCAGTGAAAAAAATTATTCCTGATGTCCAATCTGAACCTCTGCTGGTATAGCTTGAGACCATTTCTTCTCATCCTGTTGCTGGCTGCCTTGCAGAAGAGGCTGACCCCCACCTGGCTACACCCTCCTTTCAGACAGTTGGGAGTCCATGGGAGACAGTATTGAAGGCTTTGCTGAAGTCCAGGTAGACTTAATCCACAGCCTTTCCTTCATCCACCAGGCAGGTCACATGGTCATAAAAGGAGATCAGGTTGGTCAGCCAGGATGTGCTTTTCCTATACCCTTGCTGGCTGGGCCTGGTCACTTGGTTGTTTTGTACATGCTGTGTAATGGTAGTCAAGATGATCTGTTCCATAAATGTGCTAAATGGGAAACCTGTGCTTGAAGTGAGCAAAGAAATTGCCATTTCTCCTTATTCCCCACCATCATCTAAAGTTTGCAGCTGTGTTTAAGCACAAATAGGGAAAAATTTCTATCAGCAAATTCAAATTTAAGGGCTTTCTGGAATCTAGCTGGTGTTCAGAGTTCATGAGAACATTGTGCTTGGCCTTCACAATTCAAAAAAAATCTCAATCTCAAAATCTGTCACAAAGTATCAAGATGAGTAAAATACTGGTGGATTAGGAATGGATGTTTAACCACCAATTCTCTTCTCGTCTCATATACACAAATCAGAGGAAAGAACCAAGGTTTTCTGCTAAAAAGAAATATTCTTAACAGAGAACATAATTCCTGGGATCTACCACGTGCCTTATGTGAGTCAGATGTTATTATTTTTTTATCATTCAGTTTTTTCCCCACATTTTTCTTGAGTGTTCCCAATGTTCTGCTTATCTGGCAGCCGTGCTGTCCTCTGGGTCACTGTGCTTTGACTGTGAGGGGGAAGAGAGACCTGAGATCACATTGCAGCACATTGATTTGGAGCAGGTGCAGCTTTGAGATGGTTTCTGCTATCTCAGCCACCTCCTACATTCCCTTCTGGATTGCAAACTTTATTTTTTCCTCCCCCTTTCCCCTCTTGTCAGGAATAATTTACTAAGCCCGTCCTTCATCTCTTTCCAAAGGTAAAGCTTGTGGAAGGAAAATAGCCAAGAGATGCTGAACCTTATCAGGGTTTATTTCCCTGCACTTAAGCTGTCAGCTGTCAGGGGTGGGATTTCCTTTTGGTTTCATATAATTGTAAAAGAGATTTTTTTTGTGATTTATCTCACTGGTTCCTTTTTTTCTAGAAGGGACAACGTTTCCCCCTTTTAAATGTACTGTTTGTTCTTCTTTATAGCATGTAATGGTTGTGGCAAGTGGAATGGTTATGTTGTCTGAAGTGTAACTCTCATGACAGAAGACCAGGTACAGAGAGTATGCTCAGTGAAGCTGGACAGCCCGCAGGACCACTGCATACTTTTCCCCACCATGGAGCAGGTGTGATTCAGGTGCACAAGACACAAAAGAGGGTCTGCCTTTTTCTCACGACGAGATGCAAGCAGATCCCATTGCCTCTCTTGCCTTGGTTCAAGAACTGGGAAACAGCAGTCATGGGGCTGTTTGATAGCAAACCTGCTCTGCTTGCAGGAGTCTTGTAAGGGGGTTGTTTGCTTCCTGGAGATGAAATCCACTGCAATTACAAAAGCAGGTTCTTGTGTCACTCTCTACGTTAGACTGACATTTCCCAATGTGCATCCATTGTCACAGGGGACTATCAGTACAGCCGGCACTCATCAGCAGCATGCTATGTTGGGGGACTGAGTAACTGGTCAGCTCAAAAAGCCAGCTTGCCAGGGCTACCTCACACATATCAACTCAGTCCGTCTCCACTTGCAGCTGCCACTGCAGTGGTCTGAGATGGCAGCTCGGTGCTCAGAAAGAGCTGGGAAGGCTGCAGGGGAGACCAGTGGGACACATGATGCCTGTCAACTGCTGGCTAAATCCTGAAAGACTTTTTTTCCCTGTCTTTTATAAGCTACCTTGTTAAATGGTTTAGTAGATCATTTGGGCAGTTTTGTTAGATTGTTTTAAATCCTTGGGTTTGCAATGTAGCTCTGTAAAGGATTGCTGTCTTAGGGCTGGAGCAGGGAGCTGTGAGACTGAGCCACACTTGGGAAGTTTTACATGGCAATGGCTGGGAGAGGCTACACCACCTAGAAGAAATGGTCCTCCTGCTCTTGTGCAGATAGGGCACAGAACTTCCATGGCACTTGTATAGAAGTGTTGCAGTGATAATTCTGGACAGACTGCTCACAGTGCAAGAGACTAGAATGTCTGCAGCTGCATTGTTAAAAATTACACAGGTAGTGCCTTTACTTTTTCTATTTAGGGAACCAGCAGTAGCGAGCTCATTACCCTGTAATAAACAACTTAACAAAATGGAGAGTTATCTCAGTGTAAGGATAGAAAAGCTCAAATTTCTTACCAGCACTGTCGCGTAATGTCAGGGAGATTGTGCATGTTTAAAAAGTGCATTGCACTGGGAGATTTCAGTCTTTAATGTGGGTGTCCTTTCTTTCTACCATGTGATTAAAAGGTGGAAAAAACCCCAGCTGCTCAGTAAAATAAGAAGTGAGAGACCAGTGGGTTGCAATGATCCAAAGTGGGCTAAAAATCCATGACAGGGAAGGACAAGACAATTTGCACAAGTTGCACAGAGCAACTAAATCCAAGCCCACACCTCTGCCTGTTGCTCAGGCTTCCACAGAAGAATATGATCAGTTGTTAGACCTCCAGTAGCCTTCAATGTATTTATAAAATGAGGAACTGCTGAACACTAGCTGTAAGTTCTCCCTTTGAAGTTGCAGATTCTAGAATGCATAAGAGATAATAGCTTGGTGGCAAAGAACAGAGTAGGTTACAGATCAAAACAAATGTTCCAGCCACTGGCTTTTCCCATCCTGCAGCTTGATTTGGTGTGTAAGTGGGCTGGACACACTGCAGCCACAATTTTAGCAGAAGTCTTCATGGTGCAGTCTCAGTAGGGATTTTCACTGTAGCAATGCAAGTTGTCCTATACTGTTGCAAATTGGAAGGCTGTCTTTGCTGATCTGAGCAACTGGCTGAGATTTCCAGTAGGTGCTTCAGAAATGCAGTGTTGTAAAATAAATTACTAGTGTATCATTCATGCCTTCAGTCTAGAGATTGTTGAAAGCAAGCCCTTTGAAGTCTTACAATTAAAAAGTAAAGTTTGCTTCTGAAGCTATGCATGTCTCTTCTTTTTTCCTATGCCCAACCTTGTTTCTTCATTAGCATTCGAAGCCTAGGAATAGTTATTCCCTGTTTAATTATATCTGTGGTGATCAGCTGAAAGGTAGCAGTGTTGCTGTTTAGTGATTCCAAGATGTGAAAAGCAGAGAAAATGCTTCATACCAATTAGCTAACTGCAGTGGCAGCAGGGCTGTGGCTGTGCAATAGTCCTATTTCAGGGAAAGGCTTCAGTTAAGAAGGCAGCTTGTGGTTTATTTCATCTCAGGATCGAAGCAATTTTTTCTCCTTCTGACTGCCAGATACTGAGTTTATAATGTTTTAAGGTCAAATACACTAAGTTGTCTTGACATGAACAAGAATGATAGTTGTCGCTGGCATGCAGGTGGGTCGTGTGGCCAGCCTTGTGTGTTCTCCTTTGTCTCTGTGGTAATGAAAACTGGAAGTTATTTTCCAAAAGTGTTATCATCTTGTTTCAGACCAGACCCAGTTGTCTGACCACTGGTAAAGAAACCATTTGGAGCCCAAAGACAGTAAAAAAATTAATCACATCTAGAAAAATGTTAATATAAATATCCCTGTCACCCACCATGTTGCCTCAGCTGCAGCACCTTCCTGCCCACCTCAGCACGTGTCCCACCAGCACCCTGCATGTACTGGCTGCTGCAAAGAGGACCACTAAGAGGATGAAGGCTCTGGAGATCCCTTGGGCCCTTTACTGTTGATGATCTACAAGGTGCCCACTTACTCATGGTCCTCATGGTCCTGGAAAAGCACCAGTTAGGTGGGTTTGTTTCCCAGGTAGTTACAAAGCACTCATTAGGAGGACATGGAGTCTCCCTGGAAACCTTAAGAGGTAGCAGTACAGGCAAACTGGTTGAGGTGTGGTTGGGTTTAAATCAACACAGTCCTGAGTTTATGCTAGTTGAAGTATTTACGAGAGAACTGATGTTGAAAATCTTTATTCACACGAGAGAATAGAAACCTTTTGATGATCATATCCATGATGAGCATTATTTTCCCTCTTCTTGTCTTAGGGTGTACTTGGCTCATTCTGTCCTGCATAAATAGAACAATGTCCCACAGCTGGATGTCAAATCTTAAGGAAATCCTGTACATGAGGAGTATGAAACTGTGCCCTACCATGTGTTTTTTCTGAATGAAGCAAGAAGGGTGACAGTTGCTAAATAGCTTTATATGAACGATTCTATTGCAAAATCTTGTGCTGTCCTTTGGATAGATAGTGCTACACAAATGAGGATCTGTCAAGACTAAAAGCAAGTATGGAAATTAACCAGTAAAAAATGTTCCACACCAGGATGCGTGAATACAAAGAATACATTTCTGCTGTGTCGAAGGAAAACCAGTGGCCCTCGTAGGACTACAGCAAATAGCGTAAGAAAGCTGAATTAAGCAGTTCTTCTGTGTATAGACAGGTCATTGCTAATTACCCGTGATGGTGAAGATAAGGGAATTCTGCTTGGCTTGTTAACACACTGAAATAAGCTATGCAACTTCTGTCTGGTTTGGTTCTTCTAAATTTTAATGCACAATGACTTTAGGGCAGGAGAGAATATTTCACATTGTATAATTTGCTATAGATAAAACTGCTCATTGACTCTGTAAGTGCTTCCTTGGGCAAAGTCTAAGAGAAAGGTCCAGGGTGCCTGTTTTTCTCTTGAGCTCCTTTAGTGTCTTCTCAGTCATTATTTGGTCAAAGTATTTTGATTTGATTTTCCTGGTGTTTGGGATAATATCTTTTGTAAATCCAGGGATAACTTGGAGAAAAGCTGACTGTGTTAAGGGATTCTCAGCAGGAAAGTAAAGCTTAGCAAGGAAACTAGAAAAGGGTATGTATTAATAAAGTTCTGCTGCAATGAAACACCACTTTGTAAATTTGAAGATACACATAGTAAGTGCTCTCAGAGCAAACTGGTAACAGCAGTTTGACTTAAGAGAAGACCCCAACAGAGAGACTCATCCAATGTAACTTTATACATATAATGTAGCCATCCACATCAGAGCTAGTCATATAACTTCCCTGCATAGTCACCACAGATACAGGCTTTTTAAGGACATTAACACGTTGGCTTACTTGAGTGCATGTCTAAAGTGGAGATGAAATGTGTACAAGTATCAGTTCCCCTCCATGAACAGGAAGGGAGTGCTGGGTGATTGTTCAAGTATCTGTAACTCATAAAATGAAACCTAATCTATGAGACAATTTCTGGTGTTTATTTCTTCTTTCCAGGGTAGGCACTTTCTTATAATCTGAGGACTTCAGAGAGTTGCAATCTTTGCAGAATAATCCTGATGAGTGAATAATGCGTGCCAGCCTTTGGGGTGAGGGCCATCTCTTTGTTTTGTGTTCATACAGCCCCAGGCACAGCAGGGTCCTGCCCCAGGATGGACCTCATGTACACTACCACAACACAGATAATCAGTAATAGCAGACTTAATTAGAACTCTGATCAGTCTCTCTTCCTTCCAATTCTCCGTGTTTTAAATCTCTGTGATGTCTAAATGAGGTTTGATAACAATTCTCTGTCTCTCATTTCCCCCCGTCCCACAGGAGCACATTTACAAGCTGATGAAGAGTGACAGCTACGCGCGCTTTCTGCGTTCCAATGCTTACCAGGACTTACTGCTGGCGAAGAAGAAGGTATCTGTTGGAAAGGACACGCTTGCATCTCTTAGCACGTCTTGATTCTCGCCTGCTGCTTGCTACTAGTGTGAAAGTGAAAATATTGTTTCCTTTTTTTTCCTTTAAGAAGGGAATGAGCACTTTTGTCTTCCTCACGGGGGGGCATGGCATCTGTGTGCACAGCCTTAGCATGAGTTTTAGGGAAAACATGGTGACCCAAGGTAAAAGTAGTATGGAAAGGTGTTTGTCTTGCACGGCTGTCTCCCAAACTCAGTGCAGGCAATACAAATTGTATTACCTCTTTCTCATGGAAAAGATGGTGTGTGACATGAGAAGCAGAACCCATCAATCTGTTCATTACTGGTGCAAAATTCACCTATTAAGGTTTTCACCTCCCTAGTCTCACCACGTGATATTCCCTTTGGATGCCTTACCTATAGATCCCCCTGCAGTAATTCCCATAGCTATCTCCCTTGCTTTTGCCTCCCCAGAGATGCTTCCTTTTCCTCAGAGACAGGAAATTATTGCAATGCATGTAGTAATCAAAAATTCCAGCCACATTGTCTCACAGGAAATCTGGGGTTTGAGCTTTTCTTAGTCTTTTTTGGTATCTGCATGAGCTCTGCCAGCACCATCATTCTGTTAGGAGCCTCCAGATCAGGGTAGCAAAGTAGTGGTTATGTAGAGTTACTGCTCCGGTCCTCGAGTCCCCTCTTTCTAACGGGTCTAGGAGATAAGCTACTGATTTCTGCGTTTGTGGCTGTGCTCAAATGCTTCCTGCAACTCCTGGTTAATTCCCATAGCTCTGTGTGTATGTCTGTGTGCATGTGCATGCCATGTACATGTATGTATGTCCCACTTGCATTTGGCTCCCAGGACTGTACATAAACTGACTCCTGTCTCCTGCAGCCTGAATGTGTGGTTTCCCATCACCATCTTCCCTGCTGTTTTTCTGCTGCATTCTCTGTGTGCTGCCAAATTACATTGCATCGGCACAATACAATGAAATCCCAGTGGTATTTTTGTCCTGATTGTCATTGTGTGCCCTAAAAACATGCATATGGTGACAAAAGGAGACAAGCCCCTCTGTCTGCTGTGTCTGAGACTACTGGCAGGTGGATTAGCAAAAGGTAGTGGAGGGCAGCAGTCAGCCTTCTGTTTCAAAATGTCTGGTCTGAGGCAGCATAAACCAGTGCTGCTTACATTTAGAAGGGTTAGGCCTGACTTAGTTCAGAGACTAGGGAAAGAAGGAGGTGTGAGGCAAAGTCTTCTGATGGTATAAACCATGAAAGTCTCTGCCATCTTCCTACCTCCAGCAGCTTATGGTCCCCTTACGCCCCAGTCTCCATTGAACACATGAGGGTTCATGTGCTTGAAAGCCAGGAGAGCTTTCTCCTCCCAGCCAAACCCATTCAAACCAAAGGTTTATTTTTTTGCAATCCTTGTTTGCTGTCAGATCAAGCCCTGGATGTGTCAGCATGACATCCTCATCCCCCTGCAAACTGCCGCAGGAGCAGGTTTTGGTGTCATGTTAATGCAACCGTGAAAGTAAGAATCAAGTTTCTTTTAGAAAGAGCTGTGGGTGCACGAGTAAACATATGAAGGCACAAAAAAAGGCAGGAGTAGATCTGTGCAGATGCACTGTTCATCAGCTTCACATTATGCAGGAGGGGAGTTGGTGTTACTACAGAGTCTGTAAAGCTCTTTGCAACCACATTGTTTTGGGCAAGTGAATGTTTTGGAAACAGTGTAGGTACAGAGTTGATGATAGAAAGAACATGACATTTCTGTACGCTGAGCTACGTGGTCCTATCTTTAGGATGTTTGGTGCAGCTTTGAGAGGCAGCCTTTTAAAATTCCTCTAGGTATCTGGAAAACAAGGGAAGGAAAAGAAGAACGCAGTGACATATCAGAGCCTGCATGGATGGAGGATTTGGTTTAGAGCCTGCAAACAAAGTCCTGGATTTACTGATGTGAATAGAAATTCACTGCAGTTCTTTAAGTTGTGATGAGTACATCTCTCTGAGGCCTGTCTTTCCCCAAAGTCATTATCCTCACATGGCTTGTATACCACACTGATATGACATAGCTTACTTTCATTACTGAAAATAAGTTCTGTCAGAAGTACAGCATGATGGACATGGGGTAAAAGAGTTGCTTGCCCCAAGCAAATGAACTATGGCTTCAGATTCCCACATTAATGTTTTGTGGATAACTTCGTGTAATTTGGGATCTTTTGCCCTCCAGCACTGGGTTATGGCAAACTGAGAGGGCAGGAAAAAGGGAAAGGCAGGCTGTGTGGCTAGAGCACAGAAATGGGAACCATAAAATCTATATGCTTTCCCTGGTTACCCCACTTAATTTCTTGTGTGAGCTTGGGGAAAAAAAAAGTTCAACCTTGCCTGCCCTATATCCCCCTCTTTTTCAAAGGGCAATAATAATAGTGACCTGCTTAACAGAGAGATGGCAAAGCTTGATTAGTGCTTCAAAACATACTTCACATTTCTGGTGTTTGTAAAATACTGTAAGTTTGAAGAGTTACTTTCTTCTGCACCATACAATAACCACAGATGCGGGAGCTTTCCCTGCCTGCTCTGGGAGTACAGTAATGGAGGAGAAGGAGGGAGAAGAAATTATGGGTTGGGATTGAGATACAATGACAGAATTATGAGGGGAACATATTGTTTACACCACTAACTGATGCAAGACAGCAGACATAGGCTGTGTACAGACCAGACATACATACTTTGTTAATCCGTTTTAGATGTTTTTTCCTCCATTCTTCCCAGTGTCATTATTGCAAGTAACCACAGTATTATTGGCCTCAATCCTGCAGATTCATGGTGCTCAGCAGGGAACATGAGGTTGGCCCTCCAGCAAGGGTGTGATTGGAAGCAGTGAGCTGCAGAGGGGAAAAACTGGGTGTAGCCTTCTGCCTTGAAAAGAAAGCCTCCTCCCTGCCAGGCTGGAGGAGAGATGAGAGCACAGCCCTGTCCTCAGGAGGAATGGCCATATGCCCAGCCCAGCTGGAGCTCTGGGCCTCCATTCTCAGCCCCTCCTCTGCAGCAGGTAGAAATCATGGATCTGCTGAAAGTGTCTGGCTCAGCAGCGAAGGGCTGGATTTGCTGAGATCCCTGAGCAACTCACTGCATTTTATTTGTGTATCTATGCAACACGCCCCGCTGGTGCTACACTGAGTCAAGCACTGACCTGCTCCTGTTTCTGCTGATAGGCACCTTGCTGCAGGGTACTTACAGCAGGTAATCACCACTGCACTGCCCTCCAGCCCTTCTCCACGGTAGCCAAAATGGTGGCTGGATGTCCTTAGACAGCAGTGATCCACCTGTCAGGACAAATGCTGTGACAGACCTCCTCAGTCAAGGCAAGGAGGCATTTTGTCAGGGTGACTTGGCTGCAGAGCAGGGGTTTATTCCCTGGGGAAAGAGCACTGTAAATTGTGCACCATGGAAGGGGATGCGAGTGCACAGGAACTTTTCTTAATGGTGAAGAAGCAGCCAGACACGTGCTCTGCTAGTTATTTTTGCAGAGAAGGGAGAGAAAGGAACAGAAAAGACCTCAAGGTACTTTCCATTACTCACTGTAAAGGTGAAACAATGACATTGGTTGGCATCTCTGCATTAGCTGAAGCGGCAGCTGAACTGTCACGGTGCTGTTCATGTCAGCCTGGCATGGGGTGGCTTCCTGCTGTCCAGCCCTGCCCATGGGCAGGGAAGCATCCTGGAAAGGCAGCCACAGCTGTAGTGCAGACAGGCTGCAAAGCCATGGGAGTGAGCCCTGCAGCACTGAGGGGAGAGCAGGTTGGTATTTTCTTGGTTTAGAGCATTGTTCTGCTCTCCAGCTGGTTCAGGGAAGTGTGAATTCACCGTGACCCTATTCAAATGAACACACAATATATGCAAAATACTCCGGCCACTTGGTAGCACTGTACATGCCCTTTGCTTTCTCACTTTGGACAGGTAGATGTGACCAACTGAGAAGCCCAGGATCTGCTCCTGGCCTTTTCTGAACCCAGGGTCAGGGATATTATTATCCTTTATTTTTATCTGATGCCATTCCCTCTGGAACATGTTGTTTTTCGCCAAGTTGAAGTTCAAAATAAACCCCACTTCAGACCCCAAAGTCTCATACCAAAAAATAAAAGGATTCAATAGCCAACAAAATAAATCCAGAGAGGAAGGGAGGGAGGTAGAGAATTTTGCAGACCTTATGTTCAGAAGACTGAGTTTCCATATGTCTTTCCCTAGCCCTTTTCAGATCCCTGGCAAAAAGTGTCAGTAAGAGGATATTTAGGAGCTTCATGCCATGAGAAGCAGGCTCTGTTTCCAGCATACACCTTTTGGAGCATTGCTTTTAACCAGAGCTCCTGTCCCAGCTGCTCTGTGTTGTCCAGGACGGTTCCTACTGCAGATTATGCCCCCTTCTCAGTCCCACCAGGGCACACATGGCCAGTTTGATTCAGTGGCAGGACTTACCTTGAATGTTGTAAAGATGCTGAGCAATTTTCTCGTAATTACTTTTAATAGTCAGCGTCACCTGGTTTTCTTAAGTTTTCTTCAGTTTTCTTCTACTTAATTTCCTTGCAAGCAGAACCTACACAAAGGAACTTAAAGTTTGGATGGCTGGGTAAATGATTAATCATTAAAAAAAGGAAAATTCAGAGAAGCCAGTCAATAATTAGTGAATGGCTTCTATGTGGTGAGCTCTATTTTCCTGTTATCTGCCTGGGCTGAGAGGTTTTCATCTGCAGCAGGGATGGTTGTTTCATATTTTATCCAAATGCATATGTCCTTTGCCATTAGCTGGTGGAGTCTGTTGGTGTATTTACTGGCAAAGATTACCTTTTTTGCACCTGAGGGGACTGCACGACCTGGCATGCAGCAGGCAATGGCTCCAGGGTCCACACCCCAGGTCTGTTCCCAGGACTGGGATAGGTGTGATTCAGTCTTTCTATTTTTTTTTTTTTTGCACTTTGTTGTTTTTAAATTTCCTTCGTCTGGTGTGCAAGGCAGCCTCCCCAGCTCAGCCCCGTGCTGCAGAGCTGTGGGCAGGCATTCCCTGCACGGCAGGCTGCCAGCCACATGGGCAAGCAGACAGGAAGAGCCAGCGAGCTGTACAGCCAGCACCCACACCCACGGACATTCAAACTGCTCAAGCCAGCTCATCACTCTGCAGCCAGCCTGCCTCAGCTGCTTTTTATTTCACTAGAAAATGTCATGCTTTGACTCAGAGCTGGATGCTATGGGGATGAGCTTTCCACACATCCAGCTGGTCCCAGCCTGCCACCGCCATGCCAAATGTGCAGAGTGCCTGCAAACCATGCTTTGCAAGGCACTGCTATGAGACACTGTCGGAGCTCTGCGTGGCTGCTTCCCCACACGTCTTCAGCTGTGGTAGGCAGCAAACAGCCTCGTGTGGGGGCCCCTGCGCCAGACAAGCTCTCAGCACCTCAACAAGGTGCTCATCATTTTTGAAGACCACCATCCTGCCTTTCTGCTGGGAGGGAAGATGCATCATCTTGCTGGTACAAAAAATAGAGATACTAAATTTTGACAGTGAGTGCAGGGGCACAGTGTGTATAGCAGGGCCTGTATAGCAGCTCACTGTCCTTTGACCCTGGCGCACACCAGAGCTCCACTTCAAAATGCAGTTGGGTCAGACATTGATTTTCCAACCTGCAGCAATATCATGCTGCAGACTTCGAGTGCCTTGCTCCCCTAAGGAGCCTTGCAGAACACCCAATCTTTTGTTCAGGTATTTCTTTTCCTGAATTATGTCTTTAACTTGGCTGCTGGTGGATCTTGCCACCCCTGCAGGAGACCTGCATAGAGGCCAAGTGCCCAGCTGGGCACTGCTCTCCTCAGTCCTGCTCACTGGGACATGTCCAGCCAAAGTGGTAGGAATGCAGCTTCTCTCTGTCACCTCTGCTGCCTTGGGGTGTAGGGACATCACTGAGTCTACTTCCAAGAGGGAATCTGTGATGCTCTGAGCACTTGCATGGCTCTAATACTCAGCCAAAATGTGAGGCTGATGTTTCTTTCCCCTTTGCTCTCCTCCCACATGCAAGGAGAGGCAACTGACCCTTGGATTAGTGCATGTTAAATTCTCCTTTGGGGATCATTGGACTGGGTGCATCACTGCCTTCCTGCCAGCCAGGAAGGCTGCTTTATTGCTTGGTACTTGCTTTGAGGCCTTGGCTCCATCCTCTGTGTGGGCTAAAATGATGCCTCTAGCTTTCACTTTTGATAGTACTTTGGGACATCAGAGCTGATTCTGTGGCTTCCTCAAATGGTTATAAGTGTGGAGATTGCTTGTTTCTTTCTTCTGGATAAACGATATTGCCTGTCTTAAAAGGGCCTTATGTTTTGGTCTCATCTTTGGTGATGCAGCAGGGACGTTCTGCCCCATCTCTCTATGAGATGCTTACCTTGTAGACATCAGAGAACAGTGAAAGCTGCGATAAACATGCAGAAGAATCAAAAGGCTTGCCTAGACTCAGCTACACAACTTCTCGTCCAATTTATCTGGTATGGTTTTGGCTTCTTTATGTCTTCTCTATCTGATTTTTGCACTGGTCCTTTGTCCTGGTGATTGTTACTGCAGCTGAATCTGTGGCAGATGGTATGTCAGGTAGGTGCTTGTTTCCAGTGCACTGTGATGCACCATCGTTACTGTGGTTTTCCCTTACATGCAGCTCCTTATTCCCTTCATGGCAGTTTTACTTCCATCTTACCACCCCCATTTTGCTGGCTCACCACATTAAAATAAGCGTCTCTCCTGGAAATCTGCAGTGCCCACAGCTTTCTGACTGCAGTGAGCTTTCTTTTGTAGCATTGAGTTTCTTCTCTTCTCTGTAACCATTTTTTTCTTTTAGATATTCCAGCAAACATGCCAATAAATTATTTAGTTCTTCCTTGTTAGTGGCGATTAGATCTCCCTTGTGCCAAATGAGTGAAGTGCTGCAGTGAGCAGCCTTCTCAGGGATATGTTAATAAAGCCATGATGCGCACGCTTGTTTTCTCACAGTGCAATTGAATATCTTCTTGCATATGAATAGCCCTGTACTCCAGGTACAAAAATATCAGTGCCCCAAACTGGTCTGTATCTTTCAGTTGTCTTGCAAAGACATGCATATGCTGTCTTGTGTTTTGATGTAGCCAAACTTACTGGAAATATGCCTCTACTCTTTGGATAAATAGAAGAGTGTTGGTTCACTGGCAGTGAGTCCAGTGGTGGTTTTCTTCCAGTGGTGTATTCACTCAGACATTGCTTTTTAATATTGTGAAAGCTACTGTGGTTTTTTTCATCTCTCTACACAAGTAGATGGGAGCCTCTGATAGCTCTGATAGTTTGGCAGATGTTAACCAGAATCAGATGTCCCAGCTTGAACAGTAACAGAAGGAAAATTCAGTGAACAAGAAATCAATACCAACAGCTGTAAGACACAGCAATGCACAGACATATATGAACAATTCAAAAAACTCACAGGGGAAAAGTGACATTCTCTGAGAGTACAAGTAGTGATCGCTCATTCTTTAAGACATTTTGATTTCTTATGTTTGCTGTTGCAAACTGATTTCTGCTTTTTACATTTTTTTACAACTTTTTCTTCTTGCTGCTTCCTTATATTTTGCTGCTGTTTTAAAAAACTGCATTTAAGCTGAAGGGTTTTTTTCTGTATTTTTATCTCCCTACATCGTTCCCTGTTAAGCCAGAGAATGAGCAAGGTCGTAGAACTTCTCTAGAAAAGTTCACTCGCAGTGTGGTAAGTTCCTTTTCTTTTCCCTCCTCCCTTTCCTCAGAACTTCATTTTCAGCTGGGGGAAATGTGGATGCTTGACTTTTTATTTCATCCTTTATTTTTGCAGCTAGCATCTTTGCAACTTCTCGCTTAATACTGTAGCTCATCTAAATAGTAGCTCTAAAGAAGGAGCTGGGGGTGGGGGGAGAAATGGCACAATGCTCATTCTAGCTTATCATCATTGCAAAAGCAAATTGATTTTTGTCTAGAATTAAACACAAAGTTGCCTTTTTGCTACATTCCCACTACAGTATTTGTTGTGGCTTTTCCTTGCACAATACAGAAGAGCATGGTTCTCATAGCTCCATCGCAGCGGTATCCGTACGGTTCCGTAGTGCATGGATAACGATACCGTCACATACGTGGCCACCCACAGCACTGCAGCCGCTTCCTCCGTTGCCCCCATCTGTCAGTGCTCGTGTAAATGGTGACGTGCGATACCCTTTGCCTCGCTGGTGACACCAATACAGGAAAAGGAGCACAGTCATGGCAAGAAACGTGACACTGTTAAACTTTTTAGACAAGGGGACAGCGGGACCTCAAGGGCAGCAGGCAGATGTCCTCCCTCTTTGTCCTTCGTCAGTCTCCAACCTGTCTGTCCAGAGCTTGGGCAAGACCTGCTTGCCCCACTTGCATTCAGGGATCTGTCTGTGCAGCATTTTTTTTACAGAGCAGCAAAAGCAGGGAGAGGGGGCAGAGGTAGATACTGCAAGTGGAGTGGAGCAGCAGGGATACTGGACAGCTCAGGCTGTGTTTTGAGCTGCATCAAAAGCAGCATGACCAACAGGTTGTGAAAGGGGATTCTGCCCCTCTACTCCACTCTTATGAGACCCCACCTGGAGTGTTGCATCCAGCTCTGGAGTCCCCAGAACAGGAAAGACATCGACAGAATCCAGATGAGGACCACAAAGTTGATTAGAGGAGTAGAGTACCTCTTCTACAAAGAAAAGTTGAGAAAATTGGGTTTGTTCAGTCTGAAAAGTGAAGGCTTTGGGGTTACCTAATTGTGCCATCCAATACTTTAAAGGAGCCTACAAGGAAGACGAGAGAGACTTTTTACAAGAGCATGTTGTGACAGGACAAGGGTGAATGAATTCAAACTAAAACAGAGTAGGCTTAGATTGGATGTTAGGAAAAAATCTTTACTGTGAGGGTGGTGAGGCACTGGAACAGGCTACCCAGAGAACCTGCAGATGCTCCGTCCCAGGTGTTCAAGGACAGGGTGGATGGAGCTCTGAGCAACCTGGTCTAATGAAAGGTGTCTCTGCCTGTGACAGGGGGCTTGGAACTAGATGATCTTTAAGGTTCCCACCCAAAGCATTCTATGAGTCTATGACATTCTTGCATGTGTGTATACATATGTCTATTTATATGTACACTACACACACAGCATATAAATATAGCACCTTTGTAAATCCTGAGGGAAACAGGAACCTGTGCAGGTAAGTGTGAGCTGCTGTAGAGCAAGTAAGCCAAGAGCAGTTCTTCCTGACACTGCTGTGTTGCTGCGCAAGCAAACCCAAATGTAACATACAAGGCTTTGTAGTACATCCACTGGCAGACTTCCTGGGGAATGTATTTATATAGCTAATGCATATGCACACATTTAAAATATGTTGATACAAAATATATCACTATGCCCATCTGCATATTTACTACTTTCTAAGAGTCTGCCAGGGAGAGGAGTAGGAAAGATTTTTTAATTTATTTTTTTTAAACAAACTATGCAGAAATATTTACACCGAGTGGTAAATTCTGCTCCCAGATTTGCCAAGTATGTGGAAGAGTAACTCTCACTTTACTAGACTGACTGGGTTTATAGTTGCACAGCCAAGGATGGATTTTTCTCTTGCATTTGATTTGAAGGGTAACTTGACAAGCTAAGTTTGGGATGCTATGATTAGAATGTGAGTAGCTGTAAAGAAAATTGTAGTAGATTGGTCGGCACTTTAGTTCATTTTTGTCTTACTGGCTAGCATGCTGTAAATATTTTTTTTCATTTCTCTTAATACAGATATAAAATCTCATCTTCTGATGCCATGGTAGCTACCAGAACTAGGAAGAGTCTGAATTTTTTATGCTTTGCATTATGGCAGTTTGTCATTGCTGTCAGATGAGAAAATAGTCACTACGTTGACATGTCATAATGTCCTCAGAGGGCAGTATTACCAAAGTGGGAACTTTATGGCATACTCAGGGGACAGAATTAAGATGAAGTTAATTCTGTATGCTCTAGTTCTCCAAAATGCACTGCAGCTCCCTGACTGTGTACGAGTGGAGCAATTCAGCAGTCCATACTTCCAGAGCTCCACTGTGATTTAGTGATTGCTCATTACAGGATCATATATTCAAGCTGGCCCTGCATAGGCATGATGAAGTTAAGTGTATGCTTAAGGTTTGGCTGGAACAGACCCCCAGTTTGTCCCTCCTCAAGGGAGGAGCACTGAGCCTATTTTGCAAGCAGATTAATATGAGGTCACATTTCCAGTGATGGCTGTAAGAGAAATCTCAAAACCAGTAAGGTCTAAAAGTTTATTTGCCTTAAGGAGCCATAATTGAAGTGAAATCATCTCCCAGATTGACTGAACTATTAATTGCCTGTGGATCTGGGCCACCTCCAGACTGTGCTTCTCTGCCTGGCACTGGGAGGGCCAGTAGACCCCTGGGAAAATTTTCAGATTTGGCTATAGCACGTGACCCAGCATTTTGGGAAATCACAGAATAGTTACAGTTGGAAGGGACCTCTGGAGATCACCTAGTCCAATTCTCCTGCTAAGGCAGGGTCACCTAGAGCAAGTTACACAGGAGTGTGTCCAGGTGGATTTGGACTGTCTCCAGAGGGAGACTCCATGGCCTCCTTGGGCAGCCTATTCCAGTGCTCTGCTACTCTCAATGTAAAGAAGTTTATGGAACATAAGTCTGCCAAGCCAATCTCTAACCCAGCCCTCCATGTCCAAGGGGAAGTCTTCCTTTCTCCAGCCTTCCTCTCTCACTTCCAAAGTCTGGGATTCCCAACCTCAGCACTAAAAACTGAGACATTCAGTAACTGGGCCTTCTGTGTGTCTTCTGTCACCAGGACATGTATCTGATTCAGCAGCAGCCCCACATTTTCCCAAATTTTCCTTTTGCTGCTGATGTACTTGTAGAAACCCTTCTTGTTGTCCTTCATATCCCTTGCCAGACTTAATTCCAAATAGGCTTTGGCCTTCCTTGTCATATCCCCACATACTCTGACTGTTCCTTCAGTCCTCCCACGTGGCCACTTCCTTTTTCCACATCCCAGAATCTGTCTGAGATTTATTAGAAGCTCCCTGCTCATCCAAAGGGGTCCCCTGCCCCCTTTGCTTGATTTCTTGCTCATGGTGATACACTGGTCTTGAGCTTGGAAGAAATGATGCTTGAATACTGATCAGCTCTCTTGGACCCTCTTTCTTCTAGAGCCCTTCCTTTTACATCATTGTGCTCAAATTTGAGGAACTTTGGGGAACATTGCAGGTGGCATAGACCCAGAGCAGGAGCATGGAGGTAGACGTTCATGATCCCTTCCTTGCTCAAAATACTGTACTTACAGTGTTGCTTTCCATATCAGAGGAAGCTGACTTGTAGCCAGAAGACCAGACATGTCCAGCATCTTAGACAGGGAGTCTTCACCTGAGTGAAAAAAATCAGACTAAGTTTGCCTTTTTTGGTTGTTTGGTCTCACCATCTCTTGATTGACAAAGACAGGAAAAAATGCAACACTTCAGAAAGAGAAACAGTAAAGCTTTCTGTTGACAAACTGCAAAGGATATTGCAGGCTTCTTGTCTCTTACTTGGCTTAAACCCCACCCCTGAAAAATCTTTCAGTGCTCCCAAACTGGTCTCCTGCACTGGGTGGAAAGCTGTACACTTGGTTTTGGGAGCACAGACTTGGAGCAAGTGCAAGTTGTTTTACCCACAGGGCTCCTGCTTATCTCAGTCCATAACTCAGGAGACAGGGATTAGCTCCAGACCATTTGACATGCTTTAGCAAGACACCGTGCAGTTCTGCTAGCCAACCAGAGGCTTTCCACCTTCACATGGATCAATGGGGAATAAGAAAGAACAGGGCTTTACGTAATTTTTAATATAAGTCTTCAACTCCTTCAAGACCCACTGTCTTGTCTTCCTTGACCAACAGAAAGCATCACATGACTAATGAATGCACCAAGTTTTTGCACCAAATCGTTCTGAAAGCCAGGTGCTGTCTGGTCCACATTAAGCATGACACTAAGAGCAAGATTTTGACAGGGCAATTTTCACTGTGGTGATGGTTCACCTTTTACTTCCAGGTCCTTAGAAAGTATCAGCTGACACCTTACTGCAATAGCTAAAAGGGCCTTGTGCCCACTGGGGTCAGGTCCTTCTGTACCAAAGGGCATGGTTTGCAGTGCTTGTCTGGGTTCCCCTTGGAGCAAAGGAACATCTGCCTGATCCAGCCCCCAACAGGCCAGGCACCCTCAGCCTCCTTGACTCCCCTGACAGAAATCTGATGCTGTGATGTCCATGTGTTTCATGGCAGCTTTGTGGTCCCAGGACCAAACGTGGTCATCAGTCATCTGCTGAGCATCTAAGGGCCACATCTGCATGGTGGAGCAGAACACTGCAGGGCACATGCTGCCCAGTGCTGCTGGAGCAGAGGGGTGGCAGATGTCTTTTCTCCTCTCTTCACATTTTGAAGAGTCCTCAAAAACACATAGGCAGCACACTGGTAGGACAAATGTCACAGTACCTGACCCCCTTTGGCCCTGTGCCAGGCTCCCATGCTCTGGAATCACAGGTATAAAGCCAGCTAGGCTGGCTCTTCCATGCTCTCCAGGGTGCCCTGGGGAATGGTCGATATCACAGAGCTGCCGAGCTGACAGTCTATTGCTTGGAAGCACTTACTAATCCACCTCATTTCAAAAAGGATGGCACTGCGCATGGTGGCAGGTTTATCTTATTACAATTTTCCTTTTGAATACAACAAGGATTGACATTATGAAAGCAGAGTTAGCCTGTCTTCTCTCCCAAGTGAAGATAAATGGCATCATAAAAATCAGACACCATGTATCATATATGTTATAAATAATATCTAGTATTGAGGTAATAACTTAATTTTAAAGACACACATACACACAAATCCATATATCTACCTCTCTCTCTTCTGTCATATTTCATCATCTTACTAATTAAAAGGAGCCTGCTATACTATTTTTAGCCCTGCAGCCTCAGCCTAGCTGTTTAAACCACTGTAGTTTCCCATCTGCTTTAGAAATTATTTAATAATCAGATAGACAGAAGCTTAGTTCTCATAAGCTGAGATGATCCTTCAGGGCCAAATGTAGAAGGAAAATATATTTTAATGAGTACATTTAGGAGAACTACTGCTGCTTTTTGTCTCACATAGGAAGCCACCAAATCTCTGCCTAACTTGTGCTGGTAGCCATTTGCATTTAATAAAGGAGGAAATAGGAGGGGGATCCGTTGTTGCCTCTTGAGCATTATCTCTAAAAGCAGCAATGGGTACTTCCGCAATAACAGGGATTAAACCTATGGATACCAGCCTCAGCAGGTAACTTAGATAAGCCTGGGCCATGATACCCAAACTTGAATTCAAACTTTCCTAAAATGGCTATATTCCAGGGAAGGAATTTTCCCTGGAAGAAAACAGGTGTTCAAATTTCTGACTCAGTGTTCAGGAGGTGACTCAGTGCCAAGACCCCTGGATTTTATTCGCAGCTGATATTTCTTTAAGGAAAAAAGGCACACCCACAAGTACCAGTTGGGTGGTAAGAGGATAAGAGTTCTCAGTCTTTGTGCTTTAAAGGACAAGAGAGTGACCAGAGCAGCCATCTATTCTTTAGGCAGAATTTTTACAAATTCTGGCTGAACTGACAGATGTGGAACACTGTTACGCATTATGTTCCTGGACTGGAAAAGGTCTTTACCTGAAGAAGGCAAAGAATCTCTTGTGTAAATTCAATGCAGTGTTGAAAGAAAATAAGGTGAAGGATGAGATGGTCTGTGTTCAAGCTGTGTGGGAAGTAGACTGTAGATTAAGGATGTAAGAATAAAGGTTTTCAAATTACTCTTCTTCAAAAACTCCTGGGTATTTTGGATGGAACATTTTGTACAGCATGTCAATGAAGACTGAAGATTGTCTCAGTTCCCAGGCACAGGTTAATAACTGAATCAACAGACTGGCCCAGCTACATTAACCATAGCATAGGCAGAAGGTGAAGCTGGGAAGCAGGAGCTGCTGTCACCCTTGTGTTAGCAGCACCAATCTAGTGGTTTGTATTCCCACCCAGAAGCATTGTAGGCAAAGTCCCACATGACATCCTTAATGGCTGTGGAGCCAGTGCTCCAGCTGGGTTTCTCAAGCAAGGATAACTTTTCCAGAAACAAGAATTACTGGAGATCTTGTATTCAATGTATTTATCATGCTCAGTGCCCAAGATGCTTTCTGTCTGGAGCCTAAAATGCCCTCCTCCTCCTTGCAGTGATGCAAACTGACATTATCATGGTAGCATTTCCTTTGCTGTAGTTTTCTGATATCTTTTGGTAATTTCCTATTGAACAATTCTTGTCTCAGGACGTAAATGCATCCCAGTTCAGTGCCCAGAGAAATCCACAGTTGCATATTTAATTTCAGTTCCATATGTATCTGCTCTCTTGCATTATACAGCTATGAAAGCTTTACTTTCTACCCTGATTGCCTGGATGTCCCTTCCTCGATGTTCTCAGCTGTCTCCCAGCTCCATGTTGTCACTTTTGTTTTTCCCTGCTGCTACTTCCCCATCTTCCTGACCCTGAGCTTTGTCCCTTGGCCACTGCTACTCATGATGTTTTTTATGTCTTCTTGGTTTGTGTATTGTTGGATCAGAGTCCAGGTCAAACTCAGTCCTATTCTTAATTCATGAGTGTGGTGTCACATATGTGAAATATGTTGATGGAATCTTATCTTTCTCAGGTGAACTGTTGTGATGTTTTGCACAGCTGTGTCACTGTGATGTATTATAAATAGTAACCATGAAAGCAGTGAAGAAGGTGTAAGGCTGGAGAAAGAATTGCTGCCTGATGTCATCTTTTTAACTAGTTCCTTGATAATCTCATAAAGATGTCATATGTTTACCACCTTTCCCACTTTTTCACTTTCCCAGCTCTACCAGCTTGCATAAATAGATCACAGCATTTGAGGATATGAAAATATTCACAACCTGCAATAATGACAAAGGTTTAAACCATTATTGGTAGAGAATAGTGGTTGGAAAAGTGGAAAGTATAAAAAGATGATACACAGATGCTGGTGAAGTGGCTATCAGAATAGACAGCAAGAAGGGAAGGGATACAGGTATGGATTTCAAAGTGTTTTAGATTTGACATCAAGAAAAGACATCTGGGAAAAGGGTTTGGTTTTGGTTTTTTTTTGGAAGGTATTTTACTTTAAAAGAAAATGTGCTCATTTGACTACTCCAATCATTACACCGGCTCGTACTGAGAAAAGGAACTTGCATTACTTAGGAGGTGGGAAGCATCAGAATGTACCCAAAGTGCAAAGGGGCTGCAGCCCGTGTGTGCAGCCTGCCGTGTGATTGTTCCCTTGGTGTGACACCAGCCAGGGTCCACAGCTGGGGCTGCAGCGGGCCGGATGCATGGCCTGCACGGCGCATGCACTGACTCGCCGCTGCAGGCAGGAATGGAACACGTCTGCTCTTGGTATCGTGGTGGTGCCTCACCCGGTTTGGTAAGGGGTAAGTTGCATGTGTCACCTGTACGCTGCACAGTCTGCTCTATATACAGGTGCTCCCTTAGGGGTAAGTATTCATTGTTTCTAGTCCATGAGTTATCCTTCACTTCCTAAAAGCACTGCTCTGTAGTGCTGCTGGCACAGGATGGCAGCTTCCTTTTGCCCCTGCAAGGGCAAAGTGGGTGAGTGATCTTTGTGCACAGCATTTGTGAAAGTGCTTGGGGACCCTTCTGGATGAAAGGCACTGTACAGAGTTCAAACACCCACTACTAATTTGCTGTATTTTATTTGAGCCACACAAACCCTAGAAGATAAAAGCTGGTACCTTCTCATTACAGACAGGTCTAGCTGCAGATACTAAACCATGACCTTAGCAAGGTGTTTGGGAGGGAGGGTGTGCTTAGCCCCTGCTGTGATTTCAGCCAAGTTTATTTTGATACTCCAGAGAGATTTGATGTTTCAGTGGTGCATCCGTTTTCCTCTGTACAAGACATTTACATATCTGGTTCCCAGTCGTGCTGAAGACTGTCAAACAAGCTGAGTCCTTTGCACAGAATCATACCCTGCCCGAGAGCCAGACCAGCGACATTCGTTAGGGCACTTCTGAGGTGTCTTGAAAAAACAGTCTGCTACACCGTTGTGTACTGGCTGCAGTGATCCATCTGCTCCTCTGTCTTCCTGGGTTTTGTCAAAGGGAGGAACGCATCCTGAATCTGCAGTCCACAGACAGCTTCAACTAATGCCAAAACTGGTTCACTCAGCCCAGATTGCACCACAGAGGAGGAGGCTCTTACTTGTGGCGCTGGTGGGATGGTAGAGGAGGGCTGCAGCTATTGTGAAGCTGTGCTAGGAGTGGGTGAATACACAGATCCTGGTTTGTGCCATATGCAGTCGTGTACTGGTATTTCTCCAAGCAAAGTGCAATGCCTCATTTAGGAAGCGTAAGAAATCCTCACAACTTAAAATGGGAATAGATGATACTGGTTTTAATTGGACTGAAGCTCTGAACTGCTCCTCTAAGAGATATGAGCTAGAAGAGCCAAAAAGCAGTATCAAATGTGGGAACGTAACCCATGGTGGTCGAGCTTCACTGTGATAGGCAGGAATGGCAAGAAGCTCAGGTAACTTGTCAGTCAAGCCTTAGAAGAGGAGTGGGGCCCACTCTGCAGGAATTTGGGGGTAACTCATGAGACGGTGCTGGCAAGAACAGGTGAGCATTCTGCATGCTGGGAGCATCTGGCCTCACCTTACCCTCTACTTTGCAGCTCCTTTTTTCAGTTTGTGTCAGTGTGTAATTGGTGGTATTGTCCACCACATTTTGTGTGCTAACTTATGTTACTTATGTTCATAGTTTATGTGTCTGTGTTTTTTTTGTGTTGAACTAAGTTCTTTTCCGGTATTGTTTATGTTTTAATTCAGTTTCTTATTTAACTTCATTAATTTATGTTACGTTTATCTTATGTTGACAATGTATATCTTACTGAAAAAATCTAATAAAGAGAATATTTTTTAAATGGCACAAAAATAAAGCTTCCCCAAGATCTGCATTGTAATATAACATTGAAAACCAAACAGTGCTGGCAGTGCTAGGGCCATGACAATCTCTTCAGAAGTAAAATTTGGTTGCAGGACGTTGTCTGCCCACTGCCAAATTTCTTGTAGTATGTTAGCTAAAAGTTAGGGAAACTGAGCGGTGCCCGTGATTATGTGAAAAACCTCAGATTCAAGCTGATGGAAGGAGAATTATCTCACCTCCACTGGAGATGCAGACCAGCCCCAGTTCTCTGCAAAGGGGGATGGGGCAACAGTGCTCCCCAGGAGATGACTTCTCTTCCAGGAAGGTGATGCTTCTGGCTGGAGCAGATTGGGCAGCAGACTGGGAAAAGGAGAGCCCTGAACACAAATGAGGGGCAGAAGGCAAGAAGTGGGGCCAGCTGTAGCAAACAAAGCCCCACGCTGGTGGGTGGCAGTTGTGGAGGTGAGCAGTGAGCGTGAAAGCACTGTGGTCTGTATTGACATGGCAAAGGGGACCCTGTGCTGCCATCTCTCTCCCACTGCTGCAGCCACAAAGCTCCTTATGGGATAAATCCTGCCTGGGTGCTCAGGTAAGCTGTTGACAACATACATGGGAGCTCTGGCTTGTGCATGCTGGGGGTGGGGAATGTCTGCATGCTGAATTGCGCTGTGCTGGGCAGAGTGTAACAACATTGTGTGAAGCCATGGGTACTGGACAGAACTAAACTTTCCATTTAAAAATATTTTTGAAAGTTCCCACTCTTTGCTTCTCTCCCAACTGTGCAAAGTGCTGGTTTTGGCAGATAAAAGCAAGGAGCAAGATGGAAACTCTGCTAGCTCATACAGGAGGTCTGAAAGGACTGCTGTCCCTTTTTTGCATCAAATCCCAGACACCCTTTTTTTCCTTCTTACTTGGCTTCCTGCCTATGTTAAATTGCTGAATTTTGCTTCATTGAAATAATTGCTGATTGCATTTTACTGTTCAGCTTAGTAGCTGCTCAGCAAAGGCTCAGCCACTAAAGATGCTAACCATCTCCTGTGACCTACAGGTTAATCTTCATTTCACTGGACCTCAGTGAGCCCTGATGGTCCACAAGTGCTGAGACCCAATCCTCTGCTGGACATGTAGCCAAGCAGTTAGGATGGCCACATACTTGGAAGTCATATTCTAGGGGACAGTTTCATTAGGTTTATTAAGAATTCCCTGATTTTTTCTTAGGATACTCCAAATTCAGATTTTACCTTTAAGAAATGGCTCCTGTCATGGGGGTGTTCAAGGGCAAAAAACCAAGATTCGTTCAGCAGCATAGAGCGAACAGGACATTACCTTTACCAGATGCAGTGAAGCTCCATGTCATCCTTGCCTGTAAGCTGTGGAACAGCTCAATTACTTGCAGGACATGAGAAAAAACAAAGCCTTCCTGCATCCAAGGCAACACACAACATATGCCATACAACATATGCCCCATTGCTTGTGCTGTGCTGTTTGAGTGACAACAGTCTGGACTTGTAATTGTTGTAACCCTAATTAGTAGTGACAAATATTTTGGGACTGGAGGACTGGGGATTTCCTTATAGACTTTAGACCCCATGTAAAAAGTTTACTCCTTATATCCACTCTAATTTTGCCTTAAGTTATTCAGCATATACATGTGGCACAGTAAAAGAAGCACTGAAGTGTGCTAAGCTTGAGATGGTACACTTTCCAAATCCCCTGCCAGCCTACCTTAGATGAAATTTCTTCTGGAAATACAGCAGTTGTTGTTGGCATTCTATTCCAGTGGGGAAAGGAGATTTATTAATAAATTTAACCAATTTATTTTGGTTGAACCTTTTTAAAAAAACTTGCTGTTGTGTATGCCAAACTTTCACATCATAATAACTGGAAACATCCTTGCTCTGTCAGATATATCCCCAAGGGAATCCCATCCATTCCATGTGGTAGATGAGACCCAACATGCCTTCCTGGACCTGAACCTTTTTGGCATGTGGTGTACCCAATTAAGAACTATTTCAGCCACCTCCATCTTCTCAGAGCAGCCTTTCACCTGACTGACTCAGGCACCCACACCACGCAGCCTCAGGGAAGGGTTGTGGGATCACAAAGAATACAGGGGTGCATCTCACCTCTGCTGTCTCAAGGTGGGCACAGGCCACCCTCTCCTGGTTACCCAGACTCCTCTTTTCCGGACAGCAAAGCATGCTGTTGTCATCCTAGACTCTTTGGCCACGGGCATCCTCTTGGCAAGCAGGGGTAGGTAAGTTTGGATGGACTGGCTGGGGGTACTGGGGAGAGTGCTGGCTGCCTGCAGAGTGAGCTGCTTCCCCATTCCAAAGAAGCCATCGTGTGTGCTGCACTTAGGCTTTTCTCAATCAGTTGATGCAAACCTTTTGTGTCTCCTGATGGGCTTTGTGCCTTAGAAGCCCTGAAGGGCTAAACCTGAAACAGAGATACCATCAGCCAGCCCCTCAGCTGGTGTAAATCAGAAGCACTTCTGTAAAAACAGCTGAGTCATGTTGATTTATATCAGCGGGTGGATTGCAGATCCCATCCAGCTTTTCCACCTGTTATACATTTTACTCCCTTCTTGTTCATTTTAGTATTAGGAGAGCGATACCAATTTTGCTAATGAAATGCAGTTGTTTTCCTGATCCTCTTTTATTTTTATTTTAATGAGGAGTTTTAAGATGAGAGAATCCGAAACTGAATGCCTGCATCACACCCAACTCCAGCCTGCAGGTATCTGTATCACTTAGACCATGCTGTGAGACTGACACTTGGCCCTGCATTGGATTGAAGCAAAATCCCCTACATCAGTAGTGCCTCTAATTGGGGGCTGAACATTACAGTGCTTTTGCTTGTAGTCAAAAATGTCACAGCATTAATCCCTCTGTGCAATTTCAGGGATCCTTTTGCCATCTGTCCTAGCACAGAGGTGAACACAACAGCCGAGCAGACAACATTGCTGCCTGCTTCTCGCTGTCTTTAAAACAGAGCTTCTTGCACCCATCTGTTTGCATGTCCCTGCGCCATGAGGCCGTTCCCTGGCACAGTCATCCTCCCAGACAGACGGGCTTTGCACTGGGGACTCATCCCAGCCTGCAGGCGGGAAGTTTCCTGCAGTTCCCAGGGTAACGCCTTTCCCATGAGACGGGGAAGCTGCCGAGGGAGGCCACTGCTTCTCCCCGCAACGAGAAGCAGTTTCCACTGGGAAACCCAGGAGCGAAGTTTTGCTCTGCGCAAACCACGACCACTGGCTCCGTTTCCAACCCACCACCTTCTCCAGGGCAGCTGTCCCCTCTCCTCAGTCTGGCCCACTACCGGCGTTTCTCCTTCCTGCTTTGGACACAGGAATGCTGAAATGGGGGCGGGCTGTGGAAGAGTGTTTGCTCCTCAGCCCTGCAGGAACCTGACGCAGGGAGCTGGCGTAGCCCCAAGCCACCTGCCTGTGAGAAGATAACAACAGGAGCTGCCTGTCGCAGATTAGTTAGAGTCTGACTGAATAGGCATTATATAAACCAAGGCTTATTTGTTAATTTTTTTCCTAAGGAAGTACCCATATATTAGTGGAAACTAACTTCTTTTTTTTTTTTTTTTTTCTTTTTTCTTTTTTCTTGCTACAATCAGCCATGTTATTCTTCCAGGAATTAACATCCATATCTTTACCTTCTTCTTCCTATAAATAGCATTCAGGGACTGATGAATTCCTTAGCACTCTCTCTCTGGTATTCCTCAACAGCAGGAAAATGACAGCCCCGGTCTTAGCCCCCCAAGCCACGTTGCCCTGCAGAAGACTTGGCCACTCCCTGGGGTAGTGCTGGGCCAAGCTTTACAACAGTGCATTTAAAAATAGTAATAATCAAAAATTTGATTTATATTGAAAAAAAAACAAACAAACCAAAGCAAATTAAAAAAAAAAACAAAACCAAACGTGTGTATCTTGAATGGCGTGTCTGCAGAGCTCTGGGATGGAGCTGGCCATTCCTTTGCTGAGCCCTGTGTGTGAGGCACAGAGCAATGGCTGTGGGTCTCTCCTCCCAGGCAGGACAATCGGCAGGATGATAACATTTCCCACAGCCAACTGCTGGTATACAGAACACGGACAGATTAGGCCGTGTGTGCTCATGCAGCTGAACAAATTATTTGGTGGAAGTCACACATCTCCGTAATGAAATGCCGCTTCTGTAGGGAACAGCTACATCCTCCTGGAACAGCCCTACATGGAAAGAGATTGGAAATCAAAGGGAGGTGGGAAGTGTTTCTTTTTTCCTAGAGTGTTAACTTCTGTAAAAATATTTATTTCAAATAGCCTGCTAATCTTTACATTTCAAATTTTTCTACATTTCGCGCTTACTCATTTTCACTGAATAATCTGTTTCTCTTGCTCTTTTTGTGGCTCTTTCTTTGAAACAGCAATCAGGAAGACTTCCTATTGCAAAGGAAATCTTGGCTAAATATAGTAATGAAGAGGAGGTTGTTTAAGAGCTGCTAGGTATTCTACAGCTCTCTGGTATTCCCTGAATGTTTATTTCAAACAAGATTTTTTTTTTTCCTTTAAGAAAAGCATCGTTTTTCAAGAGGAAAGCTCACCAAAGAAATACAGCAACTGGTGCAATACCTGAGATAGTTTTTCACTGTTGTAACAGTAATTGCAAAGCCATCAGTATTGCCTATGTGGATATACCCTGTCTGCTAATGGAGAACACTGGCTGTAGGTCCTGAAATAGGTCCTGTAGGTCCTTTGCTCCTGAAAGCAGGTGCTGCATGCTCTAAGTTAGGGAAGGAGTTCAGATGTGCAGGTGACCTTCCTTCTTCCTAGTCCTTGGTCCTGCCAGTGGGAAAACTCATGGGGATGACAGCAGGGCAGAAGCAGGGCTGCCACAGCCACATTCTTGCATTGGTGGCTTGGAGGAGAGCACAGGGAGGGCAGGGAGGCCAAGCAGGAGAGAACAGGCATCAACCCAGGAGGCAAGTGACCAAGGAGTGTGCCAAGGTGAGTGACAGGAGGGCAGGAACAGGCTAAACTGTTTCTGAAATTACTTTTTTCCTAGACCTGCTCCTGGTGGATGTGCAGCTGATACTGATTCACAGACTGTGGGAGGGACATCCCAGTTTTCATAGCAGCCTTGGCTGTGCATCCCTCCTCGAGCTGGGTAGAGCTCTGCACCAGCAGGACAGCACTGGGCAGAACGAGTAGCAGTGAGTGTAGGACAGGGCTTTGCTTTTACCAGTTCCCATGAAACTGGAGAAAGGAAATATCTTCACGGGACAGGGTCCCAGGGCACAGCCTTGAGTGATAGCCACTGGACATCGTTAGGCACAACTCCTCCTTGCCAAACCACTTTCCTGGGGCAAAACTGCAAGCACGTGAAATTCTAGAGGCAGGCTCACTCCACCTGCCTCTCTCATCAGGAGAGCCTCGTGCCCCGCTCTGAGGGAAAGACCCTGCCCCTCACTACCAGAGAAACCATTCCAAGACATCACTTACACCTCTGGATCTCTTCTGTCTGTTTGTCCCTCCTTCCAGGGAAAGTCTCTGACAAGCAAGCGCCTCACGGGCCTGATGCAGTCCTCCTGACAGCTCCAGCCGACCGCCCCGCGGGAGAGACAGCTGGGACCACTGCCGGGGACGGGGCATTTCAGGGAGAGCAGGTCCCTGCAGGGGAGACAGCCTGAGCAAGTGGAAGCAGAGAGCCACACGCCAGTGGAGCACCTCTCTTCACAGTTTACACCAACACTTCCCTGTCTGCACAGCTTCTTAAGGACCCTGAGCTCTGTGCAGGTACTTTGTTTCCAGCTGAGGTTTGGAGGAGCACACTTCACCATACACGGGAGGTCGACAAGGCGAGGGCTTGCTGTCTCGTTATTTAAGGAAACAGACCCAACCACAGCTTGGAGAAAGAAGAGCTGAGATAGATCAGTATTTTTCCACATCTCTTTTCTCCCTGGCACAAATGTGACTGTAATAGGATGGCACCACAGTCTCACTCCCTTTCATGTGGCCGTCTGGATCCAATAAAATATCTGGATATTTTAGCTGGAAGCTACTTCTCCTTCTCACAAAATCCCAAATGCATTTTGCCTGCAGATTCACTGACTTTAACTTTGTTTTTCTTTCCTATGTTTCTCCTCCTTTAAAACAATGAAAAAAAAAAAAAAAAAGGCACTATTTAAGTTCATCACTCGTTGTCCTTCCAATAGCATGTAGGATGTCCAGAGATGATGGCCAGATCTCAGCTGAAGTCAGGAGAGCAGGAGTGGCTTTCATCACCTGAGGATCTGCCCCCTAGAGTCAGACTCTGATCCTGGTGCAAATTCTCTGACGTCGGCGGAATCGTTCTGCATGTGTGTGTAGTGCAAATGTGATCAGACTCTGCCTGATGCTCAGAAAGTCGTGTTTGAGATGTGCAATGCACACACAAGCACTCACATACACACACACACATACACAGTATTTTAAAGTGAGTTGGTTATATTTTATTTAATTATCTATTTATTTAAGATTTTGCATACCTAATCGATGATGGATGTTCAAGCTTTTCTCCAAGCAAACCAAACAGGACTCCAGCTCTCCAATCGGAGAGGGCCAATATCCACTCACATGTGTCCAGAGAAAGGCAACTCTGATGTAGGCAGGTGTCAAAATTCAGCCTACCGTGAGGAGGGAATTGATGGAGTGAATGGGCAGGGCACTGGGTGCCAGGTGACCCTCCCTAAACAGCAGCACACCCAGCTGTGATATCTTACTCAGATAACGGATGCTGCTGAGAAGCATCAGTGAAATTGTACCATTGGAGGAAATGAGCTTCCACTAAAACTCATCTGACCTGCAGCCCATGAATGCAACAGCAAAAGATGACCCAGTAGCTTGTTTCAGGCTGTTGGAGGTATGGAGGTTAGGATGAGGACAGGACTGAAGTGACTTTATTATGAAATCCACTTATACTAGCTGCAGATAGGAAAACGGCCTGCATTCACATACAGTATACTATCTATATATAAAAAGAATTTTAAGACTCAGCTGACTTAGTATCACAAAATCTCCTATAATTTGTAAGCAGTTCAGATCTGAAGCATACATGAAACTAGACATTTCTTGGTCTTCTTCACTCACGCCAAGGCAAATTGGCTTTTTGTACAGGTGGTAGAAACTGCTATATGGCTACAAGTCTGCATTCCTACCTAGGCAAAACCATCTAGCTAAGTAGACAGCTGGCTATCAACAACATTCACTTCTGAGGCAAGTATTATTCTAATATGTCAGGCCTATGTATGCACAAAAACATGCCTGCATAGTTTCTGTCAGAAAAAGGACCTTCCTCTTTACCCTCAACAGTTCTCATTCTGATATCTCTTTCCTGCAGAAAAGTCCTAATATCAATTATACTTAAGGTCCATTCACCTGCATGAATGTACAGTAGATTACTGAGTATGATCTTTGTTCTTTACACATGCCTATACCCTAAACAGCCTGCTGTCTGAGGCCTTCAGACCAAATTCGTCCTACGTATACATGACACACAAGCGAGTTCCAGGACTGCAGAACTGTGAATGTCCCTGACATTCTTGTCATCCCCTGCCTCCGAAGAGGACATTTGGCCCCCTCCAAATTGTCACTTAGCTGTCCTTGCAGGACCTATTTGTCCTCTGTTGCCCACCCAGCCAAAGGGTCCCCTTGGGAGATAGCAGGTCTTTGTGTAATAGGTTCACATGTCCATTCATGCATATGCATATGTGGCCCCTTGGTCATCCCTAGGAAAATGCAGAGGTCATCTCTTCTCAGAGCCTTGCAGACGGTGTTTTTATCTCTGTCAAACCCGCCAGTGCCACACATCACTGGAGCTCTGTAAACCAACAGCTGCTCGCACTCCAAGCTACTCTACTGCCAGTGCTGCCCAGCCACAAGGCATTTCCCAGGGGAGCTCTGTCTTGTGAACCCTCAAACTGGTCTGCAGGGCATTTCTTAGCAAGATGTACATACAAAACATGAAACTGGTGTGTAGCAAGGAGCAGGGATGGTAAAGTGGTACATGTGGGTCTCTGCTTTGCAGTGAGTTCCTGACACTGGAGAGGTTGTCTCCTGGGAGAAGGATGGGGCTGCTCCACAGAGGTACTCCTCAGGTCCTGCAGCATGGGGGCACATGTGGGCAGGACTGGAGAATGCTGGTGGGTGATGAGACAGGTGGAATTTGGGTTATGGTCTGTGCAGGCAGCAGAAATGCCAGACTTTAACCTGGGGATGTGCTGCTGCCCTGTGAGCAATGCACTCTGCTTTGTCTTTCAGCTTTATTCCTGCAGGATGGTCACGTTGGCTGCCACAGTATTTTGCCTGTGGGGAATATTACGTGTTTGAACAGTTGAGCACATGGAGGGAATTCTTAACAGACATGGAGAGTATGCATATGGGCGTGCATCAGGGGGCCTGGATGCTGAACAGCTTGCCATTTAAATGCACACTTGTGCAAACTAATCTGCTCAGCAATGGCTAGCTGAGCGGACAGAGCTGCATATCCTCTGGAGGGAAGAAAGCTCTGCTCCTCGTTGCCTGACTAAATTTCTCCAAAACAAACATGAGAGTAGACAAGGCCTCCTCCTGGGAATACATATTAACGGTTCTTCACATGTCTTTTACTTCACATATGGTGATACTGTCATGTAACTACTTCCACATGAACCACATCCTTGAATTACTGCTTTTTAATGACCTTGCTTATGCCAAGTGATGCTACTTTTGTACACCCAATGGTATCCCATTGAGCATTGCAAGCAGTAATCTGCTGCTTTGTAAGTGTCTGGTGTCTTCCAACTACCTCATCATGCTGAAGATGAGTTAGGAAATCAGCTTTCCACCTCTGTTTATGTTCCAAATGGCATCAATTCAAGGAAAGACAGTCTGGAAAGCTTCTACAATGTCCAAGCTGTGCAAGCTAGCTACAAAACTTCCCATACTTACAGGGCTATGGCTGTGAAATATGGCTGTGCACTGTTACTTGGATAATAAGAGTATCCAGAGCATTCATGGCTATTGTGGCAAAACAGCAGCAGGACAAGCACTAGGAAAGGTTCGACGAGCCAGTGCAGACAGTGTTAGGCTGAAGCAAATGGATTAATGTACTCTCAGTATAACTCAGCACTAAGATCCCATAGAGTACTGTAATAAAATGGTAGCAGGGCAGCCATAAAAAGTGGCAGTAAGCTGACATAATAATACCAGAATAAATGTAGCAATAAGGTAACACAGGCCACTGCAGTAAAGTAGCATTTTGATAATGCAGCAATAAGACACAACAGGATGCTGCAGTAAATTAGTTTGGGGAATAAGGCAGTAATAACAGTGTGTGTGGACAAACAGTGGTACATTTGTATCAGGTACTGCAGCAATAAAGATAACACAAGATGTCCTAGTAATACGTTACTACAGTAACAACAACATGATGCACTGTAAAGTTATATCAGGATGCTTCCATGCTGCAGTCAAATCTTACAAGAGGTGGTAGTGAGACAATAAAGACAAAATATACCCCATTTCAGACTGCAGAACATGAATCAGTTTTCTGCACCGTAACCCAAATTCTGGAATGATCTCAGCAATAACAATCCTCTCATTCCCGCTTTCAAGGAAGCTGAGGCAAGAGTGTTCCCCCACCCAGACAATTATTTTGGTCTGAAAATACAAAACTGATTCATTGTCTCTTCAGCCAAATTGTCACAGACTGTGGTGAAGTTCTTTGTTTAGTTCTACTCAGGTGAAACCCTGGTGGTTTTGGTAAGTCCTTTGCCTTTGAAAGGATTTGGCTCTCTCATCTTCTGACATGGGTGACGCTTTTAGCCTAAAATTATTTCTGGTTTGGGTGGGAGAAGGGGAACCCAGGTACAGAACATCTGACTGTACCAGTCTGTTTCCTCAAATGCACAAATAAATGGAGCATCCTGGAAAAGTCAAAGCAACAAGGACCAAATCTGTTCTGTCTGTCATGCACTCATGCATACATGAATAATCCTCCTGGAACCAGTGCAAGCCCTGGGTGCATCCATGGGCAGGCCTTGGCCTACCCCTGTTCTCAGTGTCCCCAGCAGAGTGACAGAAGCAGTGTGTCTCTCCTTTCCTGTTTTTCCTTTTTTTTTTTTTTTTTAAATCTAACCTTACCCTCTGTATGAAATGGTCTTGGAAAAAATTTAGTTTGCCATAACACAATATGCAGCATCATGGGCAAGGAATAGGTCTGTCCAAGGAATTTGCTGTCTTTGTACTCTTCAGTAGAGGGGCAAAGCATTCTGAAAAATAACCAGCAACCACTGTTATACTCGATAATCATCAGGAATAAGGGTTTAGTCAGAGCATCTACGTCAACAAGAAGACTTGAGTGGAGTGTGTGTGCTAGATAACAAGATGGTCTCCTGGGAAAAGGATGTAAATAGTGCATGACTGCAGAGTCTTGGCTAGCAAGAGCAGCTCACAGCTTCACAAGTCCCAACGGATACGAATTTTCTGCTATGTCTTTCTGACCCTTTGCATAACAACTTTGCTATCCCTTTGTGTGGCTTCTTCTGTCTCTAGGTGACTGCTCAGTTCAAGTTTGGAGCAGTGCTCTGATACACCTTGGCTTGGCTCTTGCCTTAAACTCCTTGGTTTGCTTTTATTGTGGTTTAATGATTAAGCAGTATTATTAAAGTAGAGCTTTCAGTAGGGTAAGATAGGCTAGGTTATCATGATTACGTCGTTTAAGCTGTGAGCAATTTTGAGCTTCTCAGCACTGTTTATAACCCGAGACAGGGAACAAGCGACGTGGCTGCTCAGCAGAACAGTGAGCTGGTGAACAATACACTATCTTCATGCCCACACATACTTTGAACTTACTGCTGAGGAGAAATGCTTTGTAGTGAGAAAAGTAATCTCACGGCAGGGGAGAGTCAGACCTGATCAACTTTTTTCATGTGATACAGATTTTGCTTTGCCAGCCCCTAGCATCTGCAAAGCTTGCAGCTAAGAGCCAGCAACCTCCTAATCCTGCTGCTAAGCTTTGGGAACAAGCTTTTCAAAGGCTGTCTTTACACAGCAATGCTATTACTTGAAGGTTTTTAATGTGAATTTATGGCGATTGCCACAAGTGTCAGTGTAGTTGCCCTCTGTATTTGCAATAGGAAATTGAGGATTCACCCCACACTGAGGGTAGATGTTAGTGGGCAGAATTTAAGGATGTACCAGTGCCTTCCTGTCTGGGGACCCAGAAGATATGCTGAAACATCTCATCTGGCAGAGGACAGCTCTCTTGTGGGCAATGACATTGTTCCTTGGATATCGCTATCTGTCAGCAGAGATGCTAAACTTAGCTTCTCTCTCATCTTTGGGGACTTAAACCATGCCATCCTTACATAAATAGTAGGTGACAGCTAGCCTTGAGCAGCACCTTCTATGGGTGGACTAGGAAGTGGAGTAGTGTGGACTGGGATTTCTGGAGCGGTTGTTTCCTTTTGGATCCTCAACAATATTTCTCATGTCCATCCATGTGCAGGTTGTTCCCACATGCTGCACAGCTTCACAGCCCAGAACTGTGGGCGTCTGGTTCTTGCCATGGTTCTATGTGAGCCTCATGCCACGTTGATTAAGGCACACCAGATTAAAAAAAAAAATCAAACGATGCTTTATACAATGCATCACTTCTCCTGAAAGCATCTGGGATTCTGCAATTTGCTCTTTGGGGATCATTTGGGGCCAAAGGAGGCACTGTGGGATTTTCCTCTACAAGGGAAAAATTCGGACGGTCCTCCTGCCCCTGTGGTGTGACTGGAGGCAGCCAGAGCTGCTTCTCCACAAGGCCACGTCCCGTTGTCGGCAGAGGGCAAGACCCGGGGAGGGTGGAGGGGGGCCGGGAGCAGTGGCGGTGGGTGGAGGGGCGCTCCAGAGGGCANCGCGGCTGCTCCGCCCGCGGGCCTTAACCCTTCTCGAGGACCCTCGTTGGATTTCGCGGCGTGGACAATGCCCAGCCGCAGCAAACACCGAAAACAAAGGCTGCGCGCCGAGCTTGGAAGCTCTGTCCTGTGCCAGGGGCTGCAAAAGGCACCGGGTTCGCTGCAGCGGATATCCGTGCTGCTCAGTGACCCTCATCCCGCACACTCTGGCACCAGCACCCGAGGCATGGCTCTCCTCCTCCCAAATAAGCTGGAAAGCCGCCCATCAGCAAGCTGGGTGTGCTGCTTTGCAGGAGGACAAGACCTGTGGCTCTCAGGTTTTGAAGGTCCCAGAGAGGAGCAGTGTTGGCAACCCAAGTCCTCCTCACCAGCAAGGACAGGGCGTGCCCGCCTGCAGAGCCAGGTGTGACTGCCAGCGACCCTGCTCTAGGGTTGTGCTGCTTCCCAGACCTGCCTGTGACCCCCACATGGGAGCTCAGAACTGCTGGGCTTACATCGTTCAGAGCATCTCTGTTTTCTGTGTGCTATTTGCAGGATGTGTAACATTTGCTGGTTTTGCAGGAAGGGACCAGTACAGGCCAGGGAAATTGTTACCTTTCTCAACTAGACCCCATGCTTAGTGCACACATTGTTCCCATTGTTAATATCTTGGGAATCAGACTCAGAGAGTTGCAATGTGCAGTCCCTTGTCTTGCTTGGCAGGCTTATTTGCTTTGTGTTTGCCTTCAAGCCATCCTGCAGCTCTGCTCATCAGAGCATCTGTGCTCGTCCACCCATCATGCTGCCAGCACACCACATCACCATTGCCCTGGATCTTCCCCACATCCCCTTGCTTCAGCATCTGCGGTTCTCAGCTGCCTTTCCTTAACTCTTGTTTTCCCTGACCTCCTCTTAGAGAGGCTGGTCTGTACAGCTCATGAAGGGATTGTCAAACTAATATTTTCCTACAAAAGCTGGCTGAAGAATCAGTCTCTTCACTAAAAGAAACACTCCTCAAGGGCCGCTACTTGCAAGGCTACTGAGCTCTGAAATTGCTGAAGTGGGGTGAGGGGGGTGCGTATGTGGTTTGGACTCACCCCTCTTTGAATCTCAACCCCACACTGCAGTTTGGGCAGTGAGCTGAAGTGGCACATCCTGAGCTCAGGCAGCGGCAGCACCTTGGCAAAAGCAAGTTTGTGGCATTTGCCTGCATACTGTGTTCAAGACTGTTTGGCTGTGCTGTCACCTCTGGGCTCTGCTGTCACCTCTTTATGTTTGTCTGTCAGTGCAGCTGCATATTTGTTTATACAGACAGTAGCAGAAATCCTTCCCTCAGCTGAAGCCTGATACCATATGTTAGATCCTCCATGCTGGAGCACAGACTTGGGGCATGGTCTGGACAAATCAAGCTAACTAGAGCTTTCCACAGTCTGAAGAAAGTTTGTCTTGCCAGTTTCTTCAGCCAGCCCTGTACAAATACTCCCACATCCAACACATGGGAAAAAAATCTTTCTGTGCTTAGTGTGCTGGATCATCCACTATGGGCCACCTGCAATCCCTAAACTGCAACTAAACTTCTGAGCTTCTGCATGTCATGCATTTTGGATAGGTAGTACCCTACCCAAAAATGCCTGTCCTCCTGTGATGACCTGCCCCTGGATACAGAGATACTCTGCCATGATGTTGAACTCCTTTGATGCACCCTGCATTCCCCTCTGCAAAACTGCCCCCACAGCCAGAGCTGGACAGAGCTTAGCTGCCTTCTGCCATCCTTTAATTAGACAATTGTCAGAGCTTTGTGAAAAGCAGCACAGCAAACCACAGACTTCTTAAATGTGGAAGCAGTATTGAGAGCAGTGCTAGGAAAATAGGAAACTAAATTGTAGTGTGGGTTTTCTCTTTCTCACCTGGAGTATTATTGACCTGAGGAATATGGTGGCAATTTTACATCACTCTAACAGTGGTTTGGGGGTGACCTTTCTTCTCAGCTGCCAGGGCTTTGAGGTCTCTAATGGGTCACAGAAAAGATGTGCCTGGCTGCAGGTGGAGAGACCTGGATCAGCATCCTTCCCTTGGCTCCCTGCCTGACTGTCAGGGCATCACCAGAGCCCACTCTTGTGGGACTTGGCCTTCCCTCCCTGACTTTCTCTGCTGACCCAGCAAGCAGTTCCCAGAAAACAGTCAAGTCACTGTGTTAAGGTGATCCCGCCCTCACTGTCTCTTTGTTTCTGGGGAGTCTTAAGCAAATCAGGTTGCAGAGTATACACAGAGCACCACAGTCTCTATGTCAAATAAAAGTACAGTCCAAATGGAGAGAGAGGGCAAGAGAGAAAGCTCTGTGTTTGCATTCATCTCTGACATGATGGATTCCCCCTTCCTGGAAGCAGCCTTGGCATAAATAAAGCCAGTAAAGGCTTTTATGCAAGAACTCCCTTCACTACCAATAGTCCTGGAGTCATAGATAATAAAAGACCTGGCAGCTCATCTTGCACTGCTCCCTTTAATCAGCAGGATTTTCCCTACTGAATATTCACTGAGGTTGCTTTATCTAGCACACCTCTGAAACCTCCATGGATGGGACCTTAGCAGATGCCCTCAGGAACACATTTTTCCATACTTGAAACATTTACTGCAAGGAAAAAAAAGAAGTCTGATATACAACATAAAATGTCATCTCTTGAGTAAGTTTAAAAACAGGGAGAGCCATCTGTAGGCCACAAATAGCAAAGGTGTTTAGCACAATAGATTTTTTTTCCCTGAGTATTTCCCTTAATGTACTTTTTGCATAGTCTTGAGTTTATTGCACTTTTTATCAACATCCATTCCTCATCATGAAAAGTGTAGATTTTTGTGGATTATCATGTCTCATTTCAGCCTTTTCCCCACCTCAGACTGTAATGGCTGAGGCTTTTCTCATATGCCAGTTTCTGAAAGACTGCTATCAATTTTGCTGCCTTTGTCTTTCTTTAAAAGATCACTCAGGAAAAACATAGCAATGTGAAGACAGAAGGGCTGTGCTTGTCCATACGGCACAATTACCCAGTCGTTTGTGTGAGTGGGGTATCACCCTGGCATTGTGCTCTTCATGGAAAACTGCATGCATATGTCACACATGTTGTGGTGTAACATATTTGTTAAATCTATTTATTGCACATCTTTGACCACTTTACCTACCTTCATCCCACACGGCCATCTGTTCTGTGGCTACCACCCCTCATCCACTCTCCTGAGTACCTGTGGAGGGCTGCCAGGAAAATGGTTCCTCCTTTGCTTGCCAAATTTGGAATTTCAGTTGCAAATTTGCCCTAGCAAGAGTGCCAAGGGGAGACAGAGTCAATGCCAAACCCACTCTAGCTTTCCTGTTGGGCACATTTTCAATTCTGTTATAGTAGGTGAAAAGGGGAGCTGAACTCCCATCAGAAAGGGGTCATGCCCAATACTGCAAGAGGAGTCAGCAGTCATGCCCAATCGAGGATGGGCATATCATCAAAGGCTTTAAAAATGTAAAATCTGTAGTATTTCAAAATAATTCTATTATTGACATACATGACATTCTCAAAACCCTGCACATTTGTCTTCACAGCAACTAGTGCACCTTGCTGCAGAGTGAAGGTCTTTTTGAAAACAGTTCCAATAAAACATGTTAAAGCCATCTACATCACTCCTGGAATCATTTTTCCACAGAAAGGTCTTGTGCAATATCCACAGGGATTTTTGGTTTGCATGTAATACAGCCATCCTGCAGTCACGTTAAGAGAACGCTTTATGTAACACTGCTGTGTGAAGTATTGACCATAATACTTGGTCAGTACATATACATGCACACAAGCAGATTTTTCCAAAATCACTGGAAATATCTGCATGGACTTTCCATGCACAAGTTCTCCATAAAATAAGACAAATGTGTTTTTTCCTATAGTGTCTCCTGCAGGAGCTCTGGCATGGAGATACCGTGTGTTCCCCTTGGTGCTGCACAAGCACTGCAGCCAGGCAGACATTGCTGAGATTCCCAGCCTGCTCCTGGTGACTCATCCCAGCTGAGCAGTTGTGTGGGGGTGCACTTGAAATTATCCTATTTACTCATTCTCCCGGAAGATGACAGGAGCACCCACTGCACTCAGCTGGCAACAGATACAGCAGAGGGAGCACAATTTGACTTGACAGACTTCACCTCAGCAGGGCAGAAATAGAAGGTGCACTTCAGGCTGATGGAAGATCCCCATGGGAGAGAAGGTTGAGAAAGAGGTCCCAGTGAGTCAGTCTCCTTCTCACTTTGTCCCCATCCTAGGAAGCAAGGACACATCTGATGGGCTGGTGGCTCAGAAAGCCCTTTGATCTTCCTGGCCTGTTGCCTTCTCACCATTTCAGCTCCCTTGAGGCTGCTGAGCTCCTTGTGTAAATCTTGGCCATCACCTCCTGCCTCCCCAGCATGCTTGGATAACAGCCTGGAATACAGGATCGTTTCCTTAAGATACCGCTTCCATCAGGGATGCAATTCATGATTGTCACAGAGGGGGATACCATCATCCATAGTAGGCTCATTACTGCTAGCAACAGTGATGATGGGAGACTTGAAATTGCAGTCAGAGCACAAGAGCACAAAGTGTTAACCTCAAACGTGCTGGAGGCAACCTGTCCCTGCCTCAGTCACATCCTGAGAGTTCACATACCAGATGACCTCCCTGGTCAGGTGGGGACCATGCACCAATTCCACAGTTTTACAGGCAGCTTCAAGGCACGGTGCAGAGTCTGTGTGGGCCCAGTGGAGGGGTGAATTTGCTCCCAACAGGAAGCATTTTTCTATCCCCTTGGCTAAACTGTAAATTTAAAAGCAAACACAAATTGCAACTGGCTGTTTTCAACATCACATGCCAAAGAACTGTCAGGTCTGTGTGATACCACACAGAAGTAGTGCCCAATATTAGAGATGGAAAATTAATTTTTATTAGCCTATGAGCCTCTCATTCCTGGGCAAAGATGTTTTTGACAAACTCTATTTCTTCTGGTGTTAACAAATTACCCGCAAGTAGATCGCAGTATCTCCAAGATTCATTCCCTCTTTGAATATAATTGCCAAATATTTACTTGCCAGAGAGTTATTCCTGGGGAAATTGTTAATCTGCAGCTCATTCACAGAGTTCTCTACTGACATTGGATAGTTGACGTGCAAGGAACTATGTTTAGTTTTTCTTGTACATTCAGGTCACCTGGTATTGTCTCTGCCACCCAAGGATATGGATACAACTGTTACAGTGGGGTTTGCTCAATCTTTCTCTGATATTTATTTTAATTCAACCTTCCAGAAACATTCTTCTAAATCAAGTTCTAATTAAAAATATTTCTGGAAAGAAAAGGGGTGTGAATACAGTCCAACCTAAATCATTGTTTATGCATTTGCTGAAAAACTGTAGTCAGTGTCAGTCTCTGTGCTCCAGATGTAGGTGATATATGGGCTTGTATCCAGCTGCAGGGTAGATGCCTACAGTATTTATGCAGCTAAAACTTCCATGAAAGTTGTTGAGTCTCCTTGTTTGGGAAAAATCAGCAAGCCTGTATTTCAGCCTTACCACCCAGCTGTTTTTTCATTTGGACAGATGATTGTATCTTAAGGCTACTAGAAATAGCCAATCCATAATTAAAAGGCTGCTGGGTTTAATGTACAGGCCTACCACTCACTTTAAAGGTTTAGAATAAATCAAACTGCATTTTCTTGCCACTGGCTAGCACTTCATTTCTTTGAGAGTTGGCACCACTCCAACACTCAATTTTTAGGTGGAAAAGAGCAATTGCTGGCCCCCTGGACTTCATGGAAGAGGTGGTTCATTATTTTAAAAAAACAAAACAAAACAACAAAAAAAAAACCCATTCAGTCTGTTAAAAACAAGTAAAATACCAGAATTTTCAATAATTTCTCATGTCTTATTCCATCCATCCATCCACCCATCCATCCACCCATCCTCTACTCAAACTTAGGATAGGCACTTAAGAAGGAAAAGAACCTCTTCTCTCAGCATCTTAAGCAAAAGCATGTTTTCCGTAAGTTTCTTTGGAGTTAGTTCCATGTGTGTGCTAATCTGTCTGTGTGTCTGACTAAGAGCTATTTCATAGCAATGTGCATGTAGTGCTTCTGTTTCACTGGAAGAGCCAAAACTAACAGACTTTGGGTATCCAATCAATTCCTGCTCCCGTTTGTTAGACCAGTCATTAAAGGGCTGTGAGATACAGTTTTAATTAGTGTTGTGCTTGACATTGCCATCAAGTTAAGTTTCAAATAAAAGGCTGAGACCCATGGCCCTTCTCTGGCAGAGCTTCTTCTGGCTGACCTAGACCTGCTTGGTTCCCAAAAAGACATGGCAAATCCTTTTGTTGGTACAGTCCTACAGCCCTGCCCTACTTACCTGTGGTGTAGCTGTGAACCTAATCTCCCCCTGCAGAGGAGCATATGCCTTTCTCCTCCCTGTAAGAATAGATATGTTTTTGTCTTGATCTCTAAAATACATATGCTTGTTGTAAATTAGGGAGCTTTTACAGAGACTCCACCAGAAGGCCACCAGAAAGACAACCTGGCTGTTGGATAGTGGAGCTAACTTACTTGTAAATGTGGAGGGTGCAAATGATAGAGCTGATGGCACGGCCTCCCTGACTGGAAGAATGAGAGGAGCAGTATACCCAGAGTGATCAGGTACCCAAAACTGAAAAGTATATAAGCAGACTGCTGTAAGTTAATGGTAAAGAAAGAATGGTGTATAATTTCCTTAGCAGTGGAGGCAACATTTCTTCTGGAAGCTTCCCTTACCCTGGGCATATTGAAGGACTTGCTGCAACTGTAGTGAGAATATGAACTGAAGTGTTTCTACAGTGTGTACGTAGCCTCTGTAGGCTCTCTCATCAGCCCTCCCCAGCAGAGCACCTGCTTTCTTCTTCCTAGAAGGGGAGCCAATCCTGGCCTCTCCTGTTTTTTAATGTATTGATCATTAGGCAGAACTAAAATGGCAAATCCTCCTTTCCACACCAGTGAAGGTGTCACCCAGTTTTCACATGACTAGTCCCCACCTGGAGGTAGTGCCATTCTCCATCGCTCCTGGTTTTCATTGAGCTTCATTGGTGAGGCAATATCTAGCCCTCCTTGTCCTTGAGGATCAGCACTCACAGGTATCTAGAAAACACCTGTGCATTTGCAGGGCTAACACAATGATGCCAGCTGCATAGTCTTTGATGCCAGGAAGGCAGAGGGTGTGACTCTCGGGTTAGCTCGCTAGTGATGGCACATGTAGTGACAAGGGCTGTGTGTCTGCATATGCTAAAACACTGAAAACCCTTATTTGGTTGACATACACTGTCAGGCAACATGATTTCAAAGAGGTTTTAACTAGAAGTTTGTGATTTATTGGCTGCAATGCAACCAACTCATTTCCTCATGGCCTCTGTGAAGGCAGCAGGCACTGAAATTTCCTTTCCAAGTTTCCCTATAAGAAGTAATATTTAATATTATTAAAACATACATATTTTTAAAAATTTATTATTAAATGTTTTTTTACTGGTGTATGCAAATAAATTCACACCCTGTGAACCAACGTACTTGTTATTATTCACCCCAGAAAGAGGTCATGATTGGATGCTGTACAGCTGGACACCGTGTTTAGGTATCACCTGAGTACAGCCTCTATGAATAGTGGCCTTCTTTCCTGTGCGTACAGCAACTGGCTGGTGGCAGAGGCAGCATGGGTACAAGAATGTACTCTGCAGCAACAGGCCAACAGCTTGGATTAGTCAGATTTATGAGATCATAATTTCACTTAGGAGTCTGTGTCCTGGAATACAGCGAACTCCCAAAATGAAGATTGTGATTGTGGACACTTTTGCATAATCAGAGCTTCAACTGTGCTGTAGGTGATGGAGCAATACTTGTTTCACCTGAGCATCCTGGAGGAGGTTGTGAGAGCTGATCTGTATATGCTGTTTGGGTGCCTATGCTACCTGAAGCACCCCACAGAGACTGGCCTCTCCAAGTCCTGTCCTGGTATGCTCTCTCTTCCTTGTGTAAGCTTTTCAAACAAGAAGCTGCTTATTACTTCTGAGGTTATCCTTAGGGTGATTAATGTGTTTATTCTTTTAGAGGAATAAACTTAGCCCTGTTGGAGGTTGACACAGATTTAGGGAGTTCCTCTAAGAGGCACAGGTTTCCAAGGAGGTGCAGAGATCAATTAAATCCTAAAGAAAAGTTCTGTCAGTGGCACTGCTTATGCAAAAAACCTGTGCCTTTTAGCACCTTTCACAGACATCCCACCTCCCCCCACCACACCCCTCCAAATCACAAACACAAGCTGGCAAATCATATGAGAAGCTGTGCAGGAGAAAAATGACATTCAGGTGGTGGTCCAGATGGTGCCAATTTTGAGGAAGACATGTAAGTGCATAACTGAGCCCTGCATGCTCCGAGGCATGAAGGGCAGTCCACTGCTGCCAGCACAGGGGACCAGCAGAGCAGCAGCCATGCATCAGGGGAGGCCCAGACAAGAGGTTCAGCAGGAAATGTCACTGCAAAAAAAATCTGATTTATATTTATCCCTCTAGTTTTCCACTGGCTTCCTCTTGCCTGAGGAGGCACTTTTACTTGTTCACATCTTTGTCCAGCTGCAGCTGTAAGACAGCCCATAGGTGGGGGTCAGCATTAATGTTCCTGCTGCCTCACAGCAGCCAGGCAGGGCATCAGCTTGAAATCTGCATGCACTCTAAATGGTTCATCCTTCCTTTCCCTCCTCTCCCTCAAACATACTGCATCCACATTCCTACCCAAAATGGAGCATGGGACTTCTAAGTGGGTTAGTGAGAAGCAAAACACATTTTGGAGTTTCACATCCAAGCAGAAAGCCAGATAAATGAGGAGCTGACATGGTACCAAACCAGAAGCCACAATTTTTGCAAAACCCCTGTACATTATGTAGGGATGAAGTTCCAGGAAGAAATTCAAAAAGCACCCAGGGAGACCAGAGGACTCAGTGTCAGTGCCCACTTCACTGGGCCTTTTCCCATCCAGTTGCTCTTGCAAATAGACAATACACATCTGAGTGAGAAAATAACAATGCTTACATTTTTGTAAGAGAAAAGGTGGGAATTTGCTCACTGATATTTTCTTCTAGATTTACACATGTATCTGTTTTGATCCTTTATTAATAGCTTTTTTGAGTAAAATTGTAGTAAAAATAGAAAAATCTCAGCAAATGCAGTGGCAGAAGCCAGTGCTCCAGGACTCAGCCTCCTGTAGCTCTGATCATAATCCAATAACTTTTCTCCACAGACAGAAGTTAATTTCTGGTCTGAAGCTTCATTGTGCCTCCTTACATGTCCTGTCATGTCTGAGTGGCTAACAGCAAGGTCTAGGAGTAAAAGGCATTCAAGAACAATTCTGCTTTTTCAAGTGCAGCCCCTTTTTCACCAATCTGCCTCTGTTGGAACAAGAGACATCATCCAGTAGGATGGACAAAGCACTTCCCTCCTAAGTAGGAAAACAAAGTTCAGTCAAGGTAGAAATGGCTCATCATCAGCGAAATCTTGAAATTCCACTTCTCAGACTACTTGAAAAGCATACTTAAAAAAATAAAGGAGATTATCACTTAACTAAGGTGTTGATTATTGTCAGGAAGTTCCTGACAAGAAAAATCAGTTGCTCCTCTTCTGGTTGCCACCATGGCTCACTCAATCCATCACCTTTGCTGAGTTTGGTTAACTCATTTCATAGTCACTCAGGAATGAGCAATGATATGGAAAAATGCAGCATGTAATGGAAACTGTGACCTGTCACCTCATGTGGGCTGGTGCCAAGGAGGCTGCTAATTATAGCCTGACATGTAAATACTCCTGGAAGATGATTGTACTTATTTGGACTAGTGCAATATTAATTAAATACTTTGATTATTTCTGAGATAGACTTTGGGAAAGAGGGGGAGGTGTTGTCAAGGGAATTAACCTTTTAATTGCTGGGAATGAAGTTGTCTTCCTCAGAAACTGCAGAAGACTATGTCTGAATTTTCCTTCCTCTTTTCTCTGTCCTCCTGTCTATGACCTTCTCTTCTGAGAGCTCCCATCATTTGTCTGCTTGCTCTTGGTCTCCCCTGGCTCTGTGCCCATGCCAGTTCCTCAAGATCATAACTCACTTGCCTCCTCAAGCAGGGAGAAATCTAAATGGCAGGGATAAGGAAGAGCTTCTGGCAGGGAACCAGGGTGGCTCTTGTCTGAGCCAGAGCCCTGGCTTTCCAGCCTTCTACACTCACAAAATTTTCAGCCCAGAAACGGCTCGCTTCAAGCTCCTACATTTGGTTTCCCATGCAAGTACCAACACAAAATCATGGCTCAAGCTTCCCTAAAATGGGAGAGGGAAGGGGAAGCTGGTAAAACCCAGAGGAGTTGGGACCACCTCAGCAAAAAACTGCTGAAAACTTTGGTGGGTCCAGGAACATCAGGACAAGATGCCACTGCCTGTCTGACTTATCCCTAGGAGTAAACAAGCAGCAGTGGCAGCACACAGCAGAGGCAATGACAAGACCAGGAGGTGAGGTGGAGCCAAGGAAAATACTCTTGGCTTTTTACTTCGTGCAAGACACGAAGCTAAGCTCGGGCTCGGCTGCAGGGTATGCAGGACTGATGGATGTTTCACAGGAGGCCTGGGTTTGCAGGGAGCCCGGGGCTGCCTTATGAGCAAGTCTGCTCAGGTGGAGGCAGGCTGCAGTCAGCACTGGCCCAGGGTGTTGGGCAGAGCAGACTGCTCAGCCCAGAGCTTGGCTTCCCAGCAAGCCTTGTGCCACATTTCAAATGAGCTTGTTGTTACCTTCTGAACAGCTCAACAGGAGGTGTTGAGCTGTTGAGTCCAGCAATATCTTTCAGTGACCTTGGGGACAGTGTTTTCCAGCAAGTCCTGCATTTCAAGTGAGCCAAAGCTTTGTGTTGAATGACTCCTCTGTTACACTGTGTGGCCTTGGGACAGTCACATGTCCGTGCATTCAGCACAAACTGAACCTGCTGTTCCTGTGCCACTCTTGAGGCACACCACAGTATCCCTCAGTCTCTTTCTCTGCTGAGTGCCTGGGCAGTGTTCCCTGCTTTGCACATGCACAGCACCAGGAAAGCACCAGCAGCGTGGAGGAGCCAAAGTCTTGCACCTCCCAGGGATTTTGTGCCTGGAGGAGGTCCTGCTCATTTACACATGGCTAAAAGAGAACTGGCACTGTTCTGACAGTACCAAAACCAATTCTTCTGGTTGTCATCAACATACTTGAGTGGGAGTACTGAGGGGGAGCTGAACCTGTGCCTCTGCAGAGAGCATCACAGCTCTGTTATACCCAGGAAACAGCCCTGGTCTCCCATTCATCTTTCATTACAGTTTGTAGGATTGGGGAATTCAGTCTCTTGTCTGGAGCAGGCAAGCAAGAGATGGTTGTGGGTCAGAGCTGCCAGTAATGTCACTAATGCACTCTCAAGGACTCTCCACAGCTGCACAGCATCATCTTCAAGATGAGGGGAAAGGACAAGTGTTATTTCTGCCCCAGGAAGGCAGGAGACATGAAATCAGCATACTGAGAGCTGATGAGAAACAATAGAGGTATCAGGACAGCACAGAGAAAGGGAGAGTTATGAGACCTGGATGCTGTGGGCCCAAGAGGCACAGGGACATGCATGCTAATTTCTCCTTTCTCCTGCAGTCCTAAGGCTCAGCATGTGCTACTGGGCCATTGACTCTGTAAAAGCAGTGCTGCTGGGAAAGGATGGTGCTGTGCCACTGCCAGCTGTACCCCTGCGAGAGGTGGGGTGCCAAGTTCCACTGCTGTGGCAGGATTTCCAGGCTAGGGGCCATGCTAAGGGACGCCCTGGCTGAGGGATGGCTGCAGACTCCTCTCCCCTCACCCCCATAGCAAGCACAAACCCTGGAGGCTGTTGCCGAGGAGGGGGACACTCTTCCATGCAGGCAGCAGAAGCTGTCCCTCTGGATTGCAGCTTTGCCAATACCCAAGGCAAAGGGCATAGAACTGCTCCCTCTCATTGTGTTGAAGAGCTCAGATCTTGCTCCAGACAGTTTCCATGCGGTGTATTCCCTGAACAGCAGTGCCTTCATCAATACCCCCTTGAAAACAGTGAAGATGTGCAGGTTCTTCATGGTCTGTATGTGAGTGAGAGCAGGACAAAGCACAGGAAAGCAGTTGTGGGCCAAAGACAAAAGCCTAGGCCCAGAAGGAGGTGAAGAAACACCAGGCATAAGCTTGGAGATGCCATGCTAATCCTAAGTGCCTCAAATGGGGAGGTGGAGGGGAAGAAAGGTTTTTTCCACATAGTCCTTTTCAGGGAAGAGCAGACTGAGTTTGATGGCTGGACTTGAAGTTAAAGGGTTACAGCCTCTCATGGAGGCAAGTGAAAACACAAATTGATCAAAGCTGCCATTTTTTACCGATAACTTCTTTGTTCAGAGGCACTAGCCACTTCATGCTGATTGTCTCACTGCATAATCACCATTGGCAGCTTTCCTCGCCTTCTCCTAAAGATCCTCTGCATGGATTTTTTTCTTTGCAAATGCATTTCCGGGGACAATAAGAAAGTTGCAGCATAAATTAAACAAGATGCCTGGAGACTCTGAATCAAAAATAATGTAGAGGAGTCTCTGCATGAGAGGGGAAGAAAGAGGGAAGCTAAATGCAGTGCCTGCCTGCTGGCTTCTCCCTTGCCACGCTCACACCAATTAAGTGTAGCAGCACAGACAGGGTGGCCAGGGGAGCACCTTTGTGCACAGATGCTAATTTGTTCACAGGCTTCAGCACACAATTAATGAAAGTGCTGCTCCACACATTCCCAAAACCAAAGAAGGAATATTTGGAGGCACAGGGAGTGGAAAGGGTACACACATGCCTGGATCAAAGGCAAGCTGGATTTAAGGAAGATTCGTACTGTTCACCTGGCACTTGCCATCAGGATCACCAGTCACTATAAATTTAAGTCCTCTTTCATCATTCAAAACTTTATGCTGCCATTACAAAATAAGCAGAGGGGAGAAGAAACGTCTAAAGGCAGGTGAAAGAAGTGCAGTGGCATTGAACTTAAATCCAGGAGAAATGGGCCTTGTGAGTCTTACACAGAGTCCTAATGTCAATATGGTTTAGAGAGAGGACAGATACCTGTTTTCATAATAAAATACTGGGTTTAGCTGTGATGGAAGGACGGACGGACGGATGGATGGACGGATGGATGGATGGATGGATGGATGGATGGATGGATGGATGGATGGATGGATGGATGGATGGAGAGTCAGATTGCTGTTTCTCTACTCCCCCCCTGCTCTTCCCCTTTATTACCTTAAATGTTGGGTTCTTTTAAAGCATAGGAGCATGCAGAAATTAAATGCTCACTCTCAAAACGAAGCTGACATGAGCCTCTGGCTTTGAGGATGGATTAGTTTTGAAGGCATCGTAGGCACAAAATGAGGCCGGTGAGGGCTGGCAGTGGAATTCCCAGTAGGGACAGGTTCCTTTAAAACAGAGATTAAACAGGGAGGAAATGCACAGCGTATGAATATGAATTGATGCTGGGCCTTGCCTGGTCTCGCTTCATTTGATAAAGCGCATTTCCTTATTGCATGTCAATTATTTACATTATTTAAATATGTATCATCAGATGAACATGCCAGCCCTGAAACAGATACACAGATGCACACGGAAACACACATGTGCAGCAGGGCAGGAGGAAAGGACTCACACACCAGTGTATCGGGCAGATGATGAGCGGACACTCCTGTGCTCAGCGAGTTGTGAGGCACAGGCACCCATTTGCCCAGTCCCTGATGCATTCCTTGTGCTGCCCCTGCAGAAGAGTTGGCTCTCCTCAGAATAATTTGAATGCAGGCTCTGCTCAGCGCCACGGGAATGTCAGCACCCGGCAGGAGCCCCGCTCCTCGCTGGTGCCTCTGCTAGTCTCCGGTACGTGGAACTGCTTGTCTGTGAGATAGTTATTCCTCTTTCATCTGCACAAGTTCGCAGCAAAGGAAGCACAGGAGAGCTACATTTAAATTAGATAAAATCTGTGTGCCCAGTGATTCTCCAAAGTTAGTGTTATTAGTAAAGATGTTAGTAGTCGATATCACACTGTTCTGGCCTCTACCAATGTTTAAAATCCTGCTCTGAATTCTCCTGAGACAAAATTGTTTTTCTTATGTGATTCCCATTCTTACAAGGAATTTCTGTCCATGGCTTCTGCTCCAGGTGTATGAAGGTATGGCACAGGCTTTGCAGCAAGCACTTCCACCTCTCAGTTCTGCTATTTGCCTATAACTCATGAAGAAAAGTTAAGCTCTACTCTGAATACCCTGACCAGGCATCAGACAAAATGTGGACCCAAATTTTGCAGTTTGATGTGGCTGCATGGCCTGGCTATAGAAGGAGTCAAATTTTTCCAAGAGCCATTTGTGCTCTCTGCACAAAGGCAGAGAGTGCTGTGCACAGCTTTTGCACACTGAAGGTTAGGACAAGGTTGGACTGTGCATTTATGGACAGGCCCAAGACAAAAAGTGGATCATCCTGAGCTTTACACTGTGTGATTCCTCTGCCCCAGGCTTCTCCCAGCTCTGAGAAAGTTCAGGACAACAGGGATGTTGACTGGATTTAGCTATTTCTGGTGAAATGCTCCTAAAAGAGCAAGTAGGACGTAGTATAACAGGTAATTTTGCAGATAATTTTACTAGGAAAAGAAGAACTAAACACTTCCCTCAGCACAAAATTTGATGGGTCAGATTTTTGGCAGGTGTGGAGCAGCATAGTAGACTCAGTGGAAGTATTCCATTATGAACCAGCTGAGGTGTTTCCCAGAAAAGCTGACCAAGGCAATTCCATTTACCCTCCTGTGCTCTTGGCCTGGTGCTGCCCACCGTGACAGGGGCTGCAGCAGCAGCCTGGGGAGCAGCCAGCCATCCTCTACCAAAACAGCAAACCCAAGGAAGCACTGCACAGCACGCACAGGTGATTTGCATAATCGACACAAAGCAGCATCCTGCTGTACAAATCCTCTCTCTGCAGTCAGGTAATCTTCCATTCCCATCTTTATCCTGCAGTCTCTTCGCTCCTACTCTCCATCCTGTGAGGCTTCCTCCTACTCACCCGTTGCCATCCTTCATTCCCACCCAGGCCCTCAGCTTCTCTTCACACCAGGAACCCGATACCTCCATTGCATCTCTCTACCTCTCTCTCTTCCAGCCACCTACCTACCACTCCCACAGGCAGAAAGATCCATGAGAAATGAGGACATTTAAGTAACTTAAATGGAAAAGAAGGGGGAGACTTTCAAACGGTCATAAGCCATTGGAGTAGCCTGCCAAACCCCCCAAGGGAAATCACAACAAAATCTGTTCCTGGAGAAACATACCTAAAGGCTGCAGCCATTGGTTTTGGGTGGCAGCCAGGTGACAGTTACGTGTGGCATCTCAAAACACAAGGCTTTGCCTGGGACTGAGCACTCAGCCTAGCCACAGTGGTGGCTGTTCTCCCCAGGCACCAGAAAAACTCTCTGTGCTCCCCAGGTCAACACCGTAAGACATACTAGAGGCATACTGGGTGAAACATTAAAAAAAAAAAAACAACAAAACAACAAAAAACCAAAAAAACCCCCACAATAACAGCACCATCTATGCATTACATTCTGTGCAGCTACAGCAGGCCAGGTCTAGAGTCAGCATGCATCTCTCTACATCTCTGTCAGTGGGCATCTCTGCCTGCCACTGCTCAGCGCCTGCAAACAGCTGGGATGTGCCCATTTCCTGCACTGACATCTGTCCACAGCCACCTCCTTCAGCTGGAGAAGCTCAGCTCCTGTTCATAAATAATTGCCCAAGCAGCTGCTGGCAGGCCTGGGTAAAAGAGCTCAGGAAGGTCACAGAGCAAATGCAGAGCCTCCTGCAGAGCACAGATGTGTTGTGCCCCATGTCTGAGCTATATGGACTCCTCCAGGCCCTTAGTGGGGCGTAACTCACTCACTGCCAGAGGTGGCAACATGCTCAAGGCTCCCACTCCTTGTACAAAATACAGAGACAGGATGGGATGACCACCACTGTGCCTGGTAGTGCCATAGGAAAATGGCCCTGGGCCATGCCATCCCCTGGCTGAGGAGCAGAGGCTCTTTCTATGTTTCTCTTCTCATCACCTGAACTGCCATTTGTTCAGATCAGCTTGAGCTCCTCTGTGGCCTTTTGTCACTGTCCTTTCTTTTAAAAGCACTCCTCAGGCCCCTGCTGCTCAGGGAAGCTGCTGGGGCTGGGGCTGGCCAGGCAGTGGGCAGGATCTGACAGGGCCTTATGGTGGGGTGGGGCAGTTGGCACTGGTGGGACCAACCTGCAGACTCCTGCCTGCTGCCTGTGTCCTGGGCAGGAGCCCACAAGCACGAGCCTTTCTTAGGCAGAAGAAATGGAAATCCCTGCTGCTAGGTTCCAAACCAGTGCTGCTCAGCAGCTCAGCCCAGCTCAGCCCAGCTGTCGGCACCACTGGGGATTAAATACACCATCATGTGTAAATCCAGTGTTTAAACAAATAATTCTCTCAGAATAACAGGCAGGCTTTTCCACATGAAGCAAAGCTGACACCTGACTCTTCACCTGACTTCTCCTAGGAGAATACTTTAATGAGGCCCACAGCTGTAATATCACACAGAGAACATTAACAATGCTAATTACCTAAAGTTTAGCCCATGAATACTCAAACAACCATACCTTCGAGACGAATTGTTGTTTTGGCCCAAACGAGGCAGGAATGGCTTGCACTGATGGCTTGCAAAGTCAATCAAGGCTTGTGAGAGCATCAGAGACAGCATTAAGCACAGAGACCTGGCAAGGCAGCCTCCACAGCAGGGCTGGTAAATGAAGCAGGTGCCTGGACAGAAGGCAATCTGAGATTGCAGAGAGAAATTGCCTTCAGGTGGCCAGATCCCTCCTGAGAAAGCACAAAAGGTGTTGATAGGTCTCTCAGCATCATCCCATAAAGGATCTGCACAGAGAAAAGGGGGAGAATATTGAAGGAATTCTTTGCCAGGCAGCTGTGGCTGGCACCAGCTGAGCCTTGCACTGTGCTAGGAGAAGGCAGAAGTCCACACAGATATGCAATGTGTGAGCAAGGCCTTGCCTGGAAGAGATCCAGGGCCTTTGTTTTGTGCCATGTGCGCAGTCATCCTGCAGCTCCAGGTCACTGCGGAGGTGCCCCGGTGTGCGAGGACGAGTGCTCTGAGCCGACCAGCTCCGTGCGCTCTGCCACCAGCGCCAGAGCTCCGTCTGCGGCACTGTGACTGCTGCACTGTGTGCTCTGCTGCACGGAGCTCAGCTGCCACCCCAGCCTTCAGCTCCTCATCACAAACGCTGCAGGGCAATGCACAACGAGGTCCATCGTGCAGCAGAAAAGGAGGATTGGTCCACCCAGGTGTCTCTGGGAGGGAAATGGGAATTTTGAGCAGTCTGTGTTGCTCAGCTCTAATTGAGCACAAAAACATCACATGGCAGGCAATAGCCCATTAGCAACACTGCATGCTGAGGGGCCTTTTAATTATTTTTGTGTTCCCAGAGGACTACAGAATGCTCTTCGTAAGTGTGGCGTGGGAATGCCAATTAGGTGGCCTCCAGCCCTGCTAGACAAGGTCTGGTCACATCACCTTGCGTCACAGGCTGAACCCTGCCCTCCATTTTCTCCCCAAGTCTGCTGTTCTCTGCCATGAAATATTTATTAAAGGGAACTGCTGCCTGTCGCAAATGGTGAGTCTCCTGTCTCCTTGCCAAGGTCAGGCTGCTGGGGAGGTACCTTTGCTCTCCACAGCATCTCTTTGAGACTGATGGGTCATTCTTCCATTCAGCACAGCCAGCCAGCCTTGGGAAGGAGGCTCTTTCAGTTCCTATGGATTCGTATTTCCCAAGAATAAGATGGGCATGTAAACAAATCACTAAAGCAGAGGCTGTGCAACAGTGAGCTATTGTGGTATCAGAACTGATAGATGCACTAGGGCATTGCAGGAGCACATAATAAACGGCACTAAATCGATTTCTGCTGTGATGAAGAGCCACCTTCAGTCTTTGCAATCACTGTTGTATCTTCTTAGGAAGCTTCTACACTTAGAGATTAAATCCTGGTCCCGCAGAAGTGGATGGGAGGTTCACCCTCTTCTGATGTGGTGCTAGGTTTGCACCCGCCTAGAGTTTAGCTGTGGTTTGCTGAATTTGGATTTACTGTTTCATGTGGCTTTTGTACCAGAAAAATGGCAAAGGCTTCAACCACAAGCTGTTTGATTATCTTTTATCAAATGTAGTGAATGAAATAAGCAGGCACAGCTTAACTTGCTCAAGGAACTACAGTTGAAGTGTCAAATAGATTTTCTCCCCCTATAGACAGATACTAAAGGGGTAGGAAAATAAATCTGAGATCAGGGATAAACTCTATTAAAGTAAGATGTGAGAACCTAAGTATGGGATTGGATGTAGAGATAACCTTCCCTAATAGTGACCTCTAAAGGAAGTTTGGGTGCCACAAGTATGAGGACCAAGGTGCATATAGAGCATGTACCCCACAGCTGGGCTGTGCCTACTCAACTGCAGGCAGCCAGATGCTTCAGAACTGCTGGGGCTGGAAGTGCAGCTTGTTCTCTGCGGCGGCTGGTTCCTGGCAAACCTGCAAACCTGTCTCTCCTTTGCTGTCTCTCTTGACAGCCGGTGAGTCCCAGCACATTTGTTCTCTCCTTGCATGGCAGCTGTCCCATAGTGCCAGTGCTTTCTGGCTGTCCCCTGTGCCTCTTCTGGCTCTTTGGATGTGTTCTGGGCTGTGGGGATGGGAGGGTGGCACCATGGAGAAGCTGCAAACACTACCCAGCACAGGACTACACCACAGATTTATGCAGAGACTTAATGATGTTTTCTGTTTTGTCTTTTTTTTTTCTCCATTTCTAGTTATTCCTAACATTTTACTTGCTTTTTTGACACCTGCTCAGCCTTGACCTGTCATTTTCTCAAAATTAGCAACAATGCTGAGATCATTTTCCCGTGCAGTGATGGGTGATTTAGAGCCCCTCATTATGCATGTATAATTAGGCTGTTTTTTTCCCCCAGAAGCATTACTGTGCATTTATCGACAGTAGATTTTATCTGTCATTTTACAACCCAGTTCCTCATTATCATGAAAAACTTCTGCAGCTCTTCACAGTCAACTCTTGTTTTGACTGCCCAGAACAGTTTTTCATTCTCAGTAAACTTCTCACCTCACCTTTCCTCTTATTTTCCAAATCACTTTTAAAAAGATTTAAAAATACATGTCCATCTTGGATCTTGTCATTTTCCTCCTCTGTGAAAATATATTGTTTATTTACACCTTTTGCTTTACTATTATAAATACTTTGTGTCTTTCATTGCAATCACTCCACTGGCAATCACACTGTTATTCAATAGCATTGCACTGGAAAAAGTGGGGACAGACATCACAGAAATAAAACAAGCAGTGGTCCCATTTTTAGGACTTAGCAGACAAGGTATATTTGTTTTGATCTGTGATTTTAATTATCTTGTAAATTCCCATCAGCAGTAAATTTCATCTCTCATTGTATGCTGTGTAATAATATAGCTTTCTTGCTTTTCTTTTTTTTTTTTAATGTATCCATTTCAAAGTTCATTATGCCATTCCAGAGACTAGTGCTGATAAAATCCTCATCTGGATTCAAGATATTGGCAGAAAGACTAACTTCTTAAGTCTCTGGCACCAAGGTAATGTCTTGTCATAAATCCATAGGAAACCAGATTTCATTAGTTCCCTTGGTCATGGAATTAATTGTTTGCTCTGGTGTTGAGCACCTGAACATGGCTTTGGGCAGCAGGAAAACCAGAGGCATTTTAATGCTGTTCCTCTGCTGTGTTTTACTTGATTTTTTTCTCAGGATTATGAGATGCCAGGGATGTAAAACAGCTACTGGGAAGATAAGAGCTGCCAGAAACAGAGCCTTCTGGTTTGTACTTTGAGCTGTGCATACTGTGTAGAGTTAAAAAAAAATAGTGCTTAGAATAATTTAAAGCAGAAATCTGTTACGTTCCTTCAAAATTACCCGTGCTTGGTTTAATAGATGCTGGATTAATTGCGTGCTGTCTGAGAGCTTTTGTTCCCCTCCAGAGTGGCTGTGGTCTGTGCCACAGAGGTGAATGCTACTCTACTGTATGGCAAATTTGACATTGAAGGGCTCTTTGTAGAAATAAGACTGCCATTCTCTCCCATTGTCCCTTTGATTAAACAGTGCCAGCAAAAGAGGCAGTTTTGATGGTTGTTTTCATATTATGGGCATCTGGCTACTAAGAGCTGGGCTGAGATCACCAAATCACAAGCTGCTTTAGAGATGTCTGTTTATGCACGCCGATCCCACAGTGATGTGATCCAGGAAAGTATTTGGATATGCACATTGAGGGGGGCCAGGGAGGAGAGAGAAACAATTTCCAGGGTGTGTGGTGAGGACCATTTGTTGCCTGTGTGTGCTGCTGTTTTCTAACACAACTCCTCTGGTACCCAATCCCACCACTTTCCAGTACCCCTGCAATAACCCTGGGCGGGGGCTGCTTTTCCTTCACTTTCACATGAACAGCCTTCCAGTGACCTCTGAGGGACTTTGTGGTAATAATAAAGGAAATCTAATACACTACACATGGACTCATTCATTAACTGCTCCCCCTTTAAAACCTCTTTTGCAGATACTCACATCTGTGTGAATCAGCACTCGGTGATGGCTCGGCCATCCCTCAGACGCTTCAGCGTTGGTCGTAGGGACTCCGTAAGATTACAATGTCTTCTGGACTAGGTTGCTGGCACCTTCTATTTGCTGAATAAACTTTAACACACAAAGTTCTTCCCAAAATTCTGACCATCTCTTTTGGTTAGTACCAAAGCAAACAGGGAAGATCTTGGGAAGAGGGCACTCCCATCTCTTTCCACTCATCTGTTATCCAAACAGATACAAAGGCTACAGAAGCATTTTTCCTTGAACTTTTAATTGAAGTGCTTTAATATAAAAAAAACAGTACATACAAGTTCTAAACTCCTGTTTTCTGCAGTTGTTTACACGTTTTCTAAGTTCCAACAGAGTATTAGCTATGTAGGTAGTCAACACTGCTAACAAACTACAGTACAAGTTACTAATAACAGTACAAGATGCTTGGAATACATTCCTGCAAATGTGTATGAATACCAAAGAAATCCTGTGAAGTTGAGAGGCTTCCAACACCCATTTTCCTCTCCTCTCAAACCTCAGTAGGATTTTGCTCACAGGTTTCCTAACCACCAAAACACGGAAGGGCCGATCCTTGGCTGGTGCAAGCTGTGGTGGCTCCGTTGGCATCCGCAGAGCAGTGTGAGTTGCCATGATTCACTCTGTGCTCAACAGACACCTTCTGGCGGGGTGAAACACCATGCAGGTTTCCATGCATGACAAACTGATGGGCATTCTTGGGCAGTGCTGGCTTAGTGCATTAAACAACCTATTTTTTTCTGAGGGTTTCAAGGCTGATCTCTTTCTCCAAGAAGCAATCAGATCAGGATGACTGAAGAACAGTCAGGAGCACCCCAGATTCTCATACTGCTCTAGGTAAAGCTGGGCAAATTTCCCTTAAAAAAAAGCCAAGTTTTGAAGCCACCCCATCACCTCTCCTCCCCCACAGAAGGCTGGCAAAGCTATCAAGCACTTAATAAAACTGGATGTGAGATAAGAAGAGCAAAGGTCCTCCACACAAGCCATGTTAAAACAAATCTCTACATACAGACAATATAACAATACAGTCACTTCAGAGTTCCAAAGAAAGGTTCACACTTTACAGAAGAGGAAGAGGGGGGGGAAAAGTAACACAGGAAGCTGTCCTTACAATTATGTACTGGTTCCCAAACCTGTAACCTTAGTCTGTGGCCGCCAAAAGTAAACAAATACCAAGCAAGATAGTGTAAACTCCAATGAGGCCTCATGGGATACAGCAACAGGCAACCTGGAGGCAGTGTACCTAGCTGGAAAGGAGTTTGAAAGAAAGACAGGCATTTTCTCCTATTCTGGTTCGTGTACATAACCAAAGACACAATGACAAACACACTACAGAAATGGGTCTTTCCAGCCTTTGAGCCCACCTACTTGTCACCCAGGATTGGTCACAGAAGGGTTTTTCCTCTGAAATGAGAGTGGTATGTGGGGTTTTCTTCAGGCAGGAGCCCTTATTTTTTTTCCCCTCACTCAGTTGTTTTGACTTGTCTCTGTACCTGCCATGTGACTAATAGGACATTTGGGTTCATCTGAGACTGCTGGGTTTTCTTACAAGGATCAATACAAAACATCCTGGCCCTGAAGACCAACATTTCAATGGCATGCTTCAGTCAACAGCACCCAAAACTCCTCCAGGCTATTCACCAACTGGCATTGGATTATTTTGGTGGGAAGCTACGGAAGCTGGCAAACCCATGACAAGGTTAGCATTTCAATTCATCAGCACATTATGAAAAGACTGATCACCAATGTCTCCAGTTCAGAGTACAGACACAAAATTAAAGTTCACTTCTGCTGCAAAGAGGATAAAAGGCTATTCAGAGGATACAGAAGTTGGCATATTGTGGAAAACATGGTGGTGGCTCACAGTAAGAATTCTTCAGCTGTATTGCCTTTTCAGAGACTTTGATTTTCTATTCATGTTAATTTGTAAGTATAGTTTTCTCCAACCACATTTTCTTGACACCACAGTTATTGCATTACAAAAGCCACTACAATGCAATCACTCAACATACACATACATGTTGTATAGACAGGGGTATGTACAGCCAGGAAGTGGGGCAGCTTCCAACCCACAATTTGTTGTTTCCATAAGGGCAGGCAGATCCCAGTTAGGTGAGACACAAGTAATCTAGAGCATCCTCAAATGTTGAAAAGAAGGCTGTGATTATATGAGCAGATAGAAACCCCAAAACCTAAACAAGAATTAACGCTAGTGGAACATCTCCTGCTTTGTAGCTAACTCAGTTGCTCTAAACTGGTTCTCACCTCAAATAATTTAAAGATGCAGAATGTGCAGTAAGTGCAAAGGAAGAGGTGTCCTCCCCTGTGAATGCAGGGAGTGGATGTGCTTTCTCAGTATTGCCTAGAGGTTACCTGTGCACCTGCTCTTCCCTAGCCCACTGTCTTTATAACAAGAAGTCTTTTGCTTCAATGCCTAACTGGTAAGGCTAGACTATTTCATTAGGAACAAACTTTAAGGTTAATGTATTAGAAGACTGGAAACAGATACCCTGATTCTTTTAAAACAATAATGCATTGTACACTTAGTGCTTCTCTGAATCCTTTTTCCACAGAGCAAACCATCACAATGGCAAGCTTTCCATCAGCTCTGAGCTGGCACAGCCAGTTCTAAGAGTTAAAATGTAGATCAGGCCTTCACAGTCTTTGATTCCCTGTCAAGAATGCTACTGCCCCTTGGAGAAAACAGTTCATTCTGAATATTTCTGTGATGCAGACACTTCTGCTCTGGGATTCACAGCAAGTCATCAAATGCTCTTATGCTGGCCAGTCATCAGGAGCTTTTTTTCATCACTTTCTGTATTTCTTAAACTATGTGCAATAAAAATACAACTACATACAATAAATTTGAAGGACTCTTTATCCCATTGCCAAATTTATTTATTAGACTGGGAAAGAGCACAGGAAGGTACTCAGCTTCTCAAAAAGTTCTCAGAAATCAAGTCAGGAGCTTCTGATACTGTGGGATGTTTTTTCATCTTTGTGCTCAGCCAAGCTTTAGCACACGACTACTGTGCATGTCACTGGCCTTGCACTGACAAGGCTTTACACAAAAAAATGTGATGAAGCTTGCTGATTTCATCACTGCAACACTGAGCATCATCCCAGGTAAATGACACTCCAAAGACCAAAAGAGCCCTTGGGCACATTTGTCTAACAACCTCATCTTCAGACCATCCTGGACCTTCAACGACCCATATAAAAGCCCTTCAATTTTTTGCAGAGGGCTTCCAGGACACAATCTGTCAACAGGAGGCAAGCCACAGAAATGGGTGATGCTGTGGCTGGACACACTCCATGGTTCTACTGTCTTTGATAACAAGAAGTAGGATGGGAAGAGTCCAGCTGGTTCCCAGAGCTCAAAGCTAGACATTGTTTAAAATACCTTTTCATTTCCAAAGTGAGGAAATGTGATACCAAAATCAATAAGGTACCTCAAATAAAAGCCCTCAAGTTACTTTTTGAAGCCATTTTTAATGATAAACCAGTGCCAGATAAAGGAGTAAGCCCCTCAAGTCAGAATCCAGTTCTTGGACATTTTTCTCTCAGACTGAATTGTTCTTAAAAGGGGGAGTAACCCAAGAGCCTTTATGGTCTATTTTTAAATGAGAGGATATTTTTCATTTAGGTCTCTGTAACAGAATAATTTGAAAATAACTGAGGAAACCATGCAATCACAGATGATCTGTGTTCAGTGTGCTCTGCTGAAGCTGCTGTGACTCCACTGCATTAAGAAAAGACATACATTATTCTGTAGCAATTGTCCATGACACTGCGGCTTACAGCATAAATATTGCAATACCTCATCCAGTTTCTGTATGACACACCAAGTTGTATTGCAGTAATGTCTCATAATAGATGAAGGTGCTGCAGGGTCCTGTTTGGCCAATTGCTATAGGACCCTGGAGTGCATTTCATAAGCAGGGAATATTTCCCATGGGAAGGGAGTTAAGATGAGGACGAGATGCCAGGAGAACCAGCTAAAAGCTTCACGTTCCTAGAAAAATATTTTCTGTGCCTCACACCCCCACCTTCTCCCAGCCCCTCCATTAAATGGGAGGTTCGTTTCCCTGCTTGCAGATAGTGCTGGATGCAAGATAATGGAGCATGGCCCTGCCATGCACAGCAGAATGCCTCTAAATCAAGAAGCTAGTGTTCTTTGCCAATGTGACAGATTGAAAAATGCTTCTGGTACTTCCATGAGTGGGTTACTAAGCAACACTTTGGCTTCCAGGGAGTAGCCCTGCTGGATGTGATCTCATGCACCGGCAGCCTGACCACATCCCCAGCTGGAGCACTGGGGAAAGGAGGGTGTGTGTGCCAGCAGCAAGGCTGCATGGCTTCGCTTGGCTGTAACACAGGTTCCTTTGGGATGAGCTGTAATCACAAAGGAAAAATATCCCAAAGGTGACCATGGGCCTGCTCACAGGATGGCTAAAAAGCAAAGACATACTGTCAGGGCATGCCGTTGGGAGAGAAGTAAAGCTTGGAAGTAAAGCTTTAAACACCTGTGGTATATCCTGGGTGGCTGTCTCAGAGCAAATGATGCTGAAGAGGACTGACTCCAGGGAGAGATGCTAAAAATGAGAGGGGCTGGAAAAGATTTCCATGTGAAGAGACAGAAAGATCAAAAATACTAGAACAGATTAGAAATGAGTAAGAGAGGGGAGGATGGAGCTGACTGAAGTGAGGTCTCATACAGGGGAGGAAAATAATGTGCTGCTGTCCACTGTTTCCTGATATAGCAGTGAGGAGTTTACAGAAAATCAGAAGGCAGTATACTGAAAACCGATGAAGCAAGCTCAAACTCCAGAAGTCAGAGAGACATTTGCCCTGGTTGCTGACTGTTCCATCACTGTCTTTTGCTGAGATTTCTCACTTTCCTTTGGAGCTTGTGACATGGCGGAGCCAGGCTGAGCCAGAACAGGGCACAAACAGACCAGACTTAGAGATAGAAAGAATTGTGTTCTTGCATGTGTTGGGTGCCACACACCTTTTCATAAAGACTAAAGTCCAAGACTTAGACTTGGCATCTTTAGGGATACCAGGCCAACCACAAAGTCGGTGGATGAATGTTGTCTAAGAGCAGCTGAGGATCAGTCCCACTTTTTAGAGTACTGGTTCTCTTTCATGTGTTGGTAAGTCATGCTCCAAGAATGCTGACACACCTTTCCAAAACAAGTAGGATTTTTCTCTTTCCTCTGTCTTCAGTAATAATTACTATAGAACTCCAGATCTATTCCTGATCAGTGAGCAATGTTTACAGTAAATAACATTAGGATGATACACAAATATATGTGTGTATATATATATATACACACACATATATAACTTAAAGTCTCCTAATTGAAAATCAATACCATAGCATCACACAGAAAGGCTGTGGCAGTGTCACTATTCAGAGATCATTACTTTAGCATTTTAAAAGTGAACTTACAAGATGATGACAAAACAGTTTTTATCTGGGAGAAGTGCTAGGATGTCACAGGTTTATTCTCCTTCTATTTTCCTTTAGAATAATGGGGACAATGTTATCCCAAATCAAATAAAGGATCAACAGCAAAGACTGTAACTCAGTCTTCCTCACCCTCAATTTTAATTGTTGATGTTTTTCTTTTCAACCACTTACAGTGGGGAAAAAAAGTGTATACCAATGGCACATTCAACCTGAAATGGCAGATGAAGAAAAGGTGATCCAATAAATTAGCATGTGCACAAGCTTCTGGCTCTTTGAAGATCTGACTGAGTCACACAGATGACAATTTACTTAAATACACTTGAGCTTCTCTTTACATCTGCAATTCAATGAAATAAATTATTTCCAGGCCTATGCCCATCACTTCTGACCCAGGCTGCAGTGCTGGAAGGAAGTCTAAGTAAACAGGAAGACTGTTGATCTCTGCTGCAGCAGAAGAAATGGAAAGCCATCAAGGTAAAGAGCATTTTATGACTAAAAAGTCTTTATGAACTACTGTATGGCCTTAATGCTGAGTTGAGATTAAATAAGCACACAAGCTTGATTCTCTGCAATGATCAAAGGTTTGTTGAACACTTCTAAGGGAGAGATAAAAGCTGATAGTTTGATTTGGACCTGTCTATTTCTGAATTGTTCTAAACCTTTCAAATCAGTTTTAGTATAAACTGTCTCTGAAATACTGTAAGAAAATGAGAATGAACGAGGAAAGATATTCTGCAATGAAGCTCAAAGGAGATGACACTTGGAAATTCCTCATGCACAGCCTTCCCAAAAGTATACAGGGGCACATCTCAAGTGTTGCTGTCCAGGACAGCTATAAAGGAAGAGTAGATTAGGTATGACACTAATGCCTTGTCCTTTGGTTTTCAGCAGATACTTCCTTTTTCACTGCTGCTTGCAAATTCTGCAGTGGGAGTACCTTGTGAACATCCAAATGTGGTCCTGTGTCCAGCAGAAGCACATGCTGAGGCTGGAAACAGATCTGTGCTCCATCAGAGTTCACGGGCAGCAGGGGGTTCTGCCTTCCAGGCAGAAGATCTTGAGAAATGGAAGTCCTTATCTTGTGGGGCACAAGGGTCCCTGATGAGAATTAGCAGTTTCAAAGTCTTACATGGCAATAGCAGCAGGAGTCCTATCCAAGTGGACAAAATGCTGGACTGTGCTTTCCCATACAGAGCTGAGCCATGGCAGCAAGGACTCTTCAGACCGCTACAGAAAGGAATGCTGTCCCAGCCAACCAATTCAATCATTCAAGACATGGAAAGGAGATGAACATGAAATGAATGTGTCATCCTTTATCAGTCTTTCTGAATACAAAGAATAAAATCTGCCCTTCTCTCTCCCTAGCTTCTGAAAGTGGGAAGAGATGAAATATTTCCCGAGTCACCGTGGAGGTGAAACCGATAGTTTGTTACAATGAACTGAATCAGATGGATGACTAGATTGACAGGAGTCTGAAAGAAAATATCAATACCTGAAAAATCAGCAATTTTCAGGTATGAAATGTTTTATTTTTAACTTCATGCACACAAAGGGCAGTAAGCTGATCTGAAAATAGTAGTTTTCTCATTTAAAAAATCAGAAACAACATATATTCTAAATGCATTAATGTAACAACACTTTACATTTTCATCCAACATGGCAGAAATACACAACAAATATTAATAAACTGTTGGCTCAATTCCCCAGCTGCTAAATGCCTGGCATTCTCACGGGCATACAATAAAAGGGTAAAGCCTAAAACCCCTTCTGTACCCTGGAGGAACTTGCTGTTCTTTACCTTCCCCTTTCCCCTCAGTTAAGTCCCTCAATGCACAGTGGTGGGAGGACTGTCCAAGCGCCCCAGTGGTGCAGCTGGAGAGACAGGAGAGTGATGCACCTCTCCTCTACCCTGTGCTAAGGCTCGGCCATCAGGACAGCAAAACTGTGCTTGCACAACCTGCAGCCCACCTCCTTCAAGAGAGCCACCGACCCCAAGGGCCGAGGACACTGCCTGGGAGCCTCAGTCACTCTCGCCCTTGTCTGCAGTGCAGTGAGAGCTTGTGCCCCAGCCAGCACCACCAGAGACAGAGCTGGGACAGTGCCAGCACTCTCTGCAAAATTGCTCCCCAGGAGCAGGGACATGATGCTTTGGCCCTGGACGATGGCACTGGCACTGGTAGGATGGGGCCATTGCCTGAGCCTGCACAGCCAGGGTAACATGATGGGGAGCAGGCTGGGCAGCTGCACTTGTAAATCCGTCCCCTTCAAACCACAGACACCCCTCTCCTCTCCCTGCCCCTCCAGCAAACCTGAGTTTATCTTATGTAAACCAGACCAGGTTTGGTGCCTGCCCTGAAAACCAATTTAACTACTGCTGGGGCTGGAGGCCATTGCTAGTAATTATATCACCACCAAAGATGGATTTGGCTGCCTACCAGTCACAATTCCTGCCCTCTTTTACCAGAGGAGAAGCACAGCCACAGCAACTAAACTTTTTTGTTCCTTCTGCAGGGTCTTGGATCTTTTGCATCCAACTCCTGCCTTGTCACCTGTTCCTATCTCCCAGGCAGAGCCATGGGCCTGTGGCTGGCAGAAATAAATGGTGCAAGGAACAACCCAGAAGAGCTGGCTCTTCTTGCTCTGCCACAGCCTGGGTCTGCAGCACTGTGGTAAATAGCAGCACTTAGGGCTTGCACACTGTTTGTAGGCTCAAAGTGCTTTGCAAAAGCAGCTAAGAATTGCTGTCCTGCCTTTTCTCCAGAAGCAAGGCACAGATTTGAGCCCTGCCCACAGCAGTGCCACGGTCCTTGTTGTAAGTGGAAATAAGCCCCGTGCTTTATAACTCCACACAGGCAGGGTGTGGGGAATGTCCCACTCCCAGACTGGCTCACAGCAGCTCTGAGTGCCCCTGTGATGGGCAGCTGGGCACAACCCACAGCACTGCAGGGCAGGCTGGCCCCCATCTGGGTCAGCAGCTGGGAACTGAGCTCTAGGTTTGGCCCTCAGTCCATGAGCATCCCTGCCAGTTTGGCTGGGGGCTCCTTCTGCAGACACCCCTTATTTGGGGGGGCTGGGGCAGCACCCCCCTGCTCCTGCCTGGCAGCCGTGGTCACCCTGCTCAGCTGCACGCTCCCCTCCTCCCATCATGCAAAAGTGGGAGATGATACGATCATAATGAACCCAGAACTGGTTACAGAAGAGGGCTTTCCTGACCTGTCTGCCTGCTCATCTCCACAGAACTTATTTTCCCAAAATTATAGAACTGGTCAACTGTTAAAATGTCAGGTGACCTCCTCGTGATCATTCCAGAGCCTCCTACAACAACATTGAAAAGATAATCTATCTTTTACTCATGTCCTCCATAAGATTTATGTTTTCTTCCCTCACAGACTGGTGCCAGATTTTTCCCAATATAAATGACATTAACTTTAAAATTCAAATATTGAAGTGATTCTTTCTAAAAAGATTGAAACAACAATTTTCAACTCTTTTGATTGTTCCCCCTTAGTTTTTGTATGAAATAATTTGCCAGATTGGACTTTGATATATGAATAATTATGGTTCTCTCAAAAGCACATTTTTAAAAATAAATTCATTCTACACAGAAAAATCATGACCAGCTCTACATGGAATTTTCTTGCCCACAATGCACACTATCGCTCTAGCAGTGACAAGCTTAATTAATATTCCTTTCTACCCCCATCCACTCCTCACCTCCCAAATGACCCCTGTCAAAACACATGCTGTAGGTGTAAAGAAAATGTTACAGCCCCATAACACTGCCTGGTGCAGGAGGATCTTCCTTTGGGGCAGAATTGACTAAGCTCCTTTTAAAGAGAGATGAAAAATCATGATTTCAAAGTTATTTAGAGTAACATTTGCTTAAAAAGAACACAATCGTGGCTTTCCTAGCTCAAGAACTGGTCCAAGGTATGTTTACAGAATGTAAACTCTGTGCACTGTAAACAAGATGCAACAACACAGCTATGGAAACAGTTTGGGGGCAGATTAGGACCCATCTCATATTTCTTAAAGGTATTGCCTTTTCCAAGCTATGGGGGAGGCTGTGTGATGGCAACACGAGCTCACTTCCTCAGTGGTACCCCTTGGATGCCCCCATTCAGTGGTCATTTCTTCACCCCTCTGGTTTCTGAGTCCACCCCCACAGGTGCTGCCCTCCCCAGCCAGTCCTCCCACCATGGACAGAAAACTGGGTGGACACAAAAGTGATGGAGGGAGAGCCAGAGGCAAGCCATGGTTTCACACAGTACAGTCTGAATTGTTCAATCTCTGGAACAGCCTGAGGTAGCCAACACCAAAGCAGATGCCATTGTGGGCATGAAGGAGGTAATGTGCAATTTACTGCATCAGTAAAGATGATTTTCTCTAACTGACCTTTTTTAGGCTATCCAAAAGGGGTTAAAAGTAGAAGGATCACGTGCATATGTTTAACTAACATACTTTAAGGCCATTATGCAGACACTCTTGTATTTAAATACATCCTCTCCCACAGTAAACATCTGTTTTTATACTAAGGCCAGGAAGAACAATTACATCATCCAGCCTGACTTCCTTTATAACACAAGCCTTTTTCAGTCAGACATTCCTGTGATTAAATAAGATTGTGCTTAATTAAAATACATCTAGGAATCTGTCCGTTCTTGATTTGAAGTCTTCAAGGCATACAGGATCTACCATCTCCTGGTAGTTTGCCCTGACTTGTGCTAAAATATTAATTGCCTTGCCTACACAGAAGAGTTTTGAAAAACACCAGAGTTTGTTCACCTCAGGGACTGCCAACAAACTTGCATGTCCTGCCATAGCAAGAGAGAGAGCAGCACACTGAGCCAGAGCCCTCACACTGTTCAGTGCCCAGACCAGATCAAGATAAGATTTGCCTGACAGCAGATGGTGTTGCCCAAGTCACACATCCCAGCAGTCATGCAGAAGGACTATCCCCAGTGGGGCAGCAGGTGACAGGGAGTCAGTTATCAGAGTTTCTAAACTCCTCTTCCTCACCCCCATAGTAGTGCCACAACCTCTCCACATCTCAGCAAAGCTGGTGCATTTTTCACCTGGGAGGTCAGTCAGTACTTCTAAAGTGCACCAACACACGTGGCTCCGAATGCACGCTGAAAAGGTCACTGAGAGGTCCATTCCAGCCCCTTATCTTGGGCTCAGCTAGTGAAGAAGAGAGGCTGTAGCTGCAGGAAGTTCTCTGCATGGGAGAGCTTGTATCTAATCTGCTGCCAAAGTTACCTGGAGCTGCCTGGATACACAGCATAAAGCTGGAGAGATGAAACACAGCTGGTCCACTGTGGGTAAGCACCCTGTCACACTGATCTCAGATGGCAAACAATGCTTTGGCATTGAAGATCTAGCAATCTGTCCTTCTGTCATACCTCATCAGTGATGAAACTTCAGCAAGGCCACGGAGGAGTATTTCTGAACATGAAAGATACTGTTGGCTGCAGAATGGTTGTGGAAGGAAAAAAACAGCTCTGGATCAAAACCACAAAATAGGAAAGCAGGTGTGCACAGAGAGCACAGCTCCTTTAGCAATGTCTCTGTCATAGGGATGGAGACCACTGAAATTCTGCACCAGCTGGCTCTACCAACCAGGCTACCTGAGACTTACATGATGAGCCACCAGTGTCTGCTTAACACACAGGCCAAAACAACATGCATGTCCTCTCTGTTTAGGAATGCAGACATTGTCCTACTCCTCCAAGGTCAGGAGTGTGTAAACATCAGGAAACTGGAAGGCAATGGTCATTTTTATAATGGAAGTCTCTAGGTCAGGACTGGTAGCTGAGGACCAGCCCAAACACTAACCCACATCTGCTGATCCCACCACCAGCACCACCATAAAAGTTTCCTCCAGCACACACACTTCTCATTTCCAGTCACTCTTCCCAAAACACCCATTTTCTGTGAGAGAGCCCAGTGGTGTCTCTGGTTGCACTTGCACTCCTGGTCACAACAGCAACAGGATTTTGTATCAGACTGAACCATGTGATGGTCCCAAAATGTCAGATCAGCAGGGTTCAACCACACCAACAGATGAGTGTAAATGCTCATGCAGATCAGCTGTGTCCTCCAAGTGCTCCCCAGGGCCAGGGCAGTTCCAGACTAGGGAGAAGATGCTTTATTTTATATTTGCTCAAAGGCCTTGTCCCAGCAGGTATCAGACACCTGATGCAAGTGCACAGGCTTCCACTTTGCTCTCTCCGGACTTGATGTTCAAATTTCTTTGTGCTCTCAGCTCATTGAAGGGCTGTCTCATGGAAAGCACGAGATATTGAATGAATTTTACAGGTAGCCAGTGCAGATGCTCCAGGAGAGATTTGGTCCAATACAATTAGGATAAATACTTTCTACATTTTTTTTTCTAACAAATTAAAATACTCCTGCTGCAGCCTGAGAAGAGGCTGCAACTGTAGGTGGGAGAAACCAGTAGCTGACACAGCTACTTTTGGTGTGTAAGCTGAACAAAAGGGGAAGAAACTACTAAATAATGAGAAGTGCACTAGGTCAGTATAGATCATCCTAACTAAGCGTAATTAGCAGGAGAAGGAAGAAAAAATAGCTCACCAATATTGTTTCACAATATCTTTCAGGTGTTTGGGGACATTTAATTTTGCAGAAGAGTTTCAACCAATATAAACATGCCAAATATAATCTTCAGTATTCCTTACCTACTTGCACCAGCAACATGGGTCACATGCTGCTCTCATAAATTTATATTATAAACCCACTTAAATCTATGCATAGAAAGTGATATACATCGTACCCAAAAAAAATGGTTATTCTGGGCTACTTGGCAGTTCAGGGAGTGGTAGGTTTTTAACCTTAAAGACGTATTTTGTAGAAAATATTTGATGTACTTATTCTCCTAGTAATGTCTTAAATTATTCAAAGAGATTCAACTGCAATAAATTTTTTTCAATGAATGTTCTCACTTAATATTTCTTCATTTCACATGTAAAGCTTTGTTTAAATAAAGTAGAACTATTTCTATTTAAATTTTTTAATCATTATGAAAATTCTTCTTTTCATGTTAGGTTCAGCAAATTATCCTTTTCTTTAGAGCTGGGGAAGGGTTTTAGACAAATTATGTCATTGGCCAAAAATGCGGTTGTAGAGAATTTGGGGGACAATTATTTGGAAATTCAGTTAGAGCTTGGTAATTACTTTGACAAAAAACAGTAACACTTTAAAAATGCTGAAAGCCCGGATTAGGCAACGCCCAGAAAATGCAACTTTCAGTTGCAGAACATTTTAGTTTGGAAATTTCAAAAAATTAATCAAAGTGCTTCATTTTACCCTAAGTCAAAATTGTTCCTTCTTGCAACTTATGTTAGATTGCTCAGAAAACTAACAATTTTTACTTTCTATGATCAACTTAAGATGACAATTTTTCTTTTGTTCAATTTTCTGAGCTAAACAGAAAGTCAGTTGCGTACATAAGATTTTTCACTCAGAATTTTCTGAACAAAAAGAAATTATGAGTCTGGAAGGTATTACTGGCATTGCAGTGGGACAGTATGCCTGAATATCCTGAATACCAAAGGCATTGCTAAGCATCTGAGTGTGTACATACCAGTCCTGCTCTTCCTTACACTTAAAAACAGATTCCTAATGATCTGCCAAATCAGGGCATTTGATTCAATGGAGAAAGTGTCACCCCAAGAAGTTTTGATCAGTGCTTCTCTTAGTGACAATGTGCTGTTCACAAACTGAGAAGTATTGAACTAAATGCAACTCTCAGAGCAACCCTCTTAAGCACCCATGCATCTAAAGAGTGGTTGCAGTAAAGAGATTTCCAGTCAAGCCTGTGAAGAGAGACACCTGGTGCTGCTCCCAGCTGAAGTACTCACCAATAATTCCTTGGGAAATATCTTACTACTTTTTCATTTTAAAAAAAGACTAAACAGAAAGCACAAGGCCACACAAAATTGACTTCTCCGTGTCGGTATAAGAACCCTCCTTCTTCCACAATGCATGTGAGCCTGTTAATGGCAAGCAGCAACCATGCACAGCAGTGAAGAGATTTCATCCGGATCACTGGGAAAGTACAGAGTCCTAGCAGAGCCCAGGAGGTCTGGCATTAGTGACAGTGAATACCACAGATACCTCCTCCTGTATTTGGGTGTCCGTTCGTTTGGATGTGGGTCGTGTCTTTGTGTTCTGGATGGGAATTGTGTGCTGGTATGGCAACAGCAGGAGCAAGGTGTTTCTTGACTGCTGGAGCTCCTCAGGCCTGGTAGCCAAAAGCTGATGCTCTCTCTCTGAGCAGCTCCTGGCACAAATGACAACTCCAGCTCCCTGCAAATGAAGAAATCTTTCTTATAGGAATGACATAAAATCCAGGCACTCAGAGTTTATGTAAAGATTGGCTTGAATAGTATATCAGATATTCCTAATATTGGAATTGCCTGTACTTTTGTGAAGCAGACTCTGCTGCCCTTGCTTTTGTGTCCATAGGCTTCCTACATGTGCTACAATGCTGCTGGGGTGTGCATTGCAATGAGGTATTTCATATTTTCACACTTTCAATAAACCACTTCCCAGTGGAACAGAAACCTTTAGATAAATATTAGCTGCATTTCAAAATTTTCCCCTCCTGATTTAGCTTCCTTTTTGCCAAAGTTTGTAATTATTCTTGTCCTGCCCCTCATGTAAACCACAGTCACTCGCACTCACAAGTCTCCTTCTCCAATTCTACTGCTCTCTGAAGATTTTAGTCAGAGAACCTCTAATGGTAAGAGACTGGTTCCTCTGCTCCACAGCCAAGTGACAAACTCCAACCAGTCATAGTAGAGTCAGATTGAACCCCCTGCAGAGGTCATAACTACATACCAAATGTAATACAGACCACAAAACCCTCACGCTGCCAAGAGATAAACATATCATAGAGCAAGGAAGGTAATTCCCTTTAATCCAGTCTCCTGACAACAGGCTCTCCGATGTTCCAGAGAGGGCCCCCCTGTCTGAGGCTTTCTTTCCAGGACTTTGACTTCTTAAGCAGTCCAAAGTCACATTTCACAGGCACTCAATTCAGTTCACTAAACTGAAGTGACCAGTGACCTGTGGGACATCCAAAGGTACCCATGTCCCACAAAAGAGCCATTTTCTGGAAGAGGAGGAGACCAGGCAAGACTGAATAGGATACCACAGATCACACTAGTGCTTCACATCTATTAATTTTGTTTCATTGCAGCGCTACTTCCCTTTGCTTTGCTACTGTTTCTTTAACCCTGCATGGTTCAAAACACCTTTCTGAAATTTTTCCCTTCTCCACAAAGACTTTATTGTGATTTTCAAAGCAGACTTCAGTCATATGTTACCTTCTGGGGGCTCAAAGACTGGTGGATTCAAGCAATACATGTGATAGCCACGGTCACAGTCATCACAGAAGAGCAGCTGGTCCTGAGGCAGGTTTGTTGGAGAGACAGTAGAGAAACAGGGAGAGAAGGAGAGGAGAAGAGAGAAAATGATGTAAATTAGTCTCTTGCCAAGATGAAAACTTAAGTAGGGTAACCAGCAATGTTCAGCTGGGAATGCAGAGCTGCAACAACAGAGACTAAGAGACTACTGGGAATGTAAAAGCTACAAGCATCGTATTTGTTCATCCATGATTAGCCACCATATTCCTGAGAGGCTGCAGAAAGCCTCTCTCAGCAAAAAACCAGTTCAGTTTCTAACTAGAAAATCACTGTGACAAGTGGAGCAGTTCCAGTCCAAGATGGCCTCATGATGCAGGAGTAAAAGCTGTTATGCCAGGGATATGCTCTACTGAGAGAAGAGGACAGGCTTTGCTGGGCTCCTGTGTCACCATGCGCTGATCTCATTCCTTCAGAGGAAACCTTTGACTTAGACAGGTTTCCAAAACTCAGCTGAGTAAATTTTTTGTGAAACAGATGGAAATTACATGACCCCACCATGTGGTCTGCAGCTCTTTCATATATTTGGGGTGAAAAAAGCTGCTCTGAAGTATCCTGTGATTCCTAAGCTCCGTGGGTTCAGATTTTTTTATGCTAAAGCAAAAACAAAATCTCAGGCTTCAAATTTATTCTGCTGTAGGGAATATAATGTTAGCTAATCACCTCCAAAGTTCTCCAGCCACTGCCAATTTTCCAAGGTTCTCACGGGCCACCAAGGACCCTTAGCATCAGATTTTAACTGCAAACCCCACAGGGAGGACATTGCTCAGCTGCAAGCTCTGGAAATCAGTGGAGTTGGTGATTAGGTGAGGCTTAACCATCCCACTTCAAATGGTTTCATGTTTCCCAAGTCTTGTAATTAAGTTTAAAAAATCATACCAAGAAAGTAAAGAAAATCAGGGACAGAAGGAGCATACTTGTATCTCTTGGGTTATCATGTATTCACATCTATTTCTGACTGTCTTACTGAAAGCTCCCTGCAACAGGAATTCATGCCCACCAGCTAATTTCTATTGAATAAGTACACAAACCACAAGTACCAGCATCCCAAGTGGCCCTATATGACATTCATGGTAATTTCAGCAGAGACCAGTGGCTGACTGGGGACACTGGGGAGAAGCCCATCTCTGCTCTCAGGGGTGGCTCTTCCCTGGAGATGCATGGAAGCAGCAGTAAAACAACAACCCGCACCAGTGCCACATGCTTCTCAAGGGTGGGCACGGCAGCAGCTTGCAGTGACAGTTATTTGCATAAAAAGGTAAATGGACTCACATCGTTCTCTGAGGTCCCACAAAGGCTGCAGGATTTGCACTCAATGCATTGCCACTGATAGGTTTTAACAGCCTCAGTCATGTTTGTGGTGAACTGCAGGCAGGTCGGGTGTCCTGAGGAAGATCGGAAACAACGGTCATTGTTAAGGCTCACTTATTGCTTGTTAATTAACCGGTATTAAATTTGGGAACAAAACACACATGGACATGGACTGATCACAACATGGGCTGCAACTAACAGATACCAAAGAGGAAAGCAGGCATTAACCCTTTTGCTGCCGGGCACAAGAGAAAATCAGAGTCATCTCCACCCATTCCCCATTGGCAAAGCAGTTTTATTCAGAGCTCTTAAAAATGGTTTGGCTTTGAGTTGGTTTTTGTGGGGATTTATTCTTTTTTAAAGAAAACAAGAAAAAGGATGAAATCAGAAACAAGCCCAATTTCAGCGAGAGACCATCCGTCTTAATAGAAATTGGACTACAGTTTCAATTAGCGTTGTTTCGACCGGAACGAAGGACCTGGTGGAAATGAGGTTATTCTCCATTTCACAGCTTCCCTTCCTGGTGTCCAAATGGGTGGAGCAATTCTGTAAACTTTGCTTAAATGGAAGCAGTAGCGTACAGAGAAGACGCAAGATGGGATGGAAGGATATAGCTTTTAATTTTTTTAAGAGCTCTGCCACTAAAGTTGGTTGGCACAGAAGAAACCAAATTGCACAGCTAACCTTCCAGGATCAAAACAGGAAACCGAAAGGAAAAAAAAACCCAAGCCAACTCCCACAATGAACTAAATGAAAGGAATAAAGAAGGGAAAGCTAGCAGAACAGTCACATCTAATTGGGAAGGACAAATTGCCAGAGTTACAACCCCCGCCCCTACATGCGTGTCGACTTCAGCTTTGCAAAACAGCGGTATCACAGTAGCAGGGTCAGCAATGGGCTTTCTGGAGGGGAAAATACAAACAAACAAACAAACCAAAGGTAGGATCAGTGTTCCTTCTGCAAAACAAAACAAGACAAATACACCGCTGAAATAAAGTACTGTATTCCCAAACCACCCTTACCTGGCTGAGACATTGCCTAAGTCTCCTGCAATAAGCTCCTGCCTGCCTTCTTGGAAATCCCCCTATTTAGAATCCTTCTCTGACAAACTTAAACATTAACACTGTGCATAGTCAGGGCAGGGAGAGTCAATTGCTCATCTGTAGAAAGACTGGGAACACAGGTATGCACATGCAGCACTGCCGCCTGCTTCTTCTAGAAATGGGCACCATGAGTTGAGTGGGGTTTTTCACCTCTACCCAATCTGCTGTTCTTAGACTACAACCAATGGATTGGAAAAAATCTTTTCCACTTCCACCAGCCTAAGTGCCTTTTTAAGAGTGGAGAAAGAAAGGCTGTTTCTCCAATAAGAAAAAAAAAGACATGTCTGTGGTAGATGTGGGCACAGATGTGTCATCTTCATTACCAGACCTATCAGCAATATTTTGCTGTGTCATCACAGCGCCCATCACTGCCCTACAAAAAGTTTCTGTATTTTCCAGCTTGTGAAGCAAACAGTTGCTGAGAATATCTGGATATGGAAGTAATGCTGTAGGGAATATATTTCTTTTATGTGTCCACGATACTACCAAATGCTGTAATAAGAATTTTTGTTCTCCAGTTATATTTGCACGGTTGTGATACAATGACTAAGCCTGTCCAGCAAAGAAATGTGTATGCATAATTATTAAAGAAGTTGAATAGAAAATAAAGGAGATATTTAGAGAAGGAGGGATCAATGAAACTGCTCATACTACTCTTAAGCCTTTGAATAAAGAAACATCTTGACAATACTGATGAGCTCAGATGAGCTAAGAAGATCACAGGGTTTTGGAGCCCTTGAAATGTCAGCACAAAGCAAGTGATAGTTTTTACTGAGATTTACAGTGGACCAACTAAAGTTCCGGGGACCTTGAAACTGCAACTAAGTGAAAGGAGATGTGACAAGATACCTTTTCTTACTGAGAGGACCATGTATGCTTTCTGATACTACCAAACTAGCAGAACCTGACATGACACTGAAATGTTCCTCCAGAGCTGATTTACATTGAATGCAAACCTTATTCCAACACCAGTAAATAGAACAAATGTGCCACGCTACACATCAGGGAGGAATTCATCCCAACAGCAGAGGGTTGCTTCCAGAAATGTGGTACAGTGCTGGAATATATCAGAGAAAACAACTCATAAAGGGAGGTGAATTAATCAGAGAGTTAAATAGCTTCAGTCACATTTGAAAAGAAACAGAAAGAATGGAATCCAAACTTACAGAAATAAATCCCAGCTAAATGCATGCACATCTTCACGTGCTCACTTGCCTGTGTACACACATTGCTCATTGCAGAGACTCCAGAGACTCCAGCTGAAGACCCTCCTTTTCTAACACAACATGAGGGTCAGGACCTGCTCACTACTTTATCTCTGTCCTTTCATAGCCATTCCTGCTCTCTTCCAGTTATCAGTCTTGACTGTTTTGTTCCTCATTTGCCTCAAAAACACCTCTGCAGGTGTCCTGTGTGGGATCTCACCTTAGTGGTGTTTCATCCTTGAAGTGATACATCCTAGCTATATTGCAGAGCATTTCTTAAGGACCACACCTACCACAAGGCTAAAAGAAATGGTCTCTTGTGGGCTGAGGATTCCTTAGAAAAATTAGGACTAGAGCGAGGGCCACAGTGGTTTCTTTTTAGTAGCAATGCAGAATTATTTTGCAAGAACATACCAATTCATTCACTCGATTAGGCTCTCTCTCCAAGTACTGTGACTACAAAAGTCAAGTCTGCATAGCTGCAGGTTGCTCTCTGTTAGCCCAGGGCTTACACCATGTGTAAGGCAAAAAGAATGTCTTTCTTCAGCCTCTAAGTCAGATACCCTTTCACATTAAGCAACATTCCTTGTGGTACCACAATCCCAACTTAATGTCATTGGAAAGACTGTTTTTACTTAAGCTATTAGCATGGTGAGGCACTGTAGTATATGGCAAGCATGCCACTAGATACTCAAAATATTAAAATTCTTTTTCCTTTCCTTCCTGGTTTCTCCTTCTTCACAATCCCTTTCTCTTTCTTTTCCTGCTACTTTTGTTCAAAACCTAGTGTTTTACATGCTATGAGAAAATTCACACATCCCAGACTTCCTGAGGCAGTGTTAGTGAACACCATCTCTGCTCTGTATCACAGAATTTCTTAGCATTCCGTCTGTGTCAGAATACCTGAACACAAAGTCCTGTAGCTGCATGTGGCAAGCTACTCCAGGTAAATTAAGACTCCCTTTTCTTTTTCCTAAAAAATAAAAAAAGGCTAGTTCAGGCCACAATTTTCTTTTACACACAGAGCAGTCCACAATGTGATTCAAGTTACGGACACTGCAGTAGAACACAAGCCAGAGAGCTGAAAGTCTTCTTGCTATGTGTTTAAGATGGAGAAACAGTCTTATTTCACCTAATTGTGTGATGAATTGTGTGATTGAGTGTTTGCCGTGGCTACGGTGAGCAGCAGAGTCTGCAGCTGAAACTCAGTTAATAATTCAGGTGGTGACTCCACCCTGGGAAACCCTGGATCAGTCTCACAAGTCTGTATCAGCTCTGCAGATCTAATAGGGGGAGGAAGTAACACATATTTATGGTGTCACCAAAGTCAATAGACAGACCTCTAAAATATACTCTGGGAGCAGTTCTGTTGAAGGAGAAGGCAATATGTTATCATTGATGGTTTCTAATCTACCATAACTATTCTCTACCTAAACTTTTGCTATGCTGCAGTAGATATAAACAGAGACAATAAAACTTGCAGTGAGGTTTTCACCAGCTCATCCCTTTGTCTTAATATTTTAACGTGTAGATCAGGTTTGAAAGCTCCCTCATCTTTGTCGAAACTCTCCTCTGGATCTGAACTTGGAGACTGAGACCTTATTTTATAGTGACATCAGTGTTTCACATGCCACTGGCTTTAATTGTACATTATGTCCACCAGACATCTGGTCAGAGGAGTGGGGAGGTGAGCACATTCAGAGACCATTTCTTGTATCCTGCACCTGGTACAATTGCAGGCTGATGGGAAAGATCATTTTAACATAAATACCCTAAAAATATCTAAAAATCTCTTCTGCTTGCACTGGCTGTATAACAGTAAAGACCAAAACTGACATTAAAGGGCAGGAGCAATCTGCTGCTTCCAGGCGCTCTGTGACCAGTGAGGGCCTTAGAACGGCTCATTAGTGCTTTTTCAATAATGGATTCTGCACTGCAAGATTAATTGCAGCCATGTGCTCTGTCACACCCGCCACAGACTATTTAAGTTAACAATCCAATCAATAACCTTTTTCAAACAAAGGCAGAGATTATCTTGAGAAAAAAAAAAAAAAAAAAGCAAATACTCCTTTTTAAAAACAAATGTGAAATTATTTATACCGAATAAAAGGAATTTTTACCTAGTTTCCAATTCTTTCCATTATCTTCACAATGTAGCGGTGGGCTTTTTAATCAATAGCATGATGAAAACTCACAGGCCTCCTGGCTATATTGCATCAGATTTATTCCATAAACTTTCAGGTCTTTAAACAACTATAAATACATATTACAGATATAATGGCCTATGTCCCATCCAAATAATGGAAGTTTACATGCAAAGAAAATCCATAATTTCCTCCTGCTAAGATTGTTGTGGATGCTGCCATCATTAGAGAGAATTATTACCATTACCTGTTCGAAAGAAGGGAAACTTGTAATTCTAATAAGTGATATGATTTTATGGTTATGATTTCAAAAGGTACCCCTCATTTGTCTGTCTAAGAAGGCTTGCTTACTGATATGCAGGGTCAACAGCAGTTGGATTAGAAAAGGCCCTTAAAAACTCAGGCTATCCAAGCACACTGAAGGGCTTGGCTCTGACAGAATCCCAGGGCTCAAGAAGCTGCAACTCTCAGAAAAAGACCAAACATTCCTAAGGGATGAGGTTGGGGAGCTCTTGGCATTTCCCTGGCCCTTCCCATCCTGCAATGTGAAGGTGTTACAGTGTAGAGACATATGCCTGCCTGCTCAAATTGGAGGTACTCGTGAACAGAAGCCTTCAAAAGTGTTCATGGGGTGAGGATCCAAGGCACCACCTGCCACACTATCTCTGTGATATGGAGAAGCTGGAGTATTTCATTACAGAAAAATATAACAGCTTTCCTGGCAGCCAGGACAGGGGTAGATGTTGGAGGCTGCAGGTGAAGAGTTCTTGTCTCACCCCCCTCAGTACAGGGCCCTGCTGAATCCAGCTTCTTAAGAAAAACATACAAACAAAAGAAAGTCTCACGGGCACCACATTGGGGTTTATTATCAGACAGGAGAGGAAATAACACCACTGTGAATTTCTGTGTCCTGACTGAAGTGAGAAAACCTAGCTCTTTCTCCCAGTGTGTTCCAGCACTGCCAACTCTGCTAAAGAAGTGAGTCCAAAAGGACTCAGTGGTTTCACTGAATAGTCTGGTCGGTCTGATCTGGTCAGAGACCAACTCTCTTCTATTCTAATATGTCACAACGTGCCAGTAATTGTGGAAGAATTAATGCCTTTAATAATTGATGGATCTCTGAAACCACTCAGCTGTAGAAGAGCTTACAGTTCCTATTATTTCATTTTCTGGCCCTACAGTTGTTCTGGCCAGCATGGACAGAGCTAAAACTGAGTCCACAAAAAGAGAAGGAGCTCTCTGCTGCATTAGCACTAGGACTGGTGGCCAGCTGCACTCCGGAGGTGGTGGTTTGCTTCTCAGTACTGCCAGTTCCAGTGGAAGAACTTATATAAATTACAAGCAATTTCTCAAATATTTGGCAATGATACAAGAGAGCCCACTTTAATTGTTCATCCAAGGGACAAATGAAACCCCTGTGCAAATGGTAGTGGTTCAGCTCCAGTTGCAGTTTGGCAGGTGTAATTGGAAAAAGCAGGACAGACCTGTGTTTGAAAGCAAGGCCAGGGATCTTGGGGAAGTTATAAAATGGTGGTGTGTGGCAGGAAGCACTTGCAGCTCACTCTCCTGCACTGCCCTGCTTTTCTTTTAGCCATGCAAACACCAAAGGGCACAGGGAGCAAGGGATTACGTTCCTGCCAAAAGACCCCTCATCTCCAGGCACTCTCCAGAAAATTTCATTGCCTGAGGAAAGTCCACCCACCAGCTCTACTCATGCACAGCTTTGACTCTACAATGCTGCATCATTTCCTCTGAAGCCATTTTAAGGATCGAGAGCATCAGCTGGGATAAGGAGCCTGGGTTACAGAGGGTATATGAATAAGAAGAGCAAAGCTTGGCTTAGGCCACTGATGTGCATAAACAAAATGAAGTATGCACAAATGTGTATGCACAGACCCACATGCACCCAAGGAGATCAGCCGTGGACAAGGCAGTGTAACTCTGTCTGGCACAGGGTGGCAGGAGGAGCTGGGTGGGACTGAGGGGTGACTTCTGGAGCATGCAAAGGGACAAGCCAGGAGTGAGTTATTCTGGGCTTCCTAATGGTTTGTCAGTCAAATCACTCTCCACACACCATCCCAGTGGTAGCAGATGCCCCATATCTTACAGGAAAACTGCTTGAGAAATGTTTTAAAACAGTTTTACTGCAATAGGTTTGTGCATGTGTCTCTCTGAGTACGCCCCTTTCTCAGAATGCACAATCCAGCCATATGTATCTTAGCAGGGAGAAATGAAAATAAATAAATTAGAGATTTTTAAAGTCTCTAAAACTGCCAACAATTAACTTTGGTGCACACAAATCATTGCCCTGGGAGGACACCCTGATTTGGGCTGGTGATGCTGCAGCCAGGCCCTCTGCCCTGTGTTCAGGTTTGCTAGAGGGAGGATGAGCCCTGCCAGGATTTCTGCTGCTGTGTGGGTGTCTCCCTCCAGCCAGGCACACCCACCCTTCCAAAACTGCCTGGGACAGGCCGAAATCTGCACCTCCATTTCATATCTCCCAGGGGTTTGGACTGGGGCAGATCTGGGGCACAGGCCCGTCCCTCTGTCTTCCCCTCTGAAGCCGAGCCGTGGGGACTCAGGCACACCTGACACACGCTGCTCTTTTCATTGCAAACATGCTGTGGTAACACAGAACTGAGGTGGCAAACTGAGCCCTGCGCATTCACAACCTGGGGTATCAGAAACAGTGCCCAGCTTTAAAGCCAAAGGAGATGCCAGATGCCCCAATCTCAAAACCAGACAGCACTCAGCTCCCTCTTCTTCCAGACTAGCCCCTATTAGCCACTGTTGGCCGCTAGACAAAATGGCTATTTCTTGCCTAAGAAAAATAATGTGGGAGCGCTCAAATAACCTTGTACTGCAGCACCAGCTTGTTAATGCACTGGTAAGTCATGCCAGCGCTGTACAATTCCTGGGGGTGAATTAGGTCAGAGTGACCTCCAGAAAAACCACCAGGCTGCATCGCTGCGTGCTGCATTATGGGTAACGATCTGCTAATTGCCAGGAGGCACTTGGGCTGCTCACCAACACCAACAGGAAGGAAACCTGCCTGCAGGCACCGCACGGACTCCATATGCCGGGGACATCGCTCCTAATAACGAGAATAAACCCATTTATAGAACATGAACTGGCCACGAGGACAAGCGCTGAATGTTAATGCTGCCCAGGCAGTGCAGCTCACCGGGGTTGCTGCTGGAGACCCCCAGCAAAACCCCTGCGTGGAGAGGGGCTGGCTCTGCATTTGGTTGCACAGTGAAGTGGGGGTGAGGTAGATGGAGATGAAAATGCAGGAGTGGGAGAAAGACTGCTTATCCAGGCAAGATGAATCACCACAACCTGGAAAGCCAACATCCCCTTTGCCCCGGGGACATTTTCGTTACCCTTCAACAAACTGCAGTGGAAAAAAACCTCCGGCACAGCTCCGACCTTGTCGCTATGCACTGCAGGCTCCCCAGCCAGGCCAGCTCACACACCACAGAGCTTTCAATCAACTGGCAGGCTCACTAAACCCTTTCAAAATGAGCAACCAAGCAAAAATACTTGGTCATAAACACTAAAAATAGGAATGGAGGATTGGGTTTTGTTTTGCTTTTTAACTTGGTGAAGCCAGCTCTTCCTAGTGCATTAAATCCACCTCCCTGGCAGCCCATTTAGAACATCTCCTCCCCCCTGGGAGAGCCAAAATCCCCAGCTGTAATGAGAGGAGTGGGGTGGTATTTAAAATGCTAGGGAAATGGCAGCCTGAATAGCCTTCCCGAGCACAGTGCCTTTGTTAAATCCTCCCATAAAACAAGGTATCAGCGCTGCCCCTCCTCCCCTCTCTTTAACATGAACAAGGACTCTGCTACCTGCTTGAACCCACATTTACTGTCCAAATACCTGGTCCCTCCCCAGTACCTCTGCTGTTAAACTGCCCCGCTAACACAGCCACAGATGGCAGCACACCTGCACGGATGCCTGGCACTGCCCGTGATATCAAGGAAGCATTTGAAAAGATTCCAGAGTTTTCACACTGACCCAACAAAAGGTCTGACCTGAGCCAGTGACAACAGTGGATGGGACACATAATTTCCACAGTGGATGGGACACATCATTTCCCCAGAGCACTCCAACAGGGGTTCTCCGCCGGGATTAGGCAGGAGAGCGCGATGAAGGTGACGTGTCATGACATGGACACCTCTTCACTAAAAACAGGCCATGCTCACCCACTCAGTTCAGACACCATCAAGACAACCCCACTGCACCACTGTGGTCTTCCTCAAGCATCAAGGACTGTGGGGAACACTTCAGAGGTGATTTCACCCGTGAGTCACAGAACAGACATCTCATAAATGCGACTGTCACTTGGAAACAGAGTAAGCTGATTAATTTGGGGAAAGGAAAGGGAAAAAGGAGAGAGTATTACTAATCTCTGGACTAACTTTCTAGAAAGATCAAGTAATGACTCTAGAGTAATTCCCTGCCAGCATGGTTCCAGAAATTTAAAATCAAACAGCAAACTCCAGAGAAATTATTTGAATGTCATCATTTTAATATTAAAGAAACTTAACTATGCAGAAGACACCATGCCATTGCATAGACAGTGACCTCATTGCTCTTACATGAGGTAACCATATACCATCTAGGTAAAGATATTCAGCACATAATGGGTAAGTGACTGATAATTGATGTGAACATACTGAAAATGCAAGAGGTCTGTCTTTCTCACAGAAGCATAATTTACACTGTTGTTAATGTGACTGTATATTCAGACATAAGTAGACCTGCCTCGCTCAGCATAAACAAGACCAATTTGGAGCAAGTTGATTCAGTCCCTTGTTGAATTAAAGAATCCCTTTCAGCTGCCAAACAGGCAGTGATCCCCATGCACACTCTCCATTGTTTGTAATGCAGTGCCAGAAGCTGAAAAACACTGATATTTTCCCTTCTCTGTCAGTTAAAGCCCCTGTTTGGTTGGGAATTTTTAAGTGTCAATAGAGATTTCATCAACAAGACAGCCAGTTTTCGCTTCCCCACCAAACTCCCAGCAACATCAATATCTAGGGGGAAGTAAGTGCTATAACCACATGCTGAAGAGCATCAGTATGAGCATAGTAGGTGGGAGTGAAATGTCTTTGTTTACTCTCTAAAAAATGCGGTTTCAAGGTGATCTAAACATCTGAGTGAAGGAGTGAATTTGAACAAAGTAGTTTCAGTCAAAAGTAAGTGGGAGGGAAGAAAGGATTAAGAGGTGGCAGGGCGAAAAACTGATTTTCAGAAAGGTTGAGACTTTTTGTACCAGTGTCTCACAAATAAGAAGCTGGACTTTCATTTTGGAGCAGTACCTTGCTTCAAAAGTGAACTCAAGGGAATTGTTTTTAGAAAGAGAAAAAATAGTCACAAATGAAATGTTTCATTCAAGCCTGTGCACAGTTGGCAGTGCGCAAGGGTCATTTCATTGAGAAGGAGAGATTGTGTTTCATTTCAAATCAAACCAAAATCTTTTATCCTCACCATAGTATTATTCAGTTCAGTTGTTTCAATGGCCTTTTTGAGTAAATGTCCAACAAAATGCTGCCAGAGATTTAAAAAGTGGGATTTTTTTTTTTCAGTGGAAGACCACCTGACTAAAATCCATGATCTCTTTTCTTAGAGCTCACCAGACCTTCCACCTCAGATAAGTCAAAGTCCTGGCCATTCCTTAGCCTGTAACAAGTGAGTAGTGCTTCTTTAACCTACACAACCAATAACTCATAGCAGCTAAATACCTCGTCAGACCAAACAAGAAATCAGCTAGTTCCATGGCAGTGGATGCTAATGTCCCTCATTAAACAGTTCACTGGTCTTGCTATTTTTCAGCACCAAAGGAATTCTTTAACAAAGCCTATGCAAAAGTAGAATATTATTGTATTTAATTAAAGAAAATGACCTTCCACAGTACTACAACAATCTCTGACTCTTCTGACCCTGCTTTTAGCTGGCTGCTCCATCGGCCTGCAGGACTGTTGCTCAGTGCTCTGTTAATGGCCAGGAAGTTGGGAAATCCTCTCCTATAGGTTGGTCTGACCAGGCTCTGGTTACCCCAAATCCTTTCACTTTCAACAGTTGTTGAGGATGTTCATCACCTGCCATGTTCACTTGTTAGGTAGGATCCCACCACCCACAAGATGTCTGGCAATTCTCAGTGATAGCTGCTTCTTCACATATTTCCTGACCTGTAAATATGTAAATAGTCACAGAGGAATATAATGGCTGTGGATGTCCTTAGGAAATTCATCTCCATTCTTTCAGCTCACAAAGTACTTGTAAAATCTCACCCTTAATGGAAGTCAGGAAAGGGTCTTGGAGGGCTAGTTAATGAAGAGGCTGTGAGGGAAATGGAGTCCCCTAAGCTCTGGAAGGTCCTTTTCTCCAGATGAAGGAATACACAACTCTGGACCATCTGCATGCTTGAACAGTACAACAGCAAATTCAACGTAGACAGAGTTTTAGGACAGTTAAAAACTATCCTAAGCCCTTAGGCTGATGGATGCATTCAGAGACACAGACAATACAAAAGATCTGAGAAGTCCTGGAACCTTCTCTTTAAGAATCCAAAGTCCAGATATTCCAGCAATGGATGAGATTTCTGACCCAGAATTCACTGTACTGTAAAACAAGTTGTTGAGCCCAGGGAAAGGGCTGAAAATACTTCAGTGTTGTTTGACATATTTAAGCCACTCCCAGGAGAGCACTGATGTGAAGCAACTATGATTTGTACCAACAAGGGAAAATTAATTTCTCGAACATAGACTTAAAACCATTCCATGCAAACTCTATTGCACAAAGTGCTACATGAATTTGAAAGCTATGTCACACTGGTTAACACTAAAATAAAAATAACCCTTTAGTGACAGGATGGCTTTCTACTATTTCCCATCCAATGACTTCCTCTCACCTTGGGTAGCTGGCCTCAATACTGATTCCTGAAATCATCATATGAAGAATTTAATGGCTGTTGGCTATGGGAAGAAATACAAAATAGCAAGCTAAGTCTGCAGCAATGTTTGACAAAACTATCTCCAGCATTACTTAAAATCTCTATTCTCTTTCAAAAAAGGAGCCTGTATCAAAAAATTTGGTCATTTTCATTCACTTCCTGTAGTCAACAATGAAGTCACTGACATGAGGACACTTAACAGCAAAGACTGAAGAAATGTAATGGGAAGAGGCTTCAGTCCAAGTAAAAAATTACTCTTAACACCTATGCAAACTTAGATATAAACTAGGTTTTACTGAGAATTGGCTATGGAAGATGAGCAGCCCTGAGAAATTAAACCACACTCCAAAAAATCCCCAAACCACTCAATTTTAAGACATTGAAGGGAGTCTGTTCCTACTCAAGAGGTACCATCCATCAGCTGAGTTGCCAAAAAAGAAGTACCCTCTGCAAGCTCTCACAGGCAGGCAGCAGAAGTTCCAAGAGCTTCAGCCCACTGCCCAGCTTCAGTGTTCAAATCATGTTGCCTTTTCCTTCGCAGTGCCATGGTTGGCTTGTAGGTCATTCACAGTTACCACAGCTGCCTTAGGCAACATTAAGCAGACCTGTTTCTAATTATGGGTGGCAATATTTGCCACAACACCATGCTCCAGAAATCTGTGCTTTCATGAAGGTAAATGCCATCTTTCTCCCACCATGGTTTACCCCCCACGGAATCATGAAGAACTACAGGCTGCAAAGACAAAACATCATGAAATGACAGATATGATAGTAGAATTTTCTAATAAACACTGCAAGACCATTTGTTGAAACAGCAGAAAATGTAGTTAGGTTTTCAAAAATATACTGGTGAGGTGCCACAGATGGATGGCTCTCATATTATGTCATTAAAATCAAAGTTAGGGCTTAACTGTGGCAAATGTCCAGCTTTAGTGCAGCAAAAAAAAAATACAATCTTTATACAATGATTTCCAAGGGATAATGGAGGTCTTAAAAACATCAAGCCACAATTTGGACACACCCAGCCAAAGCTAAGGGCAGTAGTCATTGCTTATGTGCTTTGCTATGCACACCTTATGTAGTTGAGGTCTTACTCATCAAGATGACTTGAGGTCATCTTCAACACCAGGGATGGAATGGGGTACAGAGAAGTCTATGTCATTGGTAATAAGAATTAGAAGCTTGGGTTTAGAGAGAAAGTGTTATGGGTTTTCTTTATCATCTATAGGCTGATGGATTTACATACAAGTAGGGCTCACAAATCCAAGATGCAAATTTAATCCGATTTTTTTTTCTGATTGCAGGCAAAAATTTGGAGTAAATCTTAAACCAGTGCAATATTCTAGTTCAGGCCAAAGCAAATTAGCTGAAGCTGTTTTCATTCCACCCAGAGAAAACAGGATTCCAGCCCTCAGCCTTGCCAGCCTTCAGCTCAGTCTCAGTCCAGGGAACACAGCTTTGGGGGCACCCATTAATTGCTGCAGTGCTGAAAAACACTTTTAGTCCCTCCTGCTGCCATACCTCACTCTCACTGGCAAAAGCCATTCTCCAAACAGGAAAATAAGATCTATTTATGTCAGCATAAACCTGTTTAGGGGCTTATCTGTTCAGATAACTTCTGCAAAACCAATTTTTTTAAAAAACATTTCTAATTCCAGGCCTGTGGCTTAAAAAAAATAGAAAGAAAAAAGACAAGGAAAAAAAAGGCACAAGAATATACAAAGTAATAAGACTTATGTAGAGACATTCCTTGGAGTCTGACAGCCTGTAACAACAGCTCTGCTGTGGTGGGAAGGATCCCATTCATCTAAACAAGGTGTTGACAGACATCCATAAAGGCCAATTTCAACATACACGTTCACTCCTGGCTACCTTAGCAAAAATGTCTCACTCTGCACTCTGCATCATCACACGGAGGACAATGAAAATGGCAATGGATGTTAGAATGGGAGATGGCCTGATGCACTGATGCCACAAGCAGTTTCCTTCTTTCTTTCTTTCTTTCTTTCTTTCTTTCTTTCTTTCTTTCTTTCTTTCCTTTCTTTCCTTTCTTTCCCTTTCCCTTATCAGTATTCACCTTTGCCCTCAGTCCAGCCTCTGTCTAGGTCTCTCTGTCTTCTCCAGCACAGCAGAAAGCTCCCAAGGAACTTAGAGAAAAACAGAAACAGCAGCACTGACCAGGAGCCATCACAAACCCTCCCCTCCTTTCTCTGCTTTCAGGTAGGAAAAGATTACCTACCCCTATGAAATCCTTAGGGAAAATAAGTTCTCTAAGCCTGCAACTTAAATAGTTGTAGGAATATCTGAGATCAAATCACAAAGGGAAAATGGAAGAATCTAGGAGGGGCTGTAAAAGCAGCAATCCGATCCCTCTGTGTGCACTCTAAGGAGACTATCACAGCTGCCTTCTCAGCACGGCTCAGAGATAGTTGGCACCTGCCCCACCTTTTCAGCTGCCTCTGGTGCCCAGTGCACAACCAGTGAAAAGGAAGGAAAGACCTTTTTAGCCACAGAACAGCTGAGGACAATCCACCAAGGCATCCATGAGCTGCTCTATCAGATCCCAAACAGGTTGCAAAGAGCCACAGTGACAGCAAAGGTAGCTGAATCTGTTTCCTTTTTGTTTCCTTCTTCCTCCAATGAATTGGCCAAAGGCCTTGCATAGGTAAAGATAAGGTCTGAAGGCAAGCAGTGAAGTTTTCAAGTTGTATTGACCCAAAGAAGGAGTGGAAAACCAAAACACTAATGGAAATTGAAATTACACCTGTGAAAAATAAAAATTTATAGGGAAAGGCTATAAAAGAAGACCAAAAATAGTTAATTATCTGCCACAAAGACACACAGTCTGTCACACAGATGTAAAGAATCAGGCGGGTAGGAGCCCATCTGTATAACAGAGCTTTATAAAAAATAACACATTAGGGAAGAGGTCACACACAGAGTTTCCTAAAAAGATAGCATCTAATCTAAAACAGTATTTCCTCTTTCTCTTTTCATTCTATACAGCCATATCATTAATCTAATACATGTAAGGGGAAAGGGAAGGTTCATGCCAGCACTGTGAAATGCAAAGGGAACCACAGCTTCCAGTTACTCCAGTGGCTGGACTGGAAACAGCATAGGCAGGGGCAGGACTCCTTAAGGCAATGTCACTAAAATCGATGCAAACAGCTATCATATAGCTTAGACTCCACCTTTGACTCCAAACTACCTTAATGCAGCTCTCATGAAGAAGGTTATTAAAATACAAACACATTTAGGAAGATCCTCTATTATCACCAAATGATAGAAAACACTCTTATTATAATGAGTCCTATACAGAAGCACTTTTTAATTTCCTGCCTACCTTCACTATAGCAAGCAACAGGACCATTTTCTGCAGTGCAATGAATGGAGAAGAGAAAGTAAAAGAGAAAAATTCTGATAATTCTTGGTTAATGTCATGGTTCATTAGGAAATACAAAATAAAATCCAGGGACAAAAGTCATAGTTTACAAAATGGAAAAGGGAAACAAAATCAGTAGAGGAGGAAGTTTTATTTTAAGCTTCAAAGAGATTATTATAAACAAGGGAGAGCTTAGAAAAGTAAATGTACATATATGTTACTCAACAATGTCTTTTTAAAAGAAGATTATTTGCACTAAAAAAGACTTTATGGAATTGTTTTGGGAAAGTAATATTTACAGAGGAATATACAGTAGGCATGCTGGAAGCAGAACTTTTATTTGGAAGGAATATTACACAAACTGAACACAGACCCTACAGTTTTCAAATCTTCATTACAGTTGTGCGTCTTATATTTTGATGAAAAATTTTTTTTTTTTTCTCTAGAGGCAGTTCCCCACTGCAAGTTTAGAAACCAATAACATGAGCAAAGCAAACCCATCCTGTTGAAGAGCCCAATTAGGACACAAATTGTCATTTAATTTAGCTGGAGCAGGACTACCTTACATGGTTAATTTTGACTTTATGTTTTAATCTGGGAAGAAGTGAGAGAAGGGAAAGGGAGAAGAGTAAAAAACTGCTGCTACTGACACATGGAAACCTCTCAATGAGGAGAGTTTGTGTTCTAGGTGTGCAGGAAAGACAACACAGTATCAGGTTTTCTGTCAGCTTCACCTAGTCAGCATGCATTTTTGTAGACATCGTTTTTCATTCTGAAAGCCACATTAACAAAACTACTTTTTTCTGCCTATACCCTGAGGGTCAATCCCAATAATGGTTGGTGTGGTTTGCCCTCAGTTTGCTTCTCCTCTGTAACAGGGGTGCCAGACAGAGCCAAGTCCAATGCTCTTCTCCTAGGACACAAGGCTATCCTACACTCCTAGGACACTGCATCACACGTGACACTGAACAGACCTGTGCTATCCACTGCGAGCAGATCTGGCGGCCAACAGAACCCGCCGGTGCTTGTACGAAGAACACCTTTTTCACCGGGAAAATGCCTAACGATTCAGAATTTGGGATGTGACCATCCCTCCCCGCTGCCTCACAGGACAACTTAGGATTGCAGCTGTGGGAACTCATATTTTTCTCCTGCATGGTAACCCCTGTTGCTTATTGCAGACGAGTGGTTGCACCTGTATGCTTTTCAAAGTCCACTACCACTCCAGAAAGGGCTGAAGTACACAAGTTTTCTACACTTGCCATCATTCTTGACAGCAAGATCCATGCCAAGAGCGCCTAACATTTAGATACTTCCCTTACAACCAACTCACAATCAGCTGTGGAATTACCAAAGCAAAAAATAATACAAAAATGAGAGTTGTTTTCAATTCTTAAACCCCTCTTTCAGCAGAACTATTTCACAGAGTTGCTCAAGAGCAAACCTATTTTACCACGCAGAAGAAACACATCAATCCTACTGGGAGAAGACAAATCCTTTGAAATGGACACAAAATCTGGTAAAAAAATTCAACCACTGAACCTGGTCTTCGCTACTCCAACAGCTTTTGTTCTGATTTGTGCCTAACACAGTACAGCAAAGTAGGTTTTAAGCATCTAACAGGATAATATTATTAAAGAGAAAAATAAACCAGAACAATCTTCACTTACCACATCCAATTTTCAAAAAACAAAGATACCCAGCACATGTATGAATGGCTTCTTTAAAGTAAGAGAGAGAGCAGAGTTGACCTTTATTTTCATTATTTAAAAAAAGTTTTTCCTTAAAGTAAATATTCAGTCTTTATTTTACAGTAAGTGCTTTTTAAAATTTCATGTCTTCACAAAATTGCATTTAAAATTTGAAGTAAAATGTATTTCAAACAAAAATACTGTGCAACTTCAGCACTTCTTTCTTAAATATCGAAATAAATAAAATAGTTGTCTTTTTCAGTTTGTTTGTTTTTCAGTCAGTTCTACTGTAGATCAAATTCCAGTCTGACCTGGGTTTATACACACACTTAAAAGAAAGTGAAATCAAGACTTCAAAAAACTTCTTTGTATTGCACCAGCTTAGGGCATCCCCAGCACTTCTCTCAACAGTTGGCAGCCAACTTCCCACAGTCCAGGCTCCTGTGCCAGATGGAACACGGGTATGGAAGACTCAGGGCAAAGAAAGAAGTATCAGAGCATCCTGGCTTCTCTAGGTCTTCTTCTGAAATGACTTGCTTGAAGGCTGCTGGAATCCACGAGGGCAGGGCTGACTGCAGAGGGAAAGGCAATACAAAGTAAAACTAAACAAACTCAAGCAGACAAAAAAAGTACGTGTTCAGAAAAAAAAACAGAAACAGCACAAACCAAACTTCCAACACTGCTTGCATTCTAGTTCCTTGAAAATATAGCTCAACAGACTCAGTTTCAACTGACTGTGGATGCCATAAATGAACACAAAGCAAACAAATAGGATAAGAAAAAGCATATCCAAAAGAAAGGCACTGAACACTGTCAACCTTTCTTATTGGGAATATTATTAAATAACCTTCGTCATTCAGCTTAGATAGCTGTCTCTTCAGTAGAGGCTAGGACCTTTGCTTATGAAACCCTGCTCTAATTACCTTCCTCTATTACTAATTATTTGTAGGGAGCCACAAGCATATACAGCATGGCACAAAAGACATTTTCAGAAGTCTAAACAATACACATGAGGTGGCAGCAATGCAATAACTTCTGGAAATCATGAAAGATTGCATTTTTCATTGCATTTATTCCATGAATTGACTTAGTTACATACTGCTAAGATCCTGAGCAGAATTAGATAACAAATAAAATAATCTCTTTATTGCCACAAAATGCAAGTGCCTCTTCCCATATCTTCCTACATCTCTTTTATCAGTTCTAGACTAAATGAAGGTCCAAAATCTTAGGAGCTGCCAGACACCAAAAGAATAATTCAAAGATATGAACTGGCAGCATCCACTTAACAGAGCTATCAGGCCTGGAAATCCCAAGAGCTGTGGTTTTTTCTAAATGTTGTTGCAACTTGTCTTCTCTGAAATTGGCAACTTAGCATTCATGGAAATACAGACGGGGACATCAAAATAGTTCTGACTCAATTTCAGTATTCTGTGGTATTTGTACAGGTTGGGGGTTTTTTTCAACACTGGTAGATATCTGGCAAAGAGAACAAAGATCGGTAGGGTTTATTGTAATGGCTTAGTCAGCAAAAACTCATCCCAGCTGAATTCCTGCACTGAGAGATTTGTCAAAACAATCCCATGTGAGCATGAACTCACACATGTGCCTCATACTTTACTTATAGCTACAAATTTAACATAAATGAGGAAAAAAAATTGAGAATATGAAATGGGTGTTTATTGGAAAAATCTACATATGTTGCAGCACAAAACACACTGGGCATATTTTGCAGTTTTTATAATAAGATGACTCCCAGTGGGGTCAATACAATGTTTGCTTGAGGATTTGATTCAGTAAAACTGCTTGCCATGGGGAAGAGGCAAACTGCATGAAGAGCCAGGCTTTGCAAACTCCATAGTTTTATGGTATTTGAACTATTATTTTAGGGCCCATCTCAAAACACCATTGCAAGAATTAACAAAGAAAGGAAAAGCGGGCAGGAGAGAACACAGTGGTGCCCCAGCACTGTCCAGACTCTGACTCTTTGGGTGCAGTTCTTGTTTGTTCCATGCATCAGCAGGCAGCAAACTGAGTCCCTGTCTTCAATCAAGAGCCTAAGCTGAGATCTGTAACATTGCAAACTGGAACTCAAAATGAATAACTAATGTAAAAGCTCAAAGGCAAAACAATGAGGGGAGGGGACTCTAATAACACATTCTGCTGAAACAAATGGCCATCTCAGAGCTTGTCTACACCACACCAGCAAGCATATTAACAGAGAGGTTTCATTCTATAAAAGCAAAAGCCACAAAAGCCCAGTGGTAATCCTTCTGAAGTCAGTGGTAAAGTTTTCTCTGGCCCTTGTTTCAGCAGCCTAGGCTCATCATTTATGACCTTACCACGTACATATGATGTTATTCCAAGCACCGTTACATATTCAAGAAATAAATATCCAGCCCACAAAACTGGGGGGTGTCTGGGTGAAGGGAAGAGATGCAAAGTGAAGCAAGTCAGATTTCAGTTCCATTCCTCTTCCACCACATGCCTGGTCCTCCTTTTACTTTTTATCTTCTATTTGCTTAAAATTTTCTCAATGTATATTATCATGCTTGAAATTTTATACTGTTTTCGTGAAAGAGCTGAGGTCTGTCCCTGCTAAAACTTCAACTAGTTAAATGCTTCAAAAGGGAATAGGCTAAGGATCAGTGCTCATTCCACGAAGCCTTTCTTCTCCCTTATCAGCTGCTTAAGCAGCATGCCACCTCCTTTATTCTCCTGCTCCCATATATGAATCAGAGTTAGCAGAGGACCACTCTGGAAACTATGTGTGTTTTCTAAGATCTTTTGTATGGAGTATGGAGCAGTGGAAAGGTGGCTGAGGACACAGCTTGTATGATTAAACACAGAAAAGTCTGCATTAAGGGCCTGAAATGAAACACCCCTTTAGTCACATTTCACATTGGGGTTGTCTTATTTTGGTACATGGTTTGTTGGGAACATGTGTTTCAGGAGAATCTTTGGTAAGCCTTGTTCCAACCTTCCTGTAATAAGAAGGACATCTCTGGAGGAGAAGTGGAATAGCCAGGGTTGTGATTAGTTGAAGGGCTACACCTTTGAAGAATTTATGAAGATCAGTAAGTTTCATTGAACTGCTGAAATCGCTGGGGAATAAAGAGCATCACATTTCTTTCTGATTTCAAAGATAAATTTTTAATTACAATACAGAATTCACATTGCAAACTTTTTTTGTGTCTCCCTAGTTTGGTTTGGGACCTACGTGCCCTTTAAGATACAATTGATACTGTGCAGGTCTCTCATTTCTGAACTGATTATGCTAGTGTCAGAGTCCTTTATTTTTAATTGCACTTATGAAGCCTTCTCCTATATATTTTCTGCCTCATTAACATTGTCATCTTCCCCTCATGAGAGGGTCTTGTGAGCAGCCCCTTTGCTTTGCTTTCATCTTCCTTCAACTTAGGTGCTACCAACCTTCTTTCCCTGTTCCTAGCCTTCACTCCAGCACTACATATCCTGAGAATATTTCATTTCCATATCATCACTCCATGCAATATTCACTATTAATTCTACTTTACAATCTAGCTTAAACAAGTACTCTTTTAGCTTCCAACTCTACATCCTAATTTCCTTGCTATGACCAATGCCTTCCTATGGTCAGTACCACACTGTTCAGCCTGCTGGACTAAACTCATGTTGGTTATCTCAATCTCATAAGGCATCTTGAGGAATCCAAGAACTACTCTCACTCCATAAAAGTGAATTAATTTTACCTTACTTGGTCTCTCAGGACTATATTGAACGAGTGAGCATCCATATACACATGAATGACATAAATAACTGTGAGGATATTTTCTACGCTATCTGTAATAAATGTCAGCTGGCAATTTTTATGCACTTCATGAGCTGTTGTGGCTTTTTTCTGAGAGTACTGTGCTACCCAGTTGTCACAAAGATGGGTGGTTTGGTTGCAAAAGAATTAAGGCTGTATGCATTGTTATAGTAACTGCATTTGTGAAACTAATTCAAGACTTAATGAATTATGGGCATCTGATTATTGTTTGTATTCCAAAGGAGCCCAGAATGCGTTAGGCATGGTTCACAAAAGACAATGTTAAGGACTCCACTTGGAAAAACTCTGTTTAGAGTATGCCTGTTCTACAGTGTTTAGAACAGTGATGGGAGTTTATACAGTGATGGGAGCTCTTCAGAAAGATGCACTTGAGTAGGTTTCAGCTACCTAATTCAGGTGCTGCAAGGACTGAGCTTTAGTAAATACAGAAGAGTAGCAAAACATTATCTACTTATCTTGTACTATTTCAGAGGAAAAAAAGAACTGGTTGTGGAAGAAATTAATGTTTTTATCAGTTAAAGTACACTTCTCATTGACTGCATTATGTCAAAATATAATTGATTTGACACTTGATTGATTATAATAAATCAGGAGAAACACAATAGCAACAGAAAAGAATTAACAAAATGGGGAAAGCTTAAACAAGGCTCTGTCCTGGCAAGTGTGCATGGCTCTGGCATGCACTGTCCTTTGGTATACACATACAGAGATATTTGTAATGTTTTCTAACAGCATCCTGAAGGCAGATTATTAACATAATCTAGACATCAGTTAGCTTATATTCTGGATGTATGCCTGTATACCTAAAACCAGAATTTGGCCACTGCTTATTCCATGTCTAAAGAGAACAATAAAAAAATCAAGAGGCTGGATTATTTCTCTTTTTTCCACAAAGTTGGAAGGTGGGGGAGGAAGTTAAAATTGCTCTCACAGACAGACTGCCCTAGCAAAGAAGCAGGAAAAATGGAGTTCGTTTGGTCTGGCTTCTTTCATTGTACATATCTAAATTCTTTATAGCAAGGCTAAGACTTTTACTCTGGTATCAACAACACACACCTACAGTTTAAGGATTAGGCACTGTCCAGAGAAAGGTCTCTTTTGCCTTTGCTCTGAATCAGGTCATGATTTCACCCTGTTTGCATTATGTACATCAGTAAAAATAGATCTTTAGAACTTAACCTTGCCCCTGCTCCAGGGAGATTTTTTTGCCTGCACTAGGACAGCAAAACATAACTATACACTGACTCCTTTTGCACCACCTCTGACTGTACGCAAGTCTGGATCCTGCTCTCACAAAACTTCCATTTGTTTCACCAGGGGCATGAATGTGGCACATACTTATAATGCAATTTAATCCATGGGACTTGCTGCCACAACAAAGCTCAGTCAGGGGGCTGCTGAAAAGCCAGGGCAAAAAATTTCACAATTGAGTGAAAGACATTTCAGCTCAGACATACCTTTCAAATCCTGCTGCATGTTTCCTCCTTTCTGGGAAAGTCGCTGGGAAGGGAGTCACTCTCTTCTCCATTGCCCTTGGAACTTTAATTAGTATTGCTTTGGTTTATTTCAAAAGAAGCTATTAAAAAGCAAATAAAGTGTCTCATGAGACACTACAGAGAGAAAAAACAGGGCAACACAGGAAAAAATGCTGTGAATTGAAATTTAAAAATGGAAAGAAAAGTATAGCTGAGGTATTTTTCCATTTCATTTCTTCCAGGATTCTGCTCCTCCTTTTGTTTTTTCTTTGATGTCTATGACTTGCCATTCATATTCCATCCCTATGCTTGGAAATTGCTGTCCATCAAGTGAAAGGTGAAGGAAAGAAAAAAAAGTAGAACGGTGTGGGGAAGACATGAAGGGATGCAGGGAGGAGGAGATTTATTGAGTGTAAAGGTGTCCAAAGGAGATGGAAATGTGTTCCCCAAGGCCATGGTCTTCGATGGTGCTGCTTGTATTTTCAGGCTGTAGCGTAGCAGATGTATGAGAAGAGCCAGACTTCACATGCTACAGTAAGTGCAAAATCTCAAAACACAGATGCCATCACATCAAGGGTTTCCTTGTCCCCTGATAGAGTCCGCCCACAGTGGTTCTCTAGAAACAGTTCTATTATCAAGTAGACATCCATTGCTTTTTTGTTGTTTATTTTTTCTATTTTTTATTTAAAAAGTAGTTTTTCTAATAATACATAGAATATATAAATAATAATAATAATTAAAAAAAACTATTTGGGTTTGCTTTCTGTTCTTCAACCCATCTGTATTTTTTGTGGTTTGCTGATATATATATATTAAAAGACAAGAAAATCAACTCTGCTCACTATTAAAAAAAATATTAAATCCACTTTTTATGTTTCCAAAGAGAAAGAGAAGGAGGGGAGGTGGGATAAAACCAAATTAAAATGAAAAAAAAGAAAAAAAAACAAAACAGGAAAACCAAAAACGTTCTGTCTCTTCAAAGTAGTTGTCAGAGCTTTAAATGCTTGTGCTTTCAGTGTACACCCCACAGGGAAAACATAACAAAAATAAAAGAAAAAAAAAGGAGAGGAGGAAAAAAAACCAATCAACCAAAAACCCAAAAGGACCTAAAATCTAAAAAAAAAGAAAAATGTAATAATAATCTTAGTAGTGAAAAGGACAGCTCAGAGTTTTTGTGTCTTTTTAGTTATTTTAGCAGCCGCCCTTTTTGTCTGCAGAGGGAGACCTGCCACCACAGCCACCTCCTCGGCTCAAGAGAGGCTCTTCTGCATCGTCCTCGTCAAAGCCATGAAAGGTCGAGGTGTCGCTTTCTGACGTGGAACCGAACAAGTCCTCNAAATAGATCTTTAGAACTTAACCTTGCCCCTGCTCCAGGGAGATTTTTTTGCCTGCACTAGGACAGCAAAACATAACTATACACTGACTCCTTTTGCACCACCTCTGACTGTACGCAAGTCTGGATCCTGCTCTCACAAAACTTCCATTTGTTTCACCAGGGGCATGAATGTGGCACATACTTATAATGCAATTTAATCCATGGGACTTGCTGCCACAACAAAGCTCAGTCAGGGGGCTGCTGAAAAGCCAGGGCAAAAAATTTCACAATTGAGTGAAAGACATTTCAGCTCAGACATACCTTTCAAATCCTGCTGCATGTTTCCTCCTTTCTGGGAAAGTCGCTGGGAAGGGAGTCACTCTCTTCTCCATTGCCCTTGGAACTTTAATTAGTATTGCTTTGGTTTATTTCAAAAGAAGCTATTAAAAAGCAAATAAAGTGTCTCATGAGACACTACAGAGAGAAAAAACAGGGCAACACAGGAAAAAATGCTGTGAATTGAAATTTAAAAATGGAAAGAAAAGTATAGCTGAGGTATTTTTCCATTTCATTTCTTCCAGGATTCTGCTCCTCCTTTTGTTTTTTCTTTGATGTCTATGACTTGCCATTCATATTCCATCCCTATGCTTGGAAATTGCTGTCCATCAAGTGAAAGGTGAAGGAAAGAAAAAAAAGTAGAACGGTGTGGGGAAGACATGAAGGGATGCAGGGAGGAGGAGATTTATTGAGTGTAAAGGTGTCCAAAGGAGATGGAAATGTGTTCCCCAAGGCCATGGTCTTCGATGGTGCTGCTTGTATTTTCAGGCTGTAGCGTAGCAGATGTATGAGAAGAGCCAGACTTCACATGCTACAGTAAGTGCAAAATCTCAAAACACAGATGCCATCACATCAAGGGTTTCCTTGTCCCCTGATAGAGTCCGCCCACAGTGGTTCTCTAGAAACAGTTCTATTATCAAGTAGACATCCATTGCTTTTTTGTTGTTTATTTTTTCTATTTTTTATTTAAAAAGTAGTTTTTCTAATAATACATAGAATATATAAATAATAATAATAATTAAAAAAAACTATTTGGGTTTGCTTTCTGTTCTTCAACCCATCTGTATTTTTTGTGGTTTGCTGATATATATATATTAAAAGACAAGAAAATCAACTCTGCTCACTATTAAAAAAAATATTAAATCCACTTTTTATGTTTCCAAAGAGAAAGAGAAGGAGGGGAGGTGGGATAAAACCAAATTAAAATGAAAAAAAAGAAAAAAAAACAAAACAGGAAAACCAAAAACGTTCTGTCTCTTCAAAGTAGTTGTCAGAGCTTTAAATGCTTGTGCTTTCAGTGTACACCCCACAGGGAAAACATAACAAAAATAAAAGAAAAAAAAAGGAGAGGAGGAAAAAAAACCAATCAACCAAAAACCCAAAAGGACCTAAAATCTAAAAAAAAAGAAAAATGTAATAATAATCTTAGTAGTGAAAAGGACAGCTCAGAGTTTTTGTGTCTTTTTAGTTATTTTAGCAGCCGCCCTTTTTGTCTGCAGAGGGAGACCTGCCACCACAGCCACCTCCTCGGCTCAAGAGAGGCTCTTCTGCATCGTCCTCGTCAAAGCCATGAAAGGTCGAGGTGTCGCTTTCTGACGTGGAACCGAACAAGTCCTCCGTAGTGCGTGCTGGCGCTGCTTCGTCCCTCCTGCCTTCTCTTCCCAAATGAGCTGACATGTATGATGAATATATCAGCACATGGGTTAAGCAACAGGCATCATCATCATCATCATTTTTTTCATCATTTTCATTATCATTAAACAAGTCAGACTATCAAGCTCATAGGTGTGTGCTTGTATGTGCCCGCGCACCCCAACAACATAGCATAGGTAGAACTGCAGTAAGAAAAATAACAAAGGATCGGTTTCTCTTTCCAAGAAAAAAATCTACAAACACCACAGGTGCCCATAGCTACAGCAGCGAAAGGGTTAATCATGTTTTCCTCTCTTCAAAAGACAGTAAAATATTTCCTCATGATTACTTAGATAATTTTTAAAATATTTTTAGACCGTGTAAGTAATGAGACACTGTTAGCTCTAAGCACAATGGCATCAACAGTTACAAATTTTCTGCTATAGAAATGTAAGCCACTAGAAAACTCATCAACCTCAGGACTACTTTTTATCCCCGTTCTTCACCTGACCCTAAAGAACCTCCTCTGTAGGCAAAATGAAATACATTTTGAAGACTAAGTGAAAGTAACCTAAACCAATACCTTAATACAAATTTCATGGCATATCCTTCAAAAATAAAAACCCCCCAAAACTAATATATACAGTTCAACAACTAAAACAACTGAGATGAGGGGTAACCCATCTTGGGAAACACTGAAAAGTTCAAATTTGTGTGAGTCAATCCAACTTTCAAGATGGAACAGGAAATTCTCCACACAGAACACCAGTAACGGCAACAACAACCATAAGAAGACTCCTAAAAAGAGAAGTCAAATACTGAAATCTGTGAAATTAAGGTTTGTTTTCTCTCTCAAACTTTTTACGTGATAAATAGTACGACCTTCAAATTCCCTCTTTAGGGAAGGTAGAGAAAAAGATATCTCTTGTGCCCCAGCAAAATTGGAGTATGAGATTTTAGGGAACAGCTATTTTGTTATTCACAAACAGTAGCATGGTATTAAGCAACCGTTGGGTCTCTGCTCCAGCTATAGGAACCAGCCATATAACAAGTACACTGCATTGCTTGAGACAGAAAGAAGTAAATCCTGTTCACAAAAAAGAAAATGGATATAACAAAATAATTGGCAGATAAACCATATTGTAGAAATGTGATTTTACTGACTTTGTGAACAGAAGAAGCAATATAATGACCATGACCTCTCTCTCAGTGTAATGAAAATGTTCTCCATTATTATGAAAAGAGAAAGATGGCAGACACCAAAGAGGTTTCATTGTTTTAGTTTAAAGATTAGTGTGTGGTTATACCTTAATCACTTTCATCACACATCAGTCACAGCATTGCAGACCCTGTGAATGACCCAAGTGGGTCAGAATTTGTACAAGGATAGCATTTAATGGAACTGATTTGGCACAGTTTAGGCTACAGGCTGATCTGCTTGTTCTATCACACTAAGGAATCAAGGGAATTAATGTATTTGTGTTGCATTCTGATATAATCACCATAGCAATATTTAAGTAGCAATAAAGTATGGATCCATCTCACTGTGCCACATCAGAACAATGCTGAAATTAGTTATATTGAAATATAACAATCAACGCGAAGGGCAATAATCTTCCAAGATGGCACCACAGACCCCATGGACTTTCCCCTTCAGTTTTTAGTAGCAATCATGTGTACACTAAAAGGTCCACGTCTCTGACTGCACAGCATTTGTAAGGATGCCCCTGGAGAAAGCCAAAGGAGTTGCCATTGATCCTCTGGTGACCAGTATCATTTCTGAATATCTTCAGAGGCCACAACAACTGCAGAAGGCAATTTCAGCGAGAGTCTAATCGTTCTCCCATTGAATGTGGTAATATGCTTGCTATGAATTTCAGTAGCAGCATAAAAAGGCCATTTCCTTGGCATGAGAACATTCCACATCACATTTCAGCCATGAAGCAACAGACATCTTTCAGTGACTACAGTACAGAAGGAGCAGCATTCATACTGAATTTCAAGGCCTCTTTGGTTTTCAGATTTCTATATGACCATCTTATTACAACTAGTATCACCACTATACAAAAATATCACAAGTGGAAACTTGACCAGTGCTGGAATATGCAGTTGTTAAAGATCTCCCAATTCCCTCTACCACCACCACTACCTCCTACATGAGCTATAAATAACTGTTCAGCTGGTATAAAATTTTCCAAAAAAAGAGAAAGGAAAAAAAAAAAAAAGAAAGAAAGGAGGGAAGAAAACAACAGCCCAGAAATAAAGACAACTCAGAATGGGAAAAACACAATTGCATACATTTAAAAAGAGAGAAGGGAAGAAAAGGGAGAAATAAAAACCTCTTTAAACAAAACTAATGATAGTCATCTTGTAAGAGGATAATTCTTGACAGCTAGCCCCATACCTACCCTGTAATTTTCTCCCTCTTTCTTTTTTGGATGAAGAAATGCATGAAATGTGTAATCAATGGGAATGCTTGTCATGCAACTTTCATAAATCTTGTAAGTAATTTATAGTTGTAATTACAGCATTTAAAGACAGAGACCATTCTGTAAAATTGTCATAGGATTTTCTCCTTCCATGTGAAGAACAAATAGTACATATACCAATCTTTCCAAAAGCCAATAAATAAATTAAAACTTCATTATTTCATATGACCCCATTAGCTTAAATATGTGAATCCAACAACGGGGTTTATAATATAAAATTTTTCAGTCATCCTTTCCCACAAACACAGAGAAGAGGTAAGATTCCATCTTCAAGCCCTTCCCAAATATGCTGCCTTTCTTCAAAATCTTCAGAAGATGCAAAAACCAAATAACACAAATGCCTTTGTACAAGAAAGATGCAAGAAGGAGTCACCTACCAGAGCGCCCACAGTCTGAGCATGATACAAGTTCCTCAGGCCGGCCACTTTTTTTGTTCATATTGGAGCCTCCGAGGCAGAAGTCACAGTAGTTATTGGGAATGATGACCCCGTCTGGTCCTTTCTGGGCTGTCGTTGGGTTAGAAATCAGATTTACTAAAAAGGCATTCACTTGGACATTTGCCCCTTATCCTTGATATGGTGTTAGCTCAGTGAGTTTGCAGGCCACAGTCTTCCCAAAACATTGTCAATCAGAACAAAAAGTGAACTGCATAAACCACCTCCATTTTAAGTACACCCTGGGTTGTATCTATTTTGCCTGAAATGCCCTTCACTATTTCCTTTATAATCCCAGCCAGGTTGCTCCCTCTCAAGGACACGCTTCCAGATATGCCTCTACGGTTCAGGGACTTGAAACATACAAGTATAGAGGCAATCCCTAATGCAGGATAAGACCTATGTTGTCATTAAGCCAAACTTGGTTTTTCAGGCAGCACTTATCATAATAATCCCAAAAAAAATACAAATTCATAAAGGAAAAATACAGTCTCCAAAACTCAAAAATCAACAGTGGGAAGATGGGGGGGATAGGTACCCTTACTGGTTTTATTTCAAGTAGCTTTTCAGGGGACTACATCTCTAAGTAGCAGGGTGTCCTTAGCCAGAAGGTTGGTTCAAAAGCTCCTGAATATTCACAGGCAAAGCCATTTGGGGGTGTTTCACCCAAGACTTAAGCCCTCTCCAGCAGTCATGTTCCCTGGCATGAGCAGGAAGGGTCCAACACTACCCCAGCACCCACCACAGGTGCAGAGTGAACCTGGGGCAGACATCCCAACAAGCAGAGTTAAAAACTTTTTCAGCCAAGAAAAAAGGAGCAAGATTATATTATTATTTTCCAGCTAGGAATACTTGGAAAGGAGCAGACACACACTGATCTTAAGCAGAGGAGGAGGCAGATCCCTTAGGAAGAAGAGAAGGGCAGAGGTCTTCTGCATTCCTCTTAGTTGAGCAGAACAGCAATGTCCTTTTTTTCTTGCTCACAACTACCATTTCCCTCCTCTGCTCTACAGAGAGGGAAAACATCTTCCTGTACACTCTAACTATGAACAGGGGAAGGGAGTGGAGGTAATGGTTGGTCTTTGTTTCTTTTCTGTGAACATAAAAAATCCAGTTATATGGCAGTAGGTATACCCGGCCTAAGCCTACTGCATGAAGAATTTTAAAAATGAGAAAATGAAGAACTTTAAACTGTACCATCTCTATTTAATTATCTTTTTAATGCATATTTTGTAACTTGCAGATTTTTAACAGATGTTTTGACAGCCTTTATTAATGGTCTTGTTGTCTACATTCAAATTTCCCCCAAAGAACAATGACATTCTAAAGGGCTTCTGGTAGCAGTCCAAGACATACACTTAAAATTTCCTCCAAGTTCAATCTGCTTTTCTGGTTTGGGTGCATCTAGTTATTAATTTATTTCCAGATGTTGATCAGCTGAACTTTTGGAGATTGGTAACTGAAAGATTCCAAGTAAGGTGAAATTAAGAAGAAAATGAAAACCCGTAGGGCTGCAAATACATCGCTATCTTCCTCTGTGGTCATGGAGATCCTGACAGTATTTACTAAACAATGGACTTCGCTCTGAAATGATCCTGGTTGACAGATCCCCAACTCTCTCAAAAAAAGAGAGAAGCTCCCAGTGTTAGATTAGCATTTTGTCTGTTCCAGGAAGGCATTTAATACATGCATGCAAGATAAGCAAAAAAAGAACAAGAACCAGGTGGAAGTCTAGCACACCGGCTCATTTTAAGAGCTGTAACAAAATGATCATAAAGTTGCTGCTGGTATGTATTTTGTGTATAAAAAGCAGACCTCCCTAGCATTTATATTTCCCACTGCAGCCCCATTTTGAAAAAGTTAAGTAATTACCTCTTTATATTATTCTGCATCTACAGACAGGCCACATGAAATGCAAACTCAGCAAGCTCAGAATTCAGTAAATTTTTTTGCTGTTGTTCCTTATTACATTATTTCACCTTTCATCCAAGTGTCTTTAAGTGCCTTACAGATACTGAGATCTATTGCTAACCTTCAGTGAGGGTCAAAAGCCTCTTTTGCCATTGATTCTAACCAAAGTGTTCTGGAGCCTAATTATGTCTCATGGTGAGGTTGTGTTTCATTTTAAAGCTGAAAGATTTGGAGGTAGAGTGGTAAACTGGCTTATTCTCAAACACACAAAAATTCTGTGGTGAGGCCACAAATAAAAACAAGCAGTCAGGGTGCCAGCCAGCAGACTTAGGAAAGAGCTCCACTTCTACCACTGCTCATAATGGTGTCATTAACACTCTGCATATACTGACTTAAATTTTTTCAACATGGATTATGACCATAAGATCCACTGACTGTCAAACTGGAAATGGGACAGGGGGACTCAAAAATACATACACTAATCAATTCATCTGCAGTGTGTGGGAGAGGTGGAGGGTTTTTTCTCTTTGTTTGTTCTAACAGGTGCAAAAACTAGAACCAAACCTGACTTAAGCTTATTTTCTTGATCAGTACCATACAGTGAATTAAGTCACAGGCTAAATCACAGAAGGTTTGAGAATAAAGAGATTTTCAGATGGCAGAGTTCTTACTTTCAAAGGAACTTTTTTTGCATATATGCTTGGAGCTTCTACTTCTATTTTACTGTCATTAACAAATGATGAAGGAATTAGGAAACAAAGGAAAAATGGCAAGATTTAAAGTGCAATCTTCATAAATAGGGTATCATGCAGGAAAAGCCCGACCGTAATCTCACCCCTGAATCAATAAAACTACCCATGAAAGTGACTATGGGAATGGATTCACACGAAAAAACAATTAATTTCCTATGGAGTAATGCTGCTGCTTTTCATCTGAGACATAGTAATTAACTATGTATTCACTTTTGCATAAGGTGATCAACAAGTACAAGGTGCAAGTTTAGGCCAAACAGCTAAACTAGCAAGAAGTAACTCCTTAGCAGAGGGTTGACTCATTTAGATCAGGTGACTGTCTCCAAGGATTTGGTAAAAAAAATACAAACACCCATCATTAGAAACTGTTTTAAAGCAAAGGCTTGAAAACCAGCCATGGCCTTGTTCTATCTTACTCAAAACTCTTCTGATTTTCTTTTACATTGCACACTGCAACAACAGATGAAAAGCTCTGAGAAGCTTTGAGTATTGCCTGAGCTAACGTTTGCTCATAGGAGGTGTACTTAAATCAGTGCCTCTTGCCATTTCAACTTAGTGTTGTTTTCAGGTTTCATCAAAGGCCCTGTCTTCATCTACATCTCCCCCAAAACTGAGTATACAATTTTTTAAAAATACTTTAAAACTTCAAAAGTGGATTAAGGAGAGATATGAAAAGATCAGTACAGTTCAAATAACAGCTTCCCTGAACCTGAAAGGTGATTCACATGAAGACAGGATGCAGAGTGAAAATAAAGTCAGTATTTCCAAATAAATTTAGTATTCACTTACTCTGAAACATTTTTTTTCATCTTAGCCTAATCAAGTTAATTTCAAGCTATAACAAGCTGAGCAGAATAAAGAACTACTTAAAATATGGTATCATCATTCACAGTAGTTTTTCATAAAGTAAGTTTGGTAAATTACATAAATTATGTAGTATATCACACAGTAACTTTGTTCTGTAGACAAAACCTGAAAACTAAGCAAGTTGACTGAGTTTAAATATATGAAATAACTTCTCTGCATTCTTGATTTTGAAGGCAGAGGCTCTAAACAGAATTCTAGCTTCCCTTTGTCCCTCCCAAGAAACCAAAAAAACACTGTAAGTTATTGTCCACGTAGTTTCAGTTTAATTATAAAAGCAAGCTGCTTATAATGAAATAACATCAAGAAATAAAGAACATTCTTTTCTACATCATCTCCTGGAGCCACATGACTCAATAAAAATCTCTTTTTAGAAGTTTTGTACTTCTCAGGGCTGCAGAAAATATCTTGGATGGAAGGCAAGTTCAGAAGAAGGAACTCTTGTCTCTGTTTTTTAAACAGAAAACTTAAGAGTACAGATATCTTAAATAGTTTTTCTTCAAAATGTGACCATTAAATACAAACAGACAAACGCCCAAATCGATAGAACCTTGTATCTATCCATTTTTCTGATTCCTAAGTGGAATTATTTTGATGATTTGGATCACAATCTTCAAAAACTTGTGAGGTGGAACAAGTGCTTAAAAGAAAAACTGGTTTTCTGTTCCTGGGTAAGAAGTCACTGTCACATATATTTCTTCAGCCTGCAGGTAATACAGCACAATACTGAACCGTAATTTAAGATATGCATCTAGGTTTGGCAGCATTTTATCCCTGGTTTTTTGTCATATCCACGTTACTGGGAAGGCGATGGAGACTGCATGGAGTGCATGCCTTGCTGCTGGGTGTGGAGCTGTGCATCATTTATTTCAATGATTACAGTGAATTGGCTACAGTCAGAGATATACGCATTCACAAAGGGATTTTTCCTAGCACATTTTGTCCAGCTCTTACCTGTTTCTTCTGGGTTTGATCCAAAACCAGTAAAGCCCACTGGAGGTTTTCAATTCAATTCAGAAGGCTTTGAATCAGGCCATTTACTCTGTTTGCAACAAGGATCTTCAGAGCACAATAGAGACCGCAGGACCCTGCATGTAGGCCTGAGTCAAGCCAGTGCACTTCACGATGGAGGAAAAGGGGTGGATTTGCTTTTTTTCTTGTTGGGGTTTGTTTGTTTCATTTACAAGACTCTTTGTTTTAGATGGGGCCAGTTTTCCTTTCCAGCTCCTCCCTTTTTCTCCCTGGCAAAGGGCAAGTCCAATGTCTGGCTGCCTGAGCAGAAGAACGCCAGCCAAGAGCCTGCGCCGGCGGTCGTCAAGCCCCTTGGAGGCCTCGGTGACAGATAATCCCAGCCTACATCTCCATGTGCCTGTCCTCGCCCCCCTGGCTGCCAGCGCTTCTCCCTGGCAGGCCTGGCCCGTCTCCATGGTGACCGTGGGCCCGGCTGGCTGCCGCTGGCCTTGCCACCTGCCTGCCTCGGCTCTCCAGTGTAAGGAATCTGGAAGGAATCACAGCGCGGCCCCTCCGCTTGCTGCTCAGAACGGCTCAGTGCAGGGGAGGCAGGCTCACGAGAGAAATTACACTGTGATGATTAAATGAAAACATGGCTTTAAGGAGAAAGCAAAAGAAAAGCAGTGCCTGGACTGTGGCTTTCTTTGACAGAAGAGGAGGGAGATGGCTGGCTGGGCGTGCACCCCCTTCTGTCCCTGTCATTGTGGGGTACAGCGAGCAATGGTGGGGCAGAGAGGTGGACTGGGGAGCTGCTTCTGTGCTCAAGGCTAGACCCTGCCCTGGGAAGGAACAATAAAAGAACACAACTGCTGGCATGGTGAGGAACAGGCCACGCACAGCTCAAGGCTCTTGCTCTCTCACACGTACGCAGCCAGGCAGAGATGTGCACAGCCATTTCTGGGGACTCTTCACTATGAATTAAGTGCATGAGTTTTTCATTGCAGTTTTTCAGGAAGAAATGTAAATCAAACTGAATGAGAGGAAATTGCCAGTCACTTACTCTGTTGTTAGCACCAGAGATAAGCATGTTGGCTGGCCCGAAACTGGGAAGTGTTGGGGCACTTGATACAGGGCCCTGCAACAGGCTGGAGGCGGCACATCTGTGTCCATGTGGTGCTGTTTTCTACCAAACACACTTGGAACTTGGGTGTAACGCTGGGAAACGGCCGGTGTTCTGTTCCCAGAGCTGTGCTAATCAGCCTGCACAGCCCCATGGCCTCCACTAGCTCTGGCTCCCCACACTGCACTCCCCCGCACGGGATGGGCATGCCCTTTGCTGGCAGCCAGAGAAGCAGGATATGCTACTGAGAGGTGCTGCAAACCACCCACCCAAAGTATTGCCAGGACTCTCTAGTAACTGGATTTTATCTCCTTTTTTGAATTAGCTGGTAGTGTGGGGATAGAAGAAGCTGTTGCTTTTGCACGTTTTTTAGCAGCTCTGAAGGTTTGCCTTTCCTACAGCCCCTGCTCACAGAGAAGCATAGCCAAGGAGCACTACAAGAAATGCTAGGACAAGGAGGTACATCTGTAAAAGTCAGAGGAAGCCTCTAAGTGTGGGGAAAGGAAGATCATTTGATCATCTCTTTTACAAGAATCAGTGTGGCCCTGAACAGCTAATGAAAGAGGTGGAAGGTGAGCTAGGTAGCTGGAAGGTACAGCTAGAGAAATACAGCATCAACTGATTGGATTCAGTAGATTTAGGGAATCAGTATTCCTCCACCTTAAGGCAGCATTTCATAGAATTTCTGTGCAGTGACCTTATAGAGTCATCTGCTGGAACACCTAAAGCATCAGCCAAAAGCCCACTGCTAGGAGTAAAACATTGTACCTGTCTAGTGCCTCGTGATGATAAACAGTAGGAGATACAGAGTAGGCAGACAGACAAAAAAGTCTGACGTCTTAAGGTACAGATTTCCTGACTTTAAGGGGTACCTCTCTAGACACTTGGCACCTGACCAGTGAAGCACATCATTCCCATCGGCTAAGGGAATATATCCCACCTCAAGAAGGGATTGTAATGCCCAATATACAGCTCCATCTGGCAGCATCCCTCAATATTCAGGTGAGAATGGCCAGTGCCATGAACTGGGTCCCTGCAACATCTTGTAGGCTTTTATCTGGAAATTACTGACTGGACAAGTGTGAGAAGGCAGAGGGCACCTATTCAGTTCCAATTCAGTCAAAGCATTTGGATTTTACTTGGTTCAAATTCTTCATGGAGAAGGAAAAATAAAAAGGCAGAAAAAGCAGGGAGATAGCAGAAAAAGAAAAAGAATACAAATACATAAATGATGCCATACTAAATCAAGAGCTGATGTGCTGTTGAAGCAACACATGTTTTTCAAAAACCAATTAGTCAGATTGGAAATATTTTCCCATAAACTACTGAGAAGCACTCGGTGCTTCTCTTCAATGACAGTTACACAGCAACAGCAACATTTTAGTCCCTGTCCAGGCAGTATAGAAAAGAAACACCAAACTAACAAAACAACCACCCCATGACTCTAATCAAAACAAACAAACAAACAAAAAAGTAGGTTGCAGATTCGCTCTCCCTCTACATAGGAGACAAGTTTGGGATTTTCCACTATGCCATAACTCTAAACAACTGATCTATTTTTTAACTCAGCATTGCAAAATACACACACAAAAGTCTCAGTAATTTACAGCTGCAAACAGGATTTAAGGGAAATCTTTACACAGTTCAAACTCTACAATCATTACTGTTTCTTTTAGCATTTTGAGTGTTTTTCTTTATGAAAACAAACTCTGAAAAGAGAAAAAATCCAAACAGATTAAATGACTAAGAAGTCAACTCAAGGTAATGTACATATTTTCACTGAAAAGCACCTGCTGCAGGGTATCTTGTTGCAAGGTAGGCATTGATGCATCCTTGCATTCAGAAGTAGCTCCCACCATGGCCCCAGCAAGGATCAGCACTGAGGCAGGGAAAAAGTAGGCCTGATGTAGTTTTTCAAATTGATGCTGCTTGTGGAGAGGAACAAACAGCTCGTCTCCAACTGAGGGGCTGACTCTCGTCATTTATTCATGGCCAGCCCCCTGCCTGGATAGAAATAAAAATGTTTCAAAGATGACTGTGTGGGGGAGCTGGAGGACAGCTTGGAGGCACACTGAGGTTAGCACATTAATTTTTTATCTCTGGAGACCGGGTATCCAATTATGCTTAGAGTACACAAACAACTTTGGCTGGTCTCTCCAGTAGAGATTTATCCACATAATAAAATCCGTGATGGAACTGGGCACAACAGGCTGATGCCATGAAATAATGTACACAGGTGGTTTTGCAGGGCAGAGGCTTAAGCTAGCAGAGGGGCGGGAGGGCACAGGAATGCATCCTCCTTAACTACATGTATTGCACAATGGATCAACTTGCACTCAGCACAATGTACTTCATTTAGGATTGTCATTGGCCAAAGTGCTTGTGGGCATAAGATCCTGTTCAGTTGCTGTTTCTGCACAGCCGCCTGCAATCAAGAATTCACACAGCAAAATGCCACTGAAAACTCTTCTCCTTTAAAGGAGAGGAAGTTTTTCTCCATGTAGACACACTATCCTATTCTCCCAGGAATTAAGAAAGAGCATTTATACTAGTACACTCATTCACAGAGACATTTCAATAGATAGAAGTCTAATGTAATTCCTATATCAGAACTGCCTCAAAATTTGTGAGCACCAGCTGCCCCCAGAGCTGGCCTGTACCCATGGAGAGGGATGGAATAAAACAGCAGGTGTTTTGTGGCAGGCTTGGATGCACCCTGGGCTCACAAATCTCACGGTCTTGGTGCCAACATGTAGAGGAAAAGCCAGCAGAGAAAAAGTCTGAAAATCGTGTGGGATCATTTATTTTTCCAGTGGAGTTGAGGAAATGGGAAGTTGACTTTTTAAAGAGTTTTCTATAATTTCCTTTTCACAGTTTGATACTCAGGTAAAAAAATCAGAGAGTAGGTCAGAAATAAATGTTTATATAGGCAGAGGCAAGACTAGACACTGAGGAAGGGCTATTTATTTGTGTCACAGGGCTAGATAAAGCATACAAAGCAAGCCACTAAAGCTCAAACAGAACACAGGCTAGGGTGTTGACTGTTGAACTATCTTTCATGTTGCAACAGTAATCTATATGTCAGAAAGAAGGACAGAAAGAGAGAGAGATGTAAAGAGATGTAAACAGACAAACCTTCTACACAGTCAAGGACAGTGAGATGTGCCAAGGAGGTGAGACGTGGGGGCCAGTCTCAGTTCCTTGATGCACACCTAATCAATGGTTCTCAGTTTTAGGTAGGTTCTTCCTATCTACATCTCTTTTCCAATCTCTGGATAATTTTCTGACCTACTCAAATTGGTCTGTGCATGAAACAGAGGGGGCTGAATATTCAGAAAGACAAGAAGCTTTCAGGTCTTGATCTGGCACCAATTAGGACATCAATAGTTGAATCCTGCAGAAGCCCTGCTCCCTTCTGCCTCACCAGGGCTGCTGTTACTGCAGGTTTTGCAAGGAGTGGAAGCTGCAGAGGAGACGTGGGTACAAAGGAAGGAAGTTCATGCTGCAGCTGCCTGCCTGAACTTTACTGACCTAGTGCTCACCTCCCACAGCACAACGAATTCCAAATGGCTGGTTTGATTTGCCTTGCCTTTTCTAAATCAGGCTGCTCGTATCTCTGGCACACTGCTCAGCAAATAACCAGATCCTCCTCTACACCATATCTCTGGTCTGCCTGCTCAGTGGGTTGTGGATTAGCTGTTTGGATTAACATCCCCCTGCCTTCCCTCCTTCCCTACCCCACCCCCCAAGCCCATGCAGAGAGGACTCTTGAAGCTCGAGACCTATGATGCTGCAGACCTGTCAAATCTAATTCATAACACATGCCGAGCAGTTCTTAGGGGAGAGGAAGGATCTGATGCTCTGGCTCCCCACCATCCTCCTGTACAAAGGGACCATTTAATGACTGCACATTAGCAATGTGGACAATTAGCATTCACATGGAAGATAAATGGCAGCATAAATTAAATATCACCAAGTGGAAGAGCAAAGATGCAAGATCTGAGCTCAAGGCTCTAAACAAACAAACAGGCAAAAAAGGAACAAACAGCCATTGTGACAGCTCAGCCATTTGGGACAGTTACCTTCCAGCATCTGGGACTTTCCCCAGGGCTGATCTGCACATTTGCACGGCTGTTACCCATACCTCACTGGCTCCTGGCTGGTTATTCTTTCCACTCAGGAATCTGAACATTGGAGAGGTTTACCCCAATGGTTCTAAATTTCTGCATGCTTGTGGATCTGTGCATCAGCAGCTTCCCTTTGCCACATGCTCTGGGGGAACACAAGCCTGAGCAGCTCTCATACTAGTCTTTCCCACAGTGTAGAATGCACCTTTTTTATCATGGGCCACAGTCAGCTGCTCCTAACCTTACCATAGCTTTTCTAGCTCTTCTTGCTAACATCTATCATTTCCTAAGGACCAGAGACACAAGGACTGAGACCCCTTGGCACCTATGTCAAGCAGAATTCAGGGTATGGGACACTACCCTTCTTTTTTTAGGCATCTATTGCAAGACTATTATCGATATTAATTCAATACACATTTGCAATATTCCTCTCAGGTATGCAATTGTTACTGACTACTGCAGGCACAGGAAAAAACCAACCATCCAACCCACCAAAAAAACCCCCAAAACTGATGTAAATGCTAAGTAAACAAAAGCTACTGGCTAAACACTGACATTCCCCTGCCTGCCCAAGCAGTCACTCTTCGTGCATTGACAGCTCAAGTTTATCAACAGCTGGAGGAGTCAAAATTACTTTTACTGTGAATCTACAAAACGTGAATAACTAAAAGGTAGAGCATAAAAGTGACAGAAACATAGAGCTTGCCAAATGGGATCACACTAAACAGTCCTTCAAGCTCAGACAGTGGCTAGCAGCAGATGCTTTGGAGGAAGGAAACCCCCTCCCACACCTCCCTGGGGACAATTATCAATTACACTGCTTAGAAAGAATATGTTTTCCTACTTCCATATTTCTTGCAATTCTTAAGGTATTAGAAAGTGTTTTCCTGCATATTTTTCCCTACAAGCATTTTATTGCTTTATTACTTTGAAGTAAAATAACACAGATCATATGCTGATCCAAAAGAACTTTTTGAAAGCATACAAAGCTATCTACACAAATCCCAAGGTCACAGCAAACAACACATAGCATTGCACTCTGGAAAACTGAGAAACAGGGGATTAGACACTTGCAAAAATCAGTAATAGAACACAGTAATCCTTCACTTCCTCTTCTGTGCCTAAGGAGCATGGAAGGGACAGTCAAATAGGGTGATGGACCTTATGCTCACACTGCGCATAATGTGATTCATCACATAAAAATTCAGACCACTTAGATTTCTTTCAGCGCTGTACCAGTGTGGGAAATTGAGGCACATTCTCCATGTTCCAGCTCTCCTCCTTGCAGATCAGTACTGAAGTGTTTTCATAGCTTTTGTCAAACTGTAACTAAGAAGCAGCTTTTGGCAAAGTTGAGGGTAAGCTGTTTATGCAGCAGGTGAAGATACAAGGGAGAAAGGTGCTGTTATTTTCATACTGGAAAACTGAGACATTAATAAATATCTCTTATTTAAAGGCAAAACAAAGGCAGACCCCTGAAAATACTGGATGTGTATTTCTTTGACATTCTTACTAAGAGCCACTGGGAGGCTGCTTGATGATGGGCAGGTTGGGCATCTCTTCTTTTCCCCCCTCTCATTGTCACCTCCTCCCCACAGGAGCAGTAATGGAAAAGTGACTTGCTGCAGAGATAATGCTGGGTTTGAAATGAATTTCTGACTAGCTGAGCCAGCACCTGTGTGAGCTGTGGCTGATTAGCTCCAAGCATCCAGGTCCCAATCCTTCACAACTGAGCCAAGCAATAATACCAGCTTCCCCAAGGCAAAGACAGGGTGGAGGTAGCACCCCTGAAAAGGATCTCAAAGGCAAAGGGAAAATCCTACTCACGTTTGTGGTTTTCATTTCGGTGGACAGGGGAAGAGCGGGTCTCCTGCTCACGGGCTTCATCACCCTCTTCGCTGGCAAGGTGTGTGTGAGCATAGTGGTAGCTCAGCCCAGGCCTGTTCTTGTAACGCTTGCCACAGACTGGATGGAAAGGAGATACGAGGGAGGGGAAGAGAGAATGGAAACATCAGCATGATCTACAACCACAGCAGCATCCTCTCAAATAATGCTCCCTTTCCTCTGAGAATGGCCCCACGCACTCCATGCACCTGCCCAAAACCCTTCCAGCCGCACTGGTGAAAGGTGACAAAGGGCAGCTCTGCAGCTGCAGGTCTCCAAACAAGCTTTCTTCCCACCATGCTGCCAGCAGTCCTTTCCACAGGCCTAGGCAAATGCACATTCAGCCCCTGCAGATCACAGAGCCCTAATCCTCTCTGCTAAGATTACTAACAAGACTGCGCATAAAATTAAATGAAATGCCAGTTCCAGTGGTGGTGCTGCACAATGCACAGCAATGGGAACAAGACTGAGAATAAAGGACATTATTTTCTTCATTACCGATCTCTGAAAAAAGGAAACAGCTGGGATTTTTTAAAGGACTTTCTTTAAAAGGTTAATAAATAGCTTTATTCACAGATTCCCTGTTAAGACAAGGAGATGGAAATCATCCACAGTTTCTTGCTAAAAAAACATGTGGTAGTGATACTTATTTGCCCAGGTAAACTTCATATTCAGAATCCCAATAAACAATACAATGTGTGACAGAGAATCCTGCTTCTGAACTTCCATTTATTTTAGGATTAAATCAACAGATATTAAGGACAGAATCAAACAACTCAGGGTGATGAAAGGTCTACACTTTCACAGGGAGCTTACAGCAAGGGCAGGCAACATCATAAGATTCATTACATATGAATTGATTTTCTAGAAAGTTTTTAATTCATGTTATCATCTCAAAAATTTATGACTTTTAATCTTCAAAGCATTCTCTGAATGTTCATTTTCTTTTATACAGCGATTTCGTCTACCAAATACAAATATTGCCATTTTAAAAGATTAGAAAACAAAGATAAAAAGCTTAGTGCCCTTCTTGCAAGTTTTTACTCCTGGAGACATTTTCAGTCACTTTATTACCTTAATTAACCTCAAGGATTTCACACAGGAATAAATGTCATGTCCAGCAGTCTGTCCTGCATAGCTTGCTTAGAAGGCCAAAGGAAATGGTGCCAGAAGAGAGAACAGAATCCTGTTTTTAGACCCCCATGAAATAGATCTCCAAGGGGTAAGGGACCATCCACTCCTAAAAACTTGTGTCGGCCCCAATATGTATCCTGCAACATATATAGATACTTCCCATTCTCCAGACACCTGAGTCTGGGAATGTCAAAGACTCCACAAATAATATTTAAAAAAAAAATTTAAAAACCCCCAACAACCCCCCTCATCCCATTTATTCATTTACATATAAATAAAACTTAAAATTTTATTCCTTTCTTCTGCTACTCAGAAAACACCAACTGATGTTCCACCTTTTGGAGCAGATTATAAAAAAATGTAAATAAAAGCCTATTACAATAATGTATTTCATTCTTAATCTCTTCTTCTCTTCTTAATCTAACTGATTTACAAACTCCCTCAAGGAAAATACTTTTCTTTATTAGAAACATGTAAAACAAGCTCATGATATGTATGAGTGATCTGGAATATTAGATACTTTTATCCTAGTTTTCTTCATTGTGCAAGGTGATGATCACAGAATCATCATAGCAAGACAGAAGTTTCTTTGAAGTGCAATATGTCCTGTCCTCAGTCACAGATTTTTAAATCTTTGAATGGCCTTGATTTAGAAATGAGACCTCCTACAGGAGGGAAGAGGGAATATTGAGAGAATTAAAACACTCATATAGATATGCACATCCCTTCTTTGAAGCATCTGCCTTCATTTTTCCTATGTAAACCTAACTCAATTGCCAGACATTTGGAAGAACTAGACTGTTGTTAGATGCATGCTCTTCACAAAACATCAGTTCAGACTCTCTCTTCTAGTACCATCCTTGTTTTCTTCCAGAGCATTCTGGAGAGGGAAACTACTTCTCCTTCTCTGAGGTCCTGCAGGGCAAAGGACAAGCAGTGGAACAGATGCTGAACAAGAGTGAAAACAAGATATCTGCAGTTCTATATGACTTTCCCCACGTTTTGAGTAGTGGAAAAGCATTACACTTAAGTAATCATCAACCCTGAGAGCTCACTTGTTAAGTTCTTTCAGAATGGTAACCTCCTCTAATTACATAAATGTTGCAGCATTACTTAGAATGGAGAAAGATTTACATTTCTAGCAGATTGACCATCTGCTAGATGAGCTGGATTAGCTCATCAAGTATCCTACTCTATCCCACTTACTTTTATGCGTTTGAAGAAGAATGTTTAAAAAATAATTCTATTGCTTTGAATTACCAATACTGCTCAAAGACTTCTGTCAAATTATTTCCAGAACACCATCAGATGATCAGTGTAGAAAAGGAAACTTGCATTCCCTGCAGCAAGTCCCAAAACTGTGGTTTTTACTCCATTCCTTAAAGGATCCTGCAGGGATTTTAGCTATGGAGTTAAGGATGACATAGAAAATCAGATGGGTCTGCAGATTCGTCCTTCTTCAGCAAAAAAATATCAGCTCACCAGGAAAAAGCAAGTATTGATATAAGCTGAGGCAGTAGTAATTCTGCAGCTGAGTCCTTTCCATTGTGAGGACTTACAAGTGGCCTTCAAGGGTGATAGCAGTGTCAGACATGCCTTGTGAGAAATTGATTTGGAGGACTTTACAACCAGAACTGAGGCAAATGAGTTTGGTTTACATTGTTCTAGCAGATCCTTTATAGGACTAAAGACTTGCAGTTTCAGCAGCCCTTCTTTTTGGTGTCTAGATTTTTCCATTTTTCAAATTCAATTTGTGTCATGAAAGAGTCGGAAGCAATGCCATGAATTGAAACCACAGAGATTTCATGTTCCTCAAACAAATTAGACTTTTGCAGGGGGAAAAGGGTCATGATATGAGTCAAGCAAAAGAACTATTAGCTTCAGTGAGACTTTGCTAGAATGAAAGCTAAGTCAGAAATTCACGGTTTCTCCAACAGATTGAATCTTCCTGAATTCACCCTAATCTCTTATTTTCCAGGTAAGAGCACATTTTATTAATCTACCATATCACTGTGCTAAGAAGTACTTTCTATAAAAGGGTGATCATTAATAAACACTTAGCTCTTATATAACTCTTCTCACTGCAGACTGGCTTTTCAAACATTAATTAATCTTCCTCCACATTCCTGAGTGGGAAATACTATTCTCATTTCAGTTCTGAAAAAAGAGAACTGCAGAGGGGCTGAGTTGCCCACACAGTGATCTTTTTTCATTACCAGGACTGGATTCCATGAGTTCCAGCATCCACACCAGTGCTTATACCACATCTTTCTCATTCTTAGAGCTGACAAAAGCATAATGAGAACTGGTTCTCCCAGTCTGAAATGCATGCTGTTGATTAGTTTTTAACACTATGCAGCTCACACACAACAAGTGAGAGTGTGCCTTTCATAAACTTTGTCCAGTGGCCTTCCTTTCAGCAGCTTGGACTTTTTTTTATCTTCAATTTTCCTTGCTGGATAGGCTCATCATCCTTGCATGTGGTAGATTTCATCCTGAATCTCAACACTGGGAAGTTTACTTGATCTTTAATTAGATAGCTAAGCTCAATAAAAACAGTGGGAGTTTGTAGAACGTTACCCACTCCAATTCCTCCTGCATTCAAAGGATATATTTTTGCTAAGACCTGATGTGAATGCTGCCTTAGGAACAAGCTGGGTAAGCAAGCAGTAATATAGCAGTGCAGACCAAATGTCACAAATGGGGAAGAGGGAGAGATTTTTTTTATGAGGCCACCAGACAGTCTCCTATAATGAACCTTCCTTTCCTTCAAATTTGAAGACTGATATGAAGATGTTACACAACTGCATTATGGAGGGGAAAACAGTATAATTCCAAGCATTGAGTGTTTCATAAAAGAGAGCTCTCTTCTAAGTTCTGGACTGTAGCACTCTACAATTCTTTGGATAAGTAAATTCTCACTCTATTTCTCAATGAGTAAAATTAATATTAAATACTTCCCCTGTTATAAAGGGGATTTGAAACCTATGACTTAAAAGACCTCCTCATCAAATATCTAATGGCTGTGTTGCTGTCATTTTGAAATAGTTACACATTTGGTCTTTGGCAGCCTGTGAGCTGTGTTCCAGCCAGCTCTCCACATACATTTTGCACAATCTGTCACCAGCATGAGACAGAAGGAAACAATCCACGTTTTTAGTGGAAACAGGAAACTGGAGGAGTACATGCTGCTTTCTTTTTTCTTTTTTTTTTGGTCACTGAATTTTGTCCCCCTCATTGTCTTTCTTTGCTTTTCTCTGTTGCCTCTTGCTCTTTCTTCTCAGCTGTGCTGTGTCAAATACTAAATCTTGAGTTAACTGCTGGCAGGTAGTCATTCCTCAAAGTTATCTTCCTGCACTCCACTCAAAAAAACCCCAAAAACCAAAAAACCAAACCAAGCCAAACCAAACCAAACAAACCAAAACCAAAACCAAAACAAAACATAAAAAACCCAAACAAAACAACAACAACAACAACAACAACAACAACAAAAAACCCAAACAAAAAACCAACCAAAAAAACCCCCCAAACTCCTGTCTTTGTTTTGCACTGGTTTGGTAGTATATTCTCCCCTGTTACAGTTGTGTACAGACTCTGGCACATCTAGAGATCTCAAACATTAACAATGCATTTTGACCTCCACTGATAGAAAGACTTTACATTTGTCCCTCTTTGATCAGTACTGTCACACTATACACCTGTAGTATGAGAGCAGCTATTTAGTAACCCATTCCATAGGTAATTTTCTGCAGGTAGAATAGGGAGGTAAATTGTCCTTGTTTCAGTGCCTCCAGAGGACAAGTCCCAGAATCTACTTGCTGTATTAAGATCACAGTAACTCTGAACCCCTGTTCAAACCCCAAAACATGCACAGCTCAACAATACAGCTGTGCACATTTCAATAAATGGGTTGCTAGCCAGAGCAAAGGAGAAAACAAATATCCTACTGAGTAGAACATGTTCAATTGCCAGAGTCAGCTCTGTTTCCCTCTTACCTATTCCACATCTGTGTTATCCAGTATTTAAATTTTTTAATGTCTTTACCTATCTAATCTTGTCTTTTCTACCAATAATGTAGTCAATGGATGCCAAGAATAGCAGCTATGGTGGGAGAGTTGTTTGTTGAGTTCGTCTGAACAAGCATCTTATTCTAGACCTTACTGCTTATCTACTTAGGGATTCACTAGAAAGGATAATACCAGGAGATGATTACTAAATAACCTGTAAGGTCAGCCATCCCTGTGCCTCTCATGGATACATAACACAGCAAGTTGCATAAATCCAGTTTCTAAAAGTAATTGTAAGTACATGTAAATCTATCAACCACTCATCTTCAGAAATGCTTCTGTCCTCAGAACAGCACGTTTAACTTTGTTCTGACCATTACTGCTTTAAAAAGGCCCTTTGGAGTTTTTCCACATGAAAGAAACAAGCTTAGTAAAAGAGCTGAAGAAAACACAGCTGAAAGAAGTCCCAGTAACTGTTAACAGACATAGAAGACATTGTTAACCCTTCAGAACAGTGCAAGGGCTGCTAGTCTTGGACTTCAGCAGAGAAAATGTAGGTTAAATAACTAGAGAAACCTTAAAATTAAGTTCTTGACTAAAGAATCAGCTTCTACAAAATACTACAAGATCAGTGTCTCTGGGTACATACAATGTTGCATTAGTCACTGATCCATCAGAGATCCTAGGAAGGTTTCAGTCAATGCTCATTTTGCACAAGGAATGGATCTGAATGTACAGTTCAGTCTCAGAGGGACTACAAAAAAAGGGTATGATACAAATATAAGATGCTATGCTAAAATAGGAGTCTATATGGAAATAAAACTAAAAGGAGACAAGGACATATTGGTAAAAGGAAAAGAAAGAAATAATTTCTTTTAGAGGTGGGCAAGGGAAATCTGTCATAGATAGAGGAACAGAAAACAAAGGTGGAAGTATGTACATAGTCCCATGTCTCCATGGGAACTTGAGATGAATGAAAGCATAAAAGTGAGGAGGGGCAGCAGGAAAGTTAATAACTTGCAGAGATTCAGCACAGACTAACTTCTCTGGCTAAAGGAAGTAGACATTTGGAGTCGTGGAACTCAAGTGCTACAACTGACTGCAACTTTTAAACCAGAATACAAATTTCTAGATGAAACTTCAGAGAAGGTTGTTCTTTTTAAAAAGTAGTAAGTAATATATAATAAACACTATTGGAGTAGTAGAAGGATTTTTAAAAAGACTGCTCAGTAGAAATAATGGTTCCCCAGCTGAATATTTGACAGTGACATAACATCAATTCTTATTAAACTTGTAGGTATTAATTCATTCGTTCACTCTGTCCCTTCTTTAAAAATCACATGCCCCATTTATCAGGAACAGTGGTGGTGGTTTACCTTCCACTTGCTTGACATCAGAGGCTTTGCTTTGCTTTTCAAGCTCTACTTTCCACTCTTCTTTGCGGCACGTGCTGCCTCTCCTAGCCAGGTGCTCAAGCTACTTTTGAGACTGCTCTCATACAGCTGCTGAGCCATTTGGCTACGTTACCACTTGCAGTTTATACCCATCTCCCACCAGTCTTCCCTGCCACTTTTGTTACTGAAGCTATCCCAAGGGAGCTCAAGGCACAGCACTATATAGTGCAACTGGTTGAAAATCTGACCACCAAGTTTTCTACTTGATGATGTGATGAAACAATGCATTTCATGATTATCCTAGCAATTTTATTGATGCTTTGGTCAAATATTTTATTCTGAACTTCTACTACAGTATATGCTCAATAAAACCAGCTGAAGTATTTCAGGATATTTCATTCCACAAAACAGGCATCCAACCCCCTCTTCTTAAAAACACAGGAGGACAAAATATTTTGAGCTTTAAAAACCTTTACCACATAGAGACTTCATGTTTCCAGTCATTTTTAATATTGGGACCAAGCTTAATACTGATGTACGTCTGAATGCCTCTTACAGAAAAAGGCAGGTCTTTTCAGAGATAATATTGCTATTTTCTAACACAAGGGGCAGTGGCAGCTGGGCATCGCTCTTGCATCATCTTACTGACACACAGCCTAGTTTTTTACCTAAAACCTTTTTATAACTGATGAGATCTGTTGATATATTCCTGTTTGCCATGAATATGAATGTGTAAATATGATAAAAGGGAAAAGTAGTTTTTGACCACAAATCATTTTTGTGCCCATGCAGTTTTATAAGAAAATTAATTTGGATTAGCTGTGTTTATGTTTTCTTCTCTGTGGTCATTTTCAAAACTCGAATATCTGAACACTTGCAGAAAAAGCAACCTGGAGGCAAATTAAATAAACTACAGAAAAAGCAAACTGTTGGTCCATTAAGCTAATTATTTATACCAATAATGTGATTGAGGGAATAATGCTTTCCCAAACAGGAAATACATACACTGTGTTTCACCTTCATGTTTCCATGTAAAACAAGCTTATCTGCCCAAAACATCTGCACAAGGAGTACTGCAAACCAATTTCTAGCGTACCACAATTAGATTGAGTTTTATCTATAAAAATATTCATCAAATAATTTCAAAGAAAAAAATTAATCCAAGAAATCCACCCAAGCAGGATAATAGGCCAATTACTCATAATTAATTGTATGTCATGTTTGTATAGAAATTTAACAGGGGCAGGATATTCTTCAGGATGGTGACATTACAACTGGGACAGCTCTTCCCTTCTGCTCTAAACTTAGGTAAAAGCATTCTGCTGTCATATAACCCTTTTATCAGCTATCTGCAATGGAAAAGGAGAAGTCACTGTGCAAAGTCCGGAGTCCAAGACTCCTTATGACTCACCTGTAAGTTTCCTAAAAGTGAAAGGTGTCAGCCAAATGAAATAGGAAAGTTTGTATTTCCAACACTAGAGACGAAATTTATGCTCCAAAATGTGAGCCAGGACAAATTCCATCAATATAACAATGTATGCAAGTCTGGACTTCAGGCCAGATTTCTGCTGCCTGCTTTGATATCTTCAATGTTTAATCTACTCTGTGCAAATCACTACTATGCGTGTTGTGAGTTCTCAGTAAAATCCAAAAGCAATGCAAGATCAGACAATAAAGAGTCATTACGTTCAAAATGACTACCACTGACAAGTGTCACTGGATTTAGAAGGATGTTCCAGAAAAGAGATAAAGATATGCATATGCCAGCAAAGGAAACCTGTGAATTTCAGCAAGACACATCTTGGGCTCTCATAGAAGTCTTAGAAATGTGTCTTAGAAGATGCATTTTAGTTCTTCCAGTGCATTAGGACTCCTATTTAACCACAGCATAAGTCTTCTGACTCTTCATAACTTCCAGGGCTCTTCCTCCTTGACCATGTTTTTATCATGTGTCATGTCCCATTCATATGCAAGTCGTTCTCTTTCTGGGCACGTACAGTAGTGACCTGGTCTCACCATACAAGAATATGATTTCATCACATGGGATATAATTCTTATCCACCATGCATGCTCCTTATTTCCTCACGTTTTTAAAAATCAGCAGAAAATACCCCCCCAAAGATTGACATAGCAAAGGTTATTCTTTTAAGGTTGGTAATGTTGCAAGATAGGCAAATAATAGAAAAGGGGGTTCTAGTTGTCCTCAAAACCACCTGTTTTGGATCACAGAAGTGAAGATCTGCTATTCTCCTACTTCTATTAACTTTTTTTGGGTTGTCTTACAGGCTAGAAGGCACCTGGTAGCACAAATTACAATTGGATGTACACTCTAGAGTAAGCCTTAAGATGGGATGTCTCCAAAATATGTGGGTAAGATAAGTGCCATTCACAGAAATGACATAGTGAAGCAAAAAAAGAATATCAAAAGAAGGAAGGCATCAAGGACTAGACTGTAAAAAAAAACCCAAACCATTGTGTAACAAATATTGGACTCCTCACTCATTCTAGGACTCTGGTACCCTCCTTCAGTGTTGATGCTGGGCTCTAGTATAATTTTTCTGTTCAGACAATGCCTTGCTTCACCTGCAGTCCAACTGCAGGAAGCCAAACAGCAGGGCTGTATTCAAGGGGAATATGTATCAAAACAAAGCATTCAGGATGTTACTTGTTTCTTAGAAGGGCTCTGCTTCTGATGATGCCACAAGACATCTGGTGAGGGATAAGACCTTCAGAATTTAGCCCAGTGAGATTTTAAAAGGACTGAAGGGCAGAGAATCACCAAATATATCAAGAGACACAACAAGGGTGAAGTACCTTTGTCGGAGATTTTTGAGTTATGCTTTTGTTTGTAACTATCTGAAACAGAGAAAGAAATAGAGGGTGAAACTTACATGGGGGAAAAGAAGACAAAAGGCAGAGAAGCCAGAAAAAGAGAAAGAGAAAGAAAATATAAGAGATGATTTATTAAAGGGCAAAGGAAAGTGGAGTCTTGCCAAGAACTTAATTTTATTTCCTTCATGCAAAAACACCAACAGCATCTGCAGCAGGTGGCAAACATGCAAGTCAGAGAGCAGCAGAATATTTTGCTGTAATATATGAAGCCCTGAGTGCACTGAGCTGGTAGGACCAGGCTGTAAGCAGAATAAGCTGTCTGGTTGCTACTTACTGTCACAAACATAGGGTTTGTCATGATCATCCTGGGAGGCAGCATCATTCCGTCTCCTGCCACCTCCAGATCCCCGCGCCTGCAAGGACAAGAGGAATGTTACCATTATTCCATCACCCCTCAGGTCTCCTTGCACCCCACACCCTCCTATGAAAGACGTGCAGTATAAACTAAACAAATCCTCAGCTTCCATAGAGGTTTCTCAAAGTGGTCTTGACCCTTCATCTCCTAAGATGTGCACTGTTGATGGACCTTGTAATGCAATGGAGACCCTCTCCACAGATAGCTCAAACTGTTCATCCACAGCAGTAGGTCACTGCCAGCACATATTCAGTCGAGTATTGTCACACATTCATTTCTGAAAATGCTCAAATACCTTGCTGAACTGAATATGAATGAATGAATAGATGAACAGGTGTTGAAGGATATATACAAACATTAAATCAGCCAGAAAACAGGCCCCAACTAGGAGAGGTCAAATTATTTCCTTCAGTATTTTCAAAGGGGCATTGTTTATGTTGTTATCTTTTGTTTTCTAGCTGAAAAGCAGTGTTTTGAAATGGCCTTCTGGGACAAAGATACCATGGCTAATTATAAAATGGAGCTTTGGTCAGTTAGTGGAAAAGATTAGATGATGTGGCTACCTGCAATAACAGAAATTACCCAGAAAGGTCTCTCTGCAGTCCTGTGTTCCTAAAATGGACCGAACTGGCAGCTATAGAAACTGAAAAACTTTTGTTTCTCCACAGCACAGACTGCTCTGTCTTGAGCTCCAGGGGTGAGAGTGGAATTCAGCATCAAAACTCGTTGATCCTGACCCTTGTCAGCTGAGATGCCAACAAGGGAACAGCTCATATCTGTCCAATGCTGGAGTTGTGACTTGGAACTGAGCCAAGGCCTTAAATTCTTTCATGTTCACTAATGTACAATCTGTAAATGACAATAATTTTAGACTTGATCTTTGTTTGAGGAAGTGATCACAGGTGGATGGCTTGTCCTTTATTAATTCTGTTAGCTACTCTATTCCTGGAAAAAAATGACAGAATTGCTTCTGCTGCACCTCTTATTAAACTGTTCATATTTCTCACTCTAGACAAGGCCACCTGACTCAAATCCTGCAAGCCTTTGCATGTGAAAATAAGAAAAGGACAGAGCTTTGTTAGGTAAAGCTGAAGAAGGTGTAGAAATCCTGAGAATATTCGCACCCAGCCATAAAGGGGCCGTAGAAACTCCATCCCTCTTCTATGAGCTTGGAACGGAACTAGCACTATTAGAATTGTGTTCCATTGGATATCTAAAGAGAAGTAATAAGAAACAGTTTTACACTGGCCGGACAAAGTCTGTCCAAACAGGGATTTATAAAAACTTCACATGTTATTTCCCTGGGATTGCTCAGGTCTAACTCTTAACACAGTCCCAAAGGAAAGACATAGATTTGCAGCTGTCTGGATGGGGTAAATACTATTATGTATGACAAGGATAACTCTGCCTTCTGCAAAGACCTCTGTGCAGTCCAGCACACATGTGCAGAGCAAGATTTGTAAGGGTGAACTGAAAAGCAGTTTCACCCTAGAAATGGCCTCAGCAACAATTGTTTGGTGGAAGCTTCTTTACTGACCGTATCACATAAAATCATCTTACTAGTCTGCACTATTTTCTTTCTGACTGCCAGCTCTTTAAACCCCCTCTGGGCAATGAAATCAATCCCAGACTAGTTCTTTTCTTCCCTCACTACTGCTAAATGTGCTGCAAGCTGAATTGCAGTCCATGGCAGCTCCTCCACAACCCTCAACTCATCAGGGAGTCTTCACACAGACAAGTGATTGGCCCTTATAAATATTTCTGCTGGTACCCGGATTAGGATCTAATTTTCCTATCTTACCAGCTGCATTGGCTTTTTCAGGGCTATGAAAAAGATGTAAAGTCTTGTATTTGTGACTAGTCAATAGCTCTGACTCTATTCACACACTGGGAACATACCTGTTGGGTAAGAAGGTACTATTTTTACAAAGGTACGTTTCAGAATATGATACTAATTTAAGGTTTGTTGCTTAGAATTTTGTTAGTCTTACAGCCAGCTGTTTCCTTTCAAACTGTTCTCTACAGAAATGCAGGGGCACAGCATTCATGGCATGACCATGTCAGATACACGTTTTCATGCAATGAACACAGAGGGGGAGAGTTTTCAAGTCAATGACTTTCAATGGGGACTTAGGTTCCTAAATGTGCTTGGTGCCTTTGAAATTGTCCCACAGGATATCCAGCTGATGAGCAGACAATCTGTACAGGTGCATCTGCGTACATCTCATATCTCCTAGAAAACCACCCTGCCCAGCTCCTACCACATTGCCCCTGTCCAGCAAAGACAGTAAAACTCTCTTTCTGTAGATCTACCTCTTCAGCCTTCAGTGTCCTTCCTATGCCCCTGTGATTAGCCTTGAGGGGAAAGGAAAACAAGCAGCTGCCCCAGAGGCAGTAAACTGAATGCTCCATGCTTGCTGTCTGTGCTCCAGGCTGTTGAATTCAGTCATCCAAGGCTGCCTTTATGCTCCTGACAGGATGCAGCAAAGACTATAAGACTTGACATGTGAGGCCTGGACCCATGGCCCAGCAGCCTTGAAGCAGCCAGAGAGAGTAGCCAAAAAGACAGATGGAGAGTCCAGGATTAAAAATAAAATCATGCTGTAGAGAAAGGAAGGGGCATGCGCAGTTTGGAAAGTCCAGAGCAGTAATTCCATTGCATTAATCCTGCATTTATGCTGTTAGTCCTTCTCACTCCTCTGAATCCCCAAAGGTAACACTCCACAGGGTCTTGTTTCCTATGCATGTCCTTCCCCTCTTCTGCCCTCTAAAAATACCCTAACCTAGTCCTTTCCAGAAACAAAGAACTGCCCAGGTTTCATATCCCCCAATTTTAAATCCTTAGCCTCAATTCCCTATACTGGGTCAGGCTAGAAAAAGGCTGCCTTTAGAAAAATGGCAAAGCACTTGTGACCAGATGCAATTCAGGCTTACCAGTTTTCAACAGCTAGATAACCTGAGCCCAATTTTGAAATCCTAATTTCTACCACACTTTGCTTTGGTTATTGATGCCATCAAATAAAACTAAAAATTGCTTGAAGTATTTGGTATTATTCAGACTTCTCTCTTTTTGCACTTAAAGAAGCTAGGGCACTAGCAGAGCAGGAGTTAGTTGCAAGGAAAAAGCAAGCAATCCTGCTGCTCCTGTACTTCATACGGGGCAAGTTCTAGGGCAGAAAATAAAACATAAATGTATGCTTCAGAATGAACGGGACATCTAGTACCCTCCAACTCCTTTCCTTACAGTAACAGAGAAAAAATTCTGTAACATTTTCCTGAACAGGAAGCAAAATCTTGCACATAACACTAACTTCAGGACTTTGTTTGTATAGGTCTGGGACATATGAATACACCAAATCCCCTTCTCCTGAGCAGTATTATCTCCTCTAGCTATTCATTCCCTTTCAGTCACCCTAACCAGCATGTGCAATTTACGTGAGAGCAACTTATTAGGAAAGAGTTGTTAGCCTGGAATATTAGTTGATTGCTACAGTCAAGCTTATGTGCATGTATTGATTCTATCTCCTGGTTTTGGTTACTGGTTCATACAAATTTTCTGAAACTTACATTTTTCTGGAAAATTTTTTTCCAGGTGGGGGTCTTTGGCTAAGAAAGAAAGAAAGAAAGAAACTGGTTCAGGTGATTTTGAGAATAAGGAAGGTGAAATATATACTTATCCAATTATTAAAGTGCTTTGATCTTATATTAAAGGAATTAAGCTCCAAAATAAAGGGGAGCAGAAAACTGAAACAACACAACAACCAAAGAAGAAACCAAAAGAGAGGGTCTGATGCATAAGTACATTGCAAGTATTCAATGTGGTTTCATGTCTCTTATTCAAAAGCTATTATATTCTGCTCATTTGGCCTAAAATGTGGCCCTTCTTGCTTGACTTCTATAAACACATCAAAAGGTATTTCTAGAGCTCCTGTGCCCCTGCAGCATCCACTGGAGCCAAAGAGAGATGAAAATGCTCAAAACTTCTGAGGCTTGTGTTCACATTTATTTAGATGCCTAGCTTACGGGCCCACAATTGAAAATGTTGATTCCAAGTTTAAAACATTGGCCTCATTACTTAACTGGTACCTGGATGAATTGTGAAGACATCTTAGGTAAGAGAAGGGACACAGAGTCCCCTAAGGATAAAATATTGCCCTTTTCAAGCAAATGGAAGATTTGCCATGGGCTCAAGAGAGCCAGCATCAGCCACAAAATGCTATCCTGGAGAAAGCTGCAAAACTTATTAACACAGTTCAAGTTACTTTTATTAATACATTTTAGGGTGTCATGATTGAATTTGCTGCTTTTCTGTAAGTAGTAAATATTTTTTAAGGAGCATTATAATAGCAGGATGTCATCATAGTTATTACAGTTCACATTACAACTGTAAATACAACACTAAAATAAATTTCCCCCAAATTTTTACTCTCAAAATAGTCCTTTTCTTTCACAGCAATTCACAAAAATAAACTGAAAAAATATTAAAAATCTATTACATATAGCTGAAATTACCTATAGTGTTATCACTATCATATATTCATGGATAAATACTTTGCATACATAATACACATAAGAAATATACACTAGAAAGCAGAAGTTTGCTTCCTTCCTTTGCATGCCAATAAACTCTCCACTTACCCGTCCTCTAGGCCTGTTCTTTCGTTTTGGAATATCTTCTTCCAAGTCTTCTTCCTCGTTCACTTCATCTGCATTTTCATCATTTTCTAAAACCCTCTGTGGTTGAACAATAAACAGGAATGGTTAGAAGAAAAAAGGAGGACACATACAACCAACTTCTGCTCTTTACCACAGTGACTCTGGGTTATTACAGCTGCTATAAAGCCAAATCAGATCCCAGTACCCCTGCTTCTCTCTACCAAAGCAAAATTTGCTCTCTTTTCCACCCTAAGATCTCCAGGGAATTCCTACTAAAAAACTACTACTGATATCAGTCAACTATAATAAAAAAGTTCCTAAGAAAAAATACTGGCATCACTGAGCACCAATATTCCAAGACAACACAAATATTAGTATGCATAACTGCAGGCCCTGTCTGGGAATTTGTTTGCCTGGGTTCTTTATTTTCATTTGTTGCAATTTAAATTGTTTTGTTTTCTTCTAATGTTGAGAGTGCACTTCAGGAATACAAAAACAGTGGTTTTCTCCTTGGTAGCTCACAATCTTCTTTCTCTCGCAAAAATAGAGAAAATTCCTCCATATATTCCAGAATGAATCAAGAAAGCCATGTTTTTCAGGGCTTGCACCACAGTACAACTCTAATCTGGAAGCAGGAAGTTTGATGCATGAGAATGCTGAGGAATTACAGGCCTCATTGAGGTTAACAGCAACAACAGCAATAATTCGTTCAACTAATTATTTATTAGGAACAATACTTCATCAGCTCACGTAACTGTGAGATGCCTGGGCCAGGCAATTTCAATCTTTTAACATGATCTTTTGAAATGTAACCTCTACAGAACCAAACACGGGCTGGCTGTGCATGAAAACATGCACAAGTCAGACATCACATGGAAAAAGGCCAGACAAATCATCACTACACTAATGTGGGAAGAAGTCCCATTGAAATTCTCTCAACCCTTGGCATGTCTGCTAGAAATACAGGAATTGGCCGCAGCCACTCCTGCCATTCATGGTGCTGTGCCATTTTGCAAGGGACTAATCTGGAATCACTAACTTACCTTTGCCATGCCAACATTCATTTAAATTACAGCTATGATGCAGATTCAAATAGAGACATTAAACTGATAGGAATGTTCTTCAGTCTTACTGTATTTGTCCCTTCTAATTTCTACTTAAAAGCTATTTGAGAGCCTGCAGAGGGGGAACAGGAGCAAATCAGTTTCTTTCTCTCCTTTCCACATATCTCAAGCAGCAAATTTTGAATTTGTGGGAAAGAATACAACAGAAATTTCACATTTCATAAAGTCTGTATTTAGAAGACCAATTACAAAAATATATTCTTATTTTATCAGCTAAATTTCTAAGGCTAATGCTGTTCAGTGCATTACAAACAAGTTGTAGCACATGACAAGGATCAAGTCTTCATCTAATTTTTGCTTCTTCTATTTTTGAATATCAGGAGGCTATTAATGAGCTCCGACCATCATGAAATACAATTTCACATAATACTGGAGGTACTAAATACTAGAGGGTGTAAAAGTTAAACAGGTTCCAGTTCTGCACACATAAAATGTTTCTTCAAAATTCATACAACTGCATACATTAATTGACTTCATCTTAGGACTGAAGTGCTTGAAAAATGCTGTACATGAGGATACTGTAAGAAATGTAAAAATGTATGTAAGAAAATAAGCAAACTTTCTGATATGAGGTTGTATTTTTCCATTGCTTCATATCTTAAAGTATCTCAAAAAATCCCCAATGAAACAGGGGCAACCATATCGTATGTGGGAGGGAAAGAAGCTAATTTACAACAATAATACTACACAAGAGTTAAGAGAAATATTACAAACCACTTTCTTCCTTTAAAATTGAAGCATCAATTTAGGAAAGAGATAATATGTAACCAAGTGTGAATTTGGTGACACTGCCAGAGTAATTACTTTAATCCTTGATAGAAGGGGCGTAACCTTCCTGCTGCATGGTCAGAAGGCTACTCTAACTCTTCTACATCAAACAGTGGAGACACACATTCAATACCAATTTACTGTAGGGTAAAATTGTCAATCCTGTTACGTACCAATTGTACAGCAGGTCACAATGCATCTATTTATCAGGGGGAACCCTTGTATGTTTTAGTAAAGTAACTTTTCCTGTTATGTCTTTCTAAAACAGTTTCCCAGCCCTATGTACTTTGGTGCAGCCAAGCACCAAGTCGTCTTCTCCTGACAGATACTGTGAATTTGGGAGGGTGGCAAGTGGCTGGGACTGAGGTGGGAATTACGAGTATGTCTATCCCACCTGCTCATTCTCACCACCATTGAGGCTGGGCCCTTTAGAATTGCAGCACAGACAAGTATGCAAAGGAACAAAAGAGAGATTTGCATTCTCTTATTTGTCATACCGATAAAGGCACTGATTGTGATGTTGATCTGGTACAGTCTAGCTGCCAGGTGCCAAGGTACACACTGAAAGCTGCCTGCTAGTGAAGGCTTTGGCAATCATTGTTCTACAGACTGAATCCAGATAAGCTATGCTTGCATAAAATAAAGCAGCAAGACATGCCTTTTGCATCTGTTCTGATGAAACTAGCATCCAGTTGACAAGTCACAGCTACAGCAGTTTAGCTGAAAATCTGTTCTGGTTTTTTTGCACTCACTCCCTGCTCTGCAATGCCTGGATTTATGTCAGTTCCATCATCTCTGAGGTCTCTTTCCTCAGACTGTTGTTGGGGATAATTTGGGAGCTCAGATCACACAGCAACATTCAAAGGCACTTGTCAATTTCATAAGGATGCTGCACCATGACTTGTTGTGACCTTGGAAGCAGGTAAAAACAGACCTTTAGTAAGAGCTCTCAGCTTAATAGACCCAGATATACTACTGAAGAAGCAAACACAGAGCAGGGCTCATGCCAAGCTTTTCCCTGATCCATGAGCATGGCATGCTTCCTCTTTGATGGTGCTCTTTTACCTGTGCAACTGGGAATGGGAGACCCAATTGTGCTGCCCTTACCTGTGTAAAATTTCTAACAAATAGAGCAGTAGAACTGAACTCCAGGTAATACAGATTTGATGCCTATATTTTTCTGTTTCATTTGGCATGGGACTGACCCCTCAAATTTTTACTGCTTTTAGGTAGATATGCAACATTTTGTATCTCACCCAAAATTATCAAGTTTGACACATTGCTAATAACTCTCAGAAAAAATGCCTAAAAAGACTCATGGCACAATGGTGTTTTAGCATCACCAAAGATGTGCTGCTGCGGGAGAGGCCCACTTTCCTAGTGATTTAAGATGTTTTAAAAGTGACATGGACTTATATAAGAACCCTTTATATTAGCTGAATTCCATCTACAACAAACCTAAAATTGTGTTTCGGCTTTTAATTGTTGAAGGATGAAATGGAATCTTCACAATTTTCAAACCATAATGCATGTAAAGAGGCAATATTTCTCATACTGCATCACTAATAGTAGTTGAGATATTTAAGAGTACATTTTTTTAAGTTGTTTTTCTTGTATACCTCCAGAAGGCTACCTACTATTAAAAAAAACCAAACAACAAACAGGCAAGGCAATGACATGTTTTAGTCTATAGCAGCTGTGAATCCAAATTGAAATCTGTGAAACTCACTTTAAATGTGAACCATTAAAATTCAGTTTATAGTTGGGATCCACCTCAGCTTCTCAGTTTTTTAATGTAATTATCTCATAGTGCTGCAAAATAAATTCCAGCACAGGACCTGTGCAGAACAGTCAAACAAAGATTCTTGTGACAAGAGAAGCATGTGAGATACTGACATCATTTTGAGCATCACAGTGTAGCACAAAGGTTTGATAACCCTTTGGCAGTAGAATGACACAACTATCAACAGATACACTGTTCTGCCACAGGACAAAAGACTGCTAGACTTAGAGAGAAATTGTAAAATCCAGCCGTGATGTCAGGGCATGGGGCTCTCCTTTACCTGGATTTCTTGTATAGTGTCTTCCTCTTTAGTGTCTGTTTTTTTCTCTATTCCCTCTCCACGCAGCAAGGCTTCCAGAGTTGTACTTTCTGAGGTGAACCCATCTTTTTTCAGAGGCAGATCAACTTCTGAAAAACAAAACACACTCATTGTGTGTCTCCCCCAAAGAGCTAACAAGAAGAAGGACAGAGATCTCAAGCAGATGATGAACAGACTTTCAAACTTGTTTCTATCTTGAAGGGGAGCTCTTAATTTAACCACTAAGAAACTCCATATATGATTAATTTCTATCCTACTGAAAACCTGGTATCTTTTCATTTGCTGTGCTTGTTTACTGGAAAAAAAGGCTGGGTATATTTTATCAGGAGGAAATAAAATTGGGGAAAATCCTTCTCCTTTGTGTAAACTCCCTATGCTTCAAATAAAGAACAAAACCAGGACTTTTTAAGATACAGAAATAACAGATACGAAGAATCTGATCTCCTGAAGAAGAAAAGTAGTTTAATGCAATTTAGCATCTGGCACAGTTTATATAGCACAGCTTCAATCCTCATTCTCCTACACCAGGGCATGTTCCACATGTGGGAAAACAGAAAGCTTGTGTGGGGGCCCAATGCTGAGACCTTACATTGAAAAACAAAGAGACACGTCTTGAATTTTCCTGTAATACTGACTAGATAAAATCTCCAGCTGGCTCTAGCTGGCGATACCAGCAAAGAAACACAGTTATGAGTGCAGAATTTTGCCCATAAAATGGGACAACACCCAGGAAGAGTCACTGCAGGAAGAGCCACAGACTGGATTGGGAGCGGGCTGCGAACAGAGCTCCAAAGACACTGTGGATTTATGAGAAAGTTTGGTGCAACTTGCTGGAGAAGTGAAGGAACAGAGCCTTATTCCCCTTTCAAATGCTGCCACTACATTATGAGGCAGTGCAGCAGACAGGCAAATACAGGACATTAACTTTAGCAAGATGTTAAAATATACCTGGGCAATAATCCAGTTTTCCTTGTAGCCCCTAGCCTCTACCCCACCCATACAGGGGCTCATTTAGAGCAATCCCCTGGCAGGGAAACATCCTGCACATGTCTTCACCTGACACTGCCAGGTATGGATTTCTAAAGTACTCCCTCTCTTCTAAAATGAATTCCTTTGTCTAGACTGGTATATTTACAAGTAATAATGTACAGGAATGATGCTTACAAATCAGCATCTGGTGTCCTTAATTCACAGTTCTGTCTACTTACGCTTTAGAACTGTGTTTTGTTCCCCAGTCTGCCTGAAGCTCCCTGCCTTTCTATCACCATGAGCTGTAAATTCTGCAGGGCAGAAATTCATGTGTTTTTAAAGTCCCAAATCACTGCTGCAAACCAAATAATGAAAGAGTAGTTCCACCAGGGACAGTAAACTATAATCTGTTTCTTGGGGGCAGTTGCATCCCAGGAATATGTTTGTTCTATATATGAAAAACTTTAAGTTAGCAAATGATTCAGCGTCCCTGATCTGTACTTCCACAATGTACTTGCTTCATCCTTCTGAAGTGAGAGAGCGCTGCTCAGCCAATAACCACAGAAAATCCAGCAAAAATTCCAGGAAAAGCTTTTCTATTCATGGAGGGAAAGGCTGGGTACAAACCATGCAGAAAAACCAAACCACTGGGATTTTAAAGGAAACTCCCAGGACAACCCACACAATGGGATGGGGTCAACTGTGAATTGATCCCCCTTCTCATCACAAGGAGCTCTATTCAATCAGGCCTCTGTTTTCAGCATTAAGCTCTGCATACCCACCCCATTATGGCCCCTTCCCCACCTTCTCCCTTGCTTGAGCTATAAAAAAGACAGAAAAGTCAAAAAAGAATCATACAGATTGAATTTCCCTGTATGAACTCCTAGTACCTCCCTCTGGATCCAGATATTTCAATAGAAAGAAAAGATTTTTGACTTGATTTATGTGCAAATACCAATGCTTGAATCTGTAGTCACTGAGAAACCTCTATAATCATCTCTAGATGTGGGCTTGGCTTGGGTTCAAAGTCCTGCGCTTGGGTGCAAAAGGGCATTTGCTCTGTATTTAGAACCTTGAGGGACTGCAAACCCCAAGGGGTCATCATACATTCAGCAAGCAAAGAAGCTTCAAGCAAGCTCAAGGGCATTGGAAACAAACATGTCTTCACTGTGACAAGCTATGCCTGTCTCTGGATACCAATACATTCAGCAAATGAATGCATTAGAAAAGGAAATGAGCAAGGAAAGGCTGAGGGATAAGTGGAACATACATGAAGGTGGAACTACTCCCCATTTGTTCCAGAGATACCAAAAACTAAGTTTGAAAAGAGGGAAAGGTAGGTTTTAAGGTCAAAACAGGCAGCTGTCTTTAATAGGCATGGTTGTTCTGTGCAGTGCTGTTACTTCCCAACAACAACACTCCAGGAGGACTTTTCATCCAAAACTCTCAGAGCATTTTCTAATTACTAAATTTAACATCCCACTGACAAGGCGTTGTAAGGTAATATTTTTATTCACAGTTGATGGGGAGACTGAATCACCAAGAAGTTAAGTTAGTGAGCTGGGCATCCAGTGAAAATAAACTCAGTGTCTGCTTCCCATTCTCCCACTAAGCTGACTGACATTCAACTCCTTCATTTTCTTCTCCACTGGTAGCTTTTATGAACACACTTCAATTCCTAAATAGCTCTAGAATGTAGGAAAAAGCATACACTATCTTATCTGGAATGTAAAGTCTACAGCATAAAAACCTTCAGAGGTCCAAAGACAACCCCTCGTAATGAATTCAGTCTTTGTAATTAATTCAATCCTTCCTGGAAGATGGCTAGTCTGTAAAGGGTACAGTAATGAAGACAGGAAATTATGTTTTCAAACCAGTTTTTGAATCCCCACAGACAAAAGCCTACCAAAATCTAAAAGATAATTCAGTTAACCTACAGAAATAGTTAAACACTACCAAGGATCATTAAATTCATTTCACTAAATCCCTTATTTTCTCTTTCCTATTTAACTATCCATGATTTTCCCACAAAAGCAAGAGAAGTATCTTTTACACCAGTACCCTAAAGAAAACTGAGGAGTCAACTTAAAAAACAAAATGTAGTTTTCGTGTGAAAGATCAAGGCCTTCCCCAGACTATGGGAACTGCTATTTGGAAGTAAGGTGGGGTCTGTTCCACTCACTGTCCTGCTTATGAAGGTACCAGCCAGTGCCTGAAGCTTCAAACAAGGCCAGAGAGAGATTCTTCTGGGCTTAAGAAATTAAGCTCTGACCTCGTGCTTGCCTCTGCGTTGATATTGCTCATGCCACACTATGCAGTCACCTCATATACTGCAGAAGAAGCTATGAATGTGTGTCACAAGAGAAATGCAAAAAAACTTACCTACCCTAATACTGTGTTTCATCCTGAGAGATAAATGCAGTATTCCTTCCAGTTATCCTAAATCTGGCACTTCTGAAAATACACAGAATAGCCCAGCCCTTTCTGAATTTTGATACATTTTTACCTCAGTGTTTTCCCACCTGATAGAGTTCAACAGTTTAACTATGGTTTGAAAGGAGTGTTTCCCTTTATCTATTGCCAGCCCCCTTGTTCTTGCTGGGGAAAATAAAAGTTCTTGACCAAAATTTTTTGTAATTTCTTTTAATTCCTCTCCTTTCAAGGATAAACAGTCGCAATCTTTTCTGTTACTCTGCTGTGGGAAGTTTTCCATATGGTCCTAACAAACCTCTCTAAACTTTCTCTTATTACACACCAGTCTTCCCAAGATGGACCAGTTCTGCATCTGGCATTTTCAGATGAAACCACATCCCCCATTTAAACAAATGAATTATGATATTCTTTAGATTACTCCTCAGGCTGTGTCTTTCAATGGCCAAGTTACTTACTAAGCAGAAGAATTAGGAGTCTTGTAATGGGGACAAGAACTTCCCATAAGGAATACATTCAAACACACAGGTATCATATTATAATGCCCATCCCTCTGCCCACTCCCCAAGCACATTCACATCTCCCCAGAGTGCTCTGCACAGACCTTCCCAGCCATGATTGCTCTCAATAACTTCATAGTATGTGCAAATCTTTGTAGTTGACAAGGTATTCCCACTCTGCATCTTGTTCATTACTGTATTATACAACACAGGACCAAGCACTAAACCTTGATGCACCAGCTGTAAGCCTTTATCTACAATACAAGTTCTTTCTTCCATTATCTTTTATTCCAGAAGTTTTGATCCAATGCAATTCTTAGTTTCTCTTTGGAGACGTACCAAAGGTCTTCAGAAAGTTTAAGAAAATTGTCAACCCCACTACCTATTAGTTCTTTACATATCATGTAAAGAATTTTAAGAAAGTAGTGAGGCACACTTTTCCTTGGTAGGAAAAAAGGTAGTTGGTTAGAACCTCCTATATCATCATTTCCCAGGTGCTTTACTGCTTATATGTAATTACTGTTTCAATCAATTTCTCAGATGTTCATGTAGAATTTATGTGTCTTTAAATCTTTGAATCACATCCTAATCCTTTTTAAATATAGGTAATAGCATTTGCTACCCACTAATTGTTCTACATTCTTTGTAACTTGTAGTTTGTATCACAAGCTCTTCTTCAAACATTACAATTTCAGAGAACATAATCTTTATTACAAGTAATAACTACCAATAAAATCACTATAATTAAAAGCTTACTCTTTTATAGGAAAATTTTAAGAAGGTTTGTAGATAAATTTCCTTTTGATTAGTACCGCAAATACAATAGCACATGGTTAATGTAGCAGATACAAGAACTAGTTAGAACTATACAAAATGGAAATGTCAAATCAACAAAAATCAATGAAAAATAAAATGTTATTTAAGAATTCTTCCTGTTTTAGTAAACCATCGTATTCTTGATGTCACAGCTAAATATTGTGCATATATTATAATTCAAATGTGTGTGTGCATATAATTAAAATTTATGTTTCTTAACTTGGCAGAGTCCCTTTCATAGTGATTAAATTAACATGGTTATTTCTGTTACTAGCTCAGTGCAGGAACCTATTTATTAAGGTCCTGAGATTGGAGTGGTAGAATCTGAACAAGCACCCATGCCAGTATCATTCCTCTATCTGTTTTCTATTGAACTGCTGCCTCCAAAAGAAGCACATTTTCACAGATCCCACAAAATGGTGGGCTTTTTCCAGTTTTGATTTGTCAAAATAGCTGCAAATTCCTGTCCTTAAATAAGCTACATTGGGTTTACAACGCACTGAGAGCTACGCAACTTTTCAGTGTCTCTTTGAAACATACATTAAAAACAATCATCCCTTTTTCTATACAGTGCAATGTATTTGTTTTACAATGGATCATTTCCATCTCCACAGTAGCAGCTGCCACCCAAACCATCATCTCTGTGCACTCGTAAGCAGCTCCATTTCCAGTTCTAATTGGGAACAGAGATACTTATTGGGTGAGTTCCAGCATGATCTATCACGCCAGAGACAGCTACTATGCAAACCAAAGCAATCCGGCTTCCAAAAACCCTCTCAGACAAACTCTGACTTTGCACATAGATTCTTGCGTTTTTGTTTCCTGGTGCCGTTCTTTTGGAACATAAGAAGTGTCAGAGGAAACTATATGTTACGAGTCCATGAAGTGCTGTTTAGGATGGATAAATCCAAGGATATTACCTTAATAACCGCTACCCCTCTAAAATCATATAGGTGGTCTGAAAAAGCCACCTAATTCACAGTAAACAGAACTACTGCTGAGTGAATGCAGCCACTAAGCTCATTAAGAGGATGTGGCAGGATGTGTCTGAAAGTGCAGTGCAGTGGCTCAGCAAGCAATTAAATCCCATGACAGTTTAAAATGAGAATCTATCAGTGTCACAAGAGTGTGAAGCCTCAGCATCTCTGCTGTTCCCACCCCCAGCGTTTTATTTATTATGGCGTATTGGGAACATGGGAAGTCAAAAAGATTATAATGAAATATGCCATATAAAAACCAGATTAAGCCTGCTCTTCTTTGGGGAAATATGCAGAGAGAGAAGCTGTCTGTTAGCTGTCGAGTTTGCAAAAGATACCATCTTTTGGGATGGTGCTCTCTGCCAGCAGACAGAGTGCCCCAGGGGAAATGGTGGTGAAAAACCCAGACAAGCAGCATCCATCCATCCATCATACGCTCATCTCCACATCTCCAAGGCACAAATATAGCGTTAGAGTGCAAAGGGTGGGGGCAGGGGGATGGAATCCCTTAAGAAGGAAAGGGGAGACAATGCCTTACGTGAATAGCTGCATTTTGTAGCTTTTCTGTGTGTGCACTACCAGACTCTCCTTGTTTGCTTGCTTGCTTGCTTGTTGTGTTCATGGCCAGTATGGTGACTTGTTAGCATCCTTGGAATTGATATATTCACAGCAGCCACCAGAACCAGGTATACTAAAGGCAGGGCTCTGACCCTGCCAGCACAGCACAGCATGGACCTTCACTCCTTCTGCAGATCCAGATCTCCAAAACCCTTCTTTCACTACACCACATCCTGCTATCCCAGGGGCAGATGCCCATGTTATTGCTATTATGATTTAATGCTGATCTTCCATGGCCACTGATATCCTACCCTTTTCTCCCAACACTCCTGCAATTCAGCACCCATCTGCAGCAAACTTGTCACTGACAGTTCTACACACACATGGTCTACAGAACCTCCCATCAGCCCAGTCCTGGCTGTCCCCTGGGACAGATTACTGATAACACAGACTCTCACAATGATTCCATAAAGCCAAACAAATGTCCCTAGAGAGTAGTAAACATCAAATTCACTTTATTTTTAATCCAAGCTGCAATATAGCCATGTTGTACTAGAGATTGTAAGGCTACTCCAGTAATTCTTTGTGTCTCCCACCAATTCCACTCTAAACCTCATGTATATTATTGCACTCTCAAGGTAAACTGGGCTGTTGTGAGAACAAGAATCCAGTCAAAGACAATGATAAACCACTTCTAGAAGCAAGACCCCTTGAAAATATTAGAGTATTTATTTCCCCAGAAACAAACCATTTTGAATGGAAAAAACAGTTTAGAGCACTCTTTATGCTGTAAAGCTCTGAAATTAATCTTAGCAAATGTTTGAAATTTTAGGCACTACTGACGTTTGCTCTAGGGAGAACAGGGAGACTGGAAAATTCCAATGTCTCCCTAGAACCTCCTCATGGAAAGCTGCTGGTGTCATGATGAGGTTGGGGGAGGGCAGAGGGCAGGGGGAGAAAGTGAAGACAGAGGAAGATCTGATATGGGTAGGACTGTACACTTTCAGTCCTTAGCCTGGGCATAACTGCAGAAATATCAGAGGACAACTGAGTTTTAAGACTGGGATTCAATGGGAAGATTCTATCAGCCCCTGGTTAAAATACATCCTGGGAGGCTACGAGACAACAGGAGGGAGAAATAGGGCCACAGAAAATTGCAGAGGCCCTTAAACATAAGGTTAAGCTTTGTTTAGTTTAACCCACTATCAAAATGCGGTCTTAACAAGCAGCTGCATTTCTCTGGCAGACTAGAATGCCTCTATAAAATCTCTCTCAAAAAACCCCAAAACAAAACAGCCCTCTTGTCAGTTGTCTCTTGAAAGTTTTCTAGAGATTTATTTCTCAGCACAGATATAAATCATTGTCACATATAATAAGCTGTACCTGCTTCTCAAAGACTGCCAAATTACAGTATCAGACTAAATGCTGGATCAAGTAACTACCCTCAGGGCTGAAATCATCTCCATTCAGAAATATCTCCATTCAATAGCATTTTTCTAGCACTCATTTGTGTTCTGGTAACTCTTGCATTTGTATTCTAGATGGGCTCACACTGCACTACTACTTCTGCAGAAACACTGTAGGCACTATCAAGGGACAGAGGCGAGATAACTGCTACAATTTAGAGAAAAATATTAAGTAAAAAAGCCTATTCATTTGGGCTTTGTGTCATCCTAACAGGGCTTTGGTCTGTTGGGAGTAAAAGAACTTGGGATATCTATCTGTAAATGTTCATGCAGAATCACTCACACAGATAGATGATGGGCATTTTGACCCCTCCAAAGCACCAGAATTAAATGATTACCCAGACAGTTATCAGCAAACACCAGTCCCCCCCTCCCCACAGGTGGGATACTCATGCCCACATTGCACACTGCAAAGGGTAACAGGGAGTGGACCTTCACCACAAGCAACTGCACTGGATGTGACAGAACTGAATAAAAACACTCGTACTGCACACAAACTCATACATAAACCATATGTAGAGCCAGCCATGCCAACCTTCCTGCAAATTCTGTGAGATTCTGCATAGCTTCTCATCCTTATCGAGGACAGTGGAGGGGATACCTTTAGTAACAGATAAATCTCTGTAATGCAGTTATCTCTCAGCTGCAGTGCACAAGCGTCCCAATTAATTCAGTCCAGGCCTAGCAGAGCCGGCACTAAGCCAGAGCTGATAAACCTGCCAAAGCCAATCTGAGTCCTGCAGAGATTCTTGGGAACCTGCTCTGTGCGTTCTGGTGCTCTGTACTGAGGGGGGTTTTGTGCTCAGCTCTGCCTGGCTCCGCATGGAGTGGCAGCTCCGCTAGCGAGGCCCTTCTAACACCCAGAGCTCTGGGGGGCTGGCAGAGACACCCGCTCACCCCAAAGGCATCAGCAGGGGTGTGGCAGGGCTTAGGAGCAGCGCTCAGCCCCACGCCAGCTGTCCCAGCCCTGATCCCGCGTGGCCGCCTGCAAAGCTCCCGCAGGCCCGGGGAGCAGCACAGCCATGCTTGCAGCACAGCCATGTCTGGGGCTCAGCCACGCCAGGCACACCTGGGTCAGCATCCCCAGCTCAGTGGGTACTGAACTGCATAAACCAATGGAGAACAGAACGGCCGCAGCAAAGTGGCAATGATTTTAGGATGGGATAGGGAGCAACCACCCCAGATGCTGCCTTTGGCATCTCTGCTGTCCCACCAAGTGATGCTGAGCCAAATTCTAACAGAGGCACTCTCTGCTTTTCCATCATCTGTCAAATGGAGATAGTCTTCACCTATCCTCTGGGGTTTGGTAAGGCTTGTTTAATATTCATAGGCATTCAGGCATTCAAATAAACTGCACCAAAAATGCAAGGTGGTCTTACAGGCTCTCACAAAGACAGATTTGAACACATTTTCTTTCCAGCCAAGAAAAACACTGAAAAAGTAGGACTATTTCCACAGATACCAGATTTCAGTGGCCAATTCACAAATTCCAAAGGATTAAGATAATATTCACTCCTATGTTAAGATGCATCTGACAGATGAAGCTATATAAGTGAAAAATGTTATTATAAGAAGGAAGGCTTGTAATAGAAAAATGGCATGAGATGCTAGTAGGTATCCTTTCAGAAATGGGAAAGAACAAAGCAAATTATCTCTGAGATGCTCAGATCTCTTGCCACAAAAAGGCAAGCAATTTCAAGAGGCCTATAAAGGGTTTAGACAAAAAGGTGAACTCTAGAATTAATAACAGAATGGTAAACAGGAAGATTAATGGCACCAGAGAAAATGCAGATGGTGAAGCCCAGCCTGCAGGCTCAGCAAGCCTCTGAATAGGGAGGGGGGGAAAGGCAAGGTGTAAACAAGGTGACCTTCAAAGCCACGGGAATGCCTGCCAACAGGCCAGCCAGAGGGTATCCCGACACACAGATGTGCCATCTGGGGTAGGCTGTCTCATGACAACGTGAACAAGATTTGTCTTTTTCAGAATTTGCAGGGAGGCACAACGGGTAGTGGCGGAAAATAGGACCATTCACTCAAAAGTGGCGCAATTAAATGCACAGGTTGGAAAAGGACGCCATCCATTTTGTAAAGAAAATACAAAAGAATTCCCTGAATACCCCCACTCAGAATGGCCTTGCGCCCACTTGTAAAGCCTGCTCATGCAAGGTGTGGGAGAGGAGAAACTGGTTTTCACCAAACAAATGTTTTCCTTGAGCGTTTATGCTTTAAGTGTATGGTAAGAAGGGAAAAAAAAACCCTCAGCACATACTGCAAAGCAGCTCTTTAAGTCCATGATGGTATAAATTTTCCCCAGCTTGGCATAAGTCTGTTCACTCCAGATGGCACATTTTGGGTTGAAAGCAGGTAAAGATTTCTCAGAGATCTCTATGTCCAGCATTTACAGAGTTCCCTTGCTCTGCCTCAGTGCTTAGTTGGTCCCTCTCTATGCCTGGGAGATCTGAGTTCTTTGCCTACAGTAAAAACTGGGAGAGAGAAATCTCCTGCCCCAGGTCTGCAGGGAAGCATGGCTCTGTCAGGCCTGATGCTTAGATCATTGTGATCAACCAGAAAAATTAAAAGGTAAATGTAATCACACATTTTTTTAAATGCATCAATCAAATACCACAGTGGGGCAGTGCTAAGGGGAACAATGCTGTCTCTACGCAAGTCTTCTACAGAATAAGCCAAACATGAACTCTTACAATATCCAGAGGCAAGAATATTAGGGGAAAACAGAATAAGCAACAACATTACAGCTCACTGTGGAAAAAAAGCAGACCCTAGCTATGGGAGTCCAGCAGGCAGTGTATTCACACAACTTTTTTTCCTTTCAGTCTGGCTCAAAGTACATCAAATCTGAGTATTTCAGGCAAAAACTGGCCCATCTGAGTTCAGTGCTGAAACCTGCTAATTCAGTGGTAGGTGTGCAAACAGACATGTCTGAATGTGTTTTCTTCTGATGGGCTGCATAACAATGAAGATATTGCCATGACCTCTGGTTTCACAGTCGGAACCACGGGTGCTGGATGATGTCAGGCACCTCATGCAAAGCCTGCACAGCCCAATGCTGTTACATCAAGAAGGCTTGACCCAAGCAAGCTTGACTGCCAGCAGGAGCTGCCATCGTGGCTCTGGGCATCAGTATACACCTGTATCCAGAATGTCCCATCATGTGGCTCTGTTGATTGCTTTTTGAGTAGAACAGGAATGGAAAGATGAAGTACACACCTGAAAACACTAATGTGGCAGTGGGGAAGGAATCAGGAAAAAAAGGGAGAAAAACAGCAAGATGGAGGGAAGGTACTATATTCCTTCTCCCTGTCTGCTGCAGCTAACTAGGGCATGCTTGTTCTGAAAACTGCCATAGAAAAGTCTGAAAAATGGAATCTCTGGGCCTTGAATTATGTCTTTTCAATATCTCTCTCCTTTCTCCTCTCTGCTAACAGAGAAACACTGTAAACTCCCAGACCCTGAAAATATACATTTCCCCACCTTACAAAATACAGTGAAAATAGATGATAATAGGGAAGAGAGAGAGAGAGCCATGCAAGGGGAAAACAAAGTGAAATAGGGTATAGTTGCTCTTCTCTCCTTTCCTTCTGTTCAGCTTTCATTTCCCTTTGTTCATCTAGCACTGAGCCAAACTAAGCCAAAAGGAGCTGCCATGCTGGGCTTCAAGATTGATGGCTGCAGGCAGACTCCACAGTGAAGAGACGGATGACTGGTCATTTCCCGCGATGCACTGAAAAACATCCATCCTTGCAGCCATGCTGAGTCCATTTGTGCTCCTTTTGAAATGAGAGATAAACACAGGCAGCCAGAGGCACCTGACCGCCCTTCTCCCTCAGAAGGACACAGCTATACTCCTCTGGGTTCCTTGAGAAGGTCGTTCTGTCCATCCCTGAACATCTGGCTGTGGGATTTGCTAAGTCTCTCTCTCCCCCGGCAATCATCCATCTATTAGAGCACAGTGCAGGTTGGAAGAAAACGGTGAAGAGAATGGTGTGACAACCTCATCAATCTACAGCTCCACGCTTGGCTATTTAGTTTTCTTTACACTATTCCTAAATCCGCGGGGGTGGGGGGATAGAATTGCTACTGGTATGAAGGAGGGAATTGTGGAAATGGCAGTGTGGATTGGATTAAGTCCTTATGACTATTAAAATGTTGTGCATGTACTAAAGCAGTAGGGAACTAATTAAGATTCAGGATTGAAAGGCAAAACAAAAAAGTTGGATGCACTCTTGTTCCATCTGTAGCACTTGCCGAGAGTTCAGCTGTACTTGGGGCATCATCTTTAGCAGAAAGAGGTTAATTTTTTTTTTATTTTGCCCACTCAGATATTAACAGAAAGCTCCCTGGAAGAATATACTTTAAGTATATTTATAGTGCCAGCCCTGCTATAGCAGCTTCAGAGGCACAAAGCACTTAATCCTGAGTCCTTTCTATTTAGTTAATAGTGTCTTTGTTGCTGATACTGTCCTGGTCTATAGCACTGCTCACAGATACAGCCTCTGTGTTTCCAGTTCTCCTGCCGTGCTGCTACCTCACTTAGGCAATGAGCATTACACACCAGATGTATCCATAGCATCACTTACAAATTAGCATCACTGCAGAAATTCCTGTAACCATGAACCTCACTTTGTCAGAGTAGCACATATCTGTAACTGTGTCATTTACAGACATTGCACCAAGGAAATCATGAGAAGATAAAAGCATTCACCATCCCTCAAAAACACAAAGAAATGAGTCACTTGCTTCAAGTGTTTATATGTAGTTTTAGCACTCTATCTGAGCCAGCTTTGAAAATTTGTCTTTTATTCCCATCATGCAATGCTGTTTATTTTAGGCCAACAACAAAAGGATTTTCACTACAGCTCTTTAGGACATGCATAGGATATTAATCATGACCATATGTTTTCCTAAGACATAAACTCCATACTTGCCAAGGGCTATCACATGCATTCAGAAGGGCATAATTTCCATCGAGAGGCGTAAAGTTTTCATCCTTTCTCCTATATCAAGGACCATAGCTTTAGCTGATGGAAATCACTGCTCGCCGTTGTCTTTATCAGAACTACCTACATACAAAGCTAAGGTCCCAGGCCTAAATTACCTGCTTTGTTTAAGGGGAACCATGCTCCAAGTGCATCCCAAGTGAGATCTCTGGCCTAGAAGACATTGCACATAAAAAGCCATATCCACCCATTCCAATGTATTGCATCAAACCTCCTTCCCCAGCGGAGTTCATTACTGGGAAGGGATGCTATGGCAAACACCAGTGGTGTCAGAATCCTGAAGAATAAAGCACCTGTAATAAACTATTAGTCAATCAAATGCAAAATGCAGGGAATATTGAAATTAATCATAATCTAATAAAAACATACTTAATATCTCTCAGATATGAGATGATTATGAGGCTGTAAAATGTTTACTACAGAGAATGGGAATGAAGAATGGAAACTTCCACCAGGGAAGGTTGGTACGAGGTACAGGGATGTGGGAGGGGAAGTCATCATACTCTCTCCATTCTACTCTCAGCAATTCTATAAAGCTTGACTTTAAGAGTTGAAACTGAACATTATATTAACATTTATTGCTCATTCCATTATGTTATGCACCAAGAAAATAACATCTGCTATAAATATTAAAATATTTCATGCTACAAATCAATTTAATTTGCTATGTGTCAGGAGAACAATAAAATTTAATAAATAGAGTTTTTTAAACCATATTTTATGTAATTATATTCCATAATATCTTTGCTGGTTTTTGTTAACATTTTCTTCTATAAAGCAGCACATAGGTTCTACCATACTGTTGACCTTGTAGGCCAGTGACTTCACTGGGCTCTGTGCAGGGTGCTGAGTACCAAACCTGCAAGTCTGGTCCAACCCAGTACTTTACATGTAGATTTAACTTTAGGCATGTGACAAGTCCCATTAATTACTCAAAGATCACTCATGTTCTTAAAGCCCAAGCTCAGGTGCTTTCCTTTGCTGGGGTTAGACAGCTTGGCATCTTATGAGACTAAGCCCTGGGGACTTGATCCTATAAACCCCTTTCATGTGATTACCAGAGAATTCCCAGAATTACTCATATGAACACACAAAACAGATGCAATGAATTAAATTAAAAATACCCATTTCCTAGGATCTTGTGTCCAGTACTTGCATCTGAATGGTACCTGTGCACCACAAAAACCCTTTTGATGATGTGGCTGATCCTTTTTCAGGCATTTTTACTGTCTATACTTAGAAAAGGGGCAGTAGGTTTGCCAGGAAAGCTGTTCAGGTTCAGTTCTAGCTCTAAGACTCCTACAAGGCATACAGCTTCCTGTCTGCCCCTCCCCATGCTGGAGAGCTGGTGATTGTGCCTTGAGAGAAATGGATCTGACAGGTTCCAGCATTTCCCCAGGCACCATCCCCTGGTGCTTCCCCAGTGGTTCCCATAGCCCTTTCTTCTGGCAAGCTTTGCGCTTACCTTCACGCCCTTCATTTTAAGGTTAAATCTGTTTATTTCATAAATAAATAATCCTGATGGTTACTTACACACATCAATGTTAACTTCATAGCAGGGGGATAAATCCCACAGCGTTCTAGCTCTCCAGGAAGAATAACATGTCTCCTAGAGACACAGCATTCTCAGTCAGGCCTTGGCAGCTTGAGAGGCACATGCTGAATAACCTTTTCCCAAAGATGCGCCCTAGCAGCCAGATGTAGGTCAAACACAGTAGCCAGGAACAGAGAAAGAACAAAACAATGGGCTGGATAGCTCAGAGAGGGTGGCAGCACCACAAGTAAGCTCTCCCTCAAGCAGCCCAGGTATTTCAAGCCAACGCCATCTCAGCTGCCTGAGCCCTCCCTCATGGCTTGCAGATCAAGCCCCAAGAGATGACCTGCAGTCACACCGTAGAGGCTCCAAGGAGATCAACAGCACAATTCATTCCTTCAATTTAATGTCTGACTGTAGTGACCAAAATATTTTTCAGAACAGCCTGCCTCGAAAGTCATCATAATTCTATTTTCACAAATATACTAAATAGAGCTAAGATGACACACCAGTGGAAAAAAATACCTTTAAGTGGCTGCACTGCTCCTGAAATTACAACAGTCTTGTGTCCGTGGGACTCTGCACATGCAGCCTATGTTCCCATTCCCAGTGATAAGATCCAGAGAACTCAGAAAACTAGATTTAACAGCTTCCAAAATTGTCTTATCTTGTTCAGTTGCTACTGCTGCCTTAGCCTGATGACTAGAGCCAGAGGGGTTTGGCTTCAGTGGGCTTTTGATCAAATCCAGAGGGGTTCCAAAGCCCAGTAGCTTCTTCATGCATCTTTCTCCTAATTATGCAAACTGGCTCAGCCACACAAGAACCAGGAGTAATCCTGGGTGATTCATACAAGCCATCTTAGCTAAACAACAGAGTTCTCCTGGTAAAACTTTGAATATAAAATACATGTAGTGACCTGTTCCAGATCTTACAAATTAAAGAGAAACTATTTACACAAAGTTAATCCTGTAAATTCTACCAGCATGACTGTGGAGTTAAGCAGCAGAAACAATGTTTTTGTTTTCTTGACTGGACTATTTACAGAATATTATTTGCTTTTCTAGAAATGAGTATTTTACTTCCATAACTGCAAAACCATGAAATTCCATTTGGGGGAAAATACACATTTACTTACAGTCACTGAGCTGAATTAGTCTAAGAATTTACAGCTTATCACATGTAACAACACCCATGATTTGAAGGAGAGGTTACCACAGCCCTGGCAGCCATGACATACAGAAGGCTGGCTCCCCAGTGGCCAGAAAAACAAAGCAAGAAGAATTACACTGTGCAAAACTCGACATATCTTTCCAGCAATTACACTGCACAGCCAGCCTTGCAAAAACTGGCTCAACAATTCACCTGTGGTGAGTCTCTTTATTTGTATATATGGGTGTGTAACAAATTACTTATTTTTTCATCATCATCCTGGTACACATAAGCCCAGGCTGTGCATCAGAGCTGGTACACTTCCATACCAGTTTTTCAAGGCTTTCTGCTGATGGCCAAAACATCTAATGCTGGCACTTTGAGGGCTTGGCAAATGGCGTGATTTATTCATTCATTTATTTTTATTTAGAAGCCTCCCATACCCCTCGTAATGTCTCTAGAGGTATTTATTAGATATCTGTTAGGTACTCCTCTGAGTCAGACAAAGGAGACTGATGTTTTGGTACCTCCATTTCACATACTGAGAAGCTGAGTGAAAAAGACATATTCCATCGGCCCTGGTCCTGTGTGGGGCACAGGAGATGCAAGGATGTGATGGTGTGGTACCTCTACTGCAGATTGGCAACAGGACAAATGCATATTTCACTGCAGGACTTCTATGTCGTGATTCTGGGTCAGTGAATACATGCAAAAAGAGACAGGTTCTCTGGTATTCTTAGTGCCACGTAAGAAAAGAAAAGCAAACTTTACCTGGCCAGAGATCTGGACCAGCAAAGGTCCCTGTTGTAAGGCAGAATTTAAAGGTGGTGGATGAGATGGAATAAACTGGTTAAATGTGTGTATAATAGAAAGAAGCTGATTCGCAAGGAGGTCTCATACTGATGAGTTTTCTCTTGGTGACAGAAAGTCACTTTTTCTAACACAAGTCATAGCTGGATGTGTAAGTGCCTTAAAGCAGCAGCTCTTGCCTGTGGTGCCATGTCCTGCTGTGAAGACAAGATTAGTGGAGAATTGGAGCCTACTGTTTTGATTCAGGAGCATTGATGGACCCATCTGTAAACTGCAGGCTTAGCTGATGAATAAACACATACTAAAATTTACGCCAGAAACCCAAAAGAAAAGGCCCAGCAGAATTCAATATTTATACTGGTATAAAAAAAAGCCTGCAAAGGCAAAAACCGAACACCTTCTGGAATCCCTGCTCTCAGATTTGGATTCACAATGTAAAGCTTCATTTTGTTCCGAAGTGCTACGGAATTGTGACACGCACAGGTACACGATAGACCAAGCTCAGGACTCAGCATGGTCAGGGTGCAGATGTGCTTTCTAGCAAATCAAATGGGAGCTGAAAACCATCCACCCTCCCCGTCCCAAAGTGTTAAGGATTTTTTTTTACTTTCTTCTACATGAGGTGGCAAAAATAAAGATGGGGAGGATGAGATCTACTCTAGGCTCAACGCAGCCCGGGCGCTGTTCCCGACAGACGCCGCTCCGAGCGCGGGCTGTTCCTGCCGCGGGGAAATCCCGCTGGGAGCGGCCCCGGCGCGGAGCTCCCGCTGCCCGCCGCGCCCTCTGCCGGCCCCGCCGCGCCGCTGCAGCCGCTCCCGGCCCCGCCACAACCGCAGGCGGGGGAGGATCGAACATCCTAAAATCATAGATATTTCAAAGAACTTATTACAGGAGACGAGGAGAGTTGGGGGTTCTGTTTGCTTTTTAACACAACGTACTTCAGAGTGCAGAAGGACTTGAATTAAAAGCAGACTTTAAATGACATTTTAATTTCCGAATTTTGGAGAGCCAGGAGCAAAACTCACAGAAGTTTGCTAATAGGCTATTAAAATTCATCTTACATGAGAAATCCACACCAAATCATCAGAGAAACAAACCTGCTCCTGTCAAGTCAGCTCCACCCCAAATGCAGGGTTCATTGTGGCAAATGTTGATAAAAGCCACAAACAATTAAAAAACCTAAAATAAGCTCTACACAGAAAGTATCTTTGGTAAACTCACATCTGCAGAAATCTGTCAGAAGTCTGAACAGCTGACAGTTTATATTATAGCCTCCTTCAGGAATACTGCATCCAATTCATCTTCATATTACAGACATACTCTTATTTGGCACCAGAATTATTCTTCCAGTTATGATCCTAAGATAGTCTTAATGGACCTTAAAAAGGAGCCACAGGCAGGTTCTATAATGTAATATGACCTTTAATTACAGAGATAATAGTAGGAAGACTGTCAAATAGTAGAAAAAGTTTTTGTTAAGAAGAGATGTGCCTCTCTTTACAGTGATCATAGCAACACAATACTGCTGTCTCGCAGTACAAAACAGGAATCAACGTGTGATTGCGTAGAAATTGCTGAAATCAAAAGTGAAACTAGTCAATATTAATTGACCTATGGGAGAAAAAAATGTAAAAGGAAATTCTCATGAAATTAAGTGTTTTAAATTATTTTTTAGGCTCTAATATCTTTGAGTGAAACTGGGCATAGTAACCAGGAGCAGAAAAAATAATATGGACCTCAGCAGCACTGTGTTCTTTCTGTGTTTTTGGGTTTGATTTCCAGCTGTACCACAAACCTCTGTTTAAAACGTCATAGAAGTAGTTTATTCCCTTTGTCACTCATTTCTCCATTTTGGAATCAAAGTACTTCCTTCACTATGTTTTGTACATCTGGACTGTAAGTATATGGCTAAGAGGACTTCAAAACAACCCCTGGGATGATGATCTAACATGATGCTTGAGTCTCTAGATGCTGTCATACAAGTGATACTACTGCAAATTCCGTTCTTTGCTTTTTAATGTCATCCTAATTTTATCTTGGTGAAGTGCCCCATCTTAAAGACCACAGACCTCCACAGACATGCTGAGCATCTCCCCCAAGAGTTGGGAGCACTCACTTCCCAGGAAACACACAGTACCTTGTACAATCAGTCACAGTCTCCACAAGGTAAATAGAGATGCTTTAAAGAGATAATAGCTTATCTGTAAGGATTTAGTTCATTCATCCACAAGCACACTCACCTAGGTATACCCCATATGCCAGACTAAAAACAGATCAGGCATTGCTCAACTGGAACTAAAAATCTGTTTTCAGTTCTTGCTTCCAACATCTACCATGGCTCATAATAGCAAATGAAAAATACTTTTGTTTGCTTTTACTACCTAACAACCAGTAAACAAAAAAAACATTTCTGTAGCTCAGCTGAACACTGGACTCTTACCCAGATATAAGTAAGAGGACAGACACTAGCACAGGACCCCGGTTCATTCTCAGCACAGTAGTAGCATAAACAAACTCTACTCCACACCCTCCAAATGGGTGGGAAAGCTGCCCACTCCAAAACCTCACAGTGGGCTTTCAGCCCAAAACCAAAGGACATCAGTAAATTGACACAAAAGCATTACAGTCGTATTCTTTAGACTTACATGTGAAATAAAAGCTCTGTAGGTATGCATGTATGTACCTATATTTAGCCATCTTGTAAGACTGAAGTAGCACGCTACCAATTTAAACTCCACCATGCTGGCCACACTCACCGTGTCTGTTCTCATCTGCATAGGTGCAAAGCTTGGGTAATACCTGTCTGTCAGCAGGGTTTACTGCAGGCAATAGCACTTCCACAATTTTGATAGCTGACCCAACACAGAATCATGATACTACCCAGCACCACAAAACCACTAAGTATACAGGACAAGGATCAATTATGATTTCAAGGGGCTTTGGGTCTAATCCAGGATCTCCCTTTCATTTCTAACCCTCCTCTTTCCAACTGCTCTGATTTTGCCAAGGGCCAGAACTCTACTGCTCGCCTTCACAGCACCTGCAGTTCACAGTGGGGGCAGAGCTAAAAATTCTCCTTTTTCTCCCACTCCACTGGAACTCAGGCTACCTAGCTCAACCCTCTCTCTCACCCGTTCCCAGACTTCTCATGCACAGGAGCTCAGCTCTGTTCTTCCTCTTTTACTGGGCAGGAGAACAGGTAGCTGAGTGAACGTGGAAGCATGAGCTGCTTACAGCCCTCCCACTGCTCTGTGCTGAACTGCAAATGCAAATACCACAGCTCGACTCTGCAGAGAACCAGGTTTCCCATAATTGGTTGAACAGAAGTCTAGTTTCACAAGATTGTATGAGTATCAACACCTAGTAAGTTTAAAACTCTGCACCTAGGAAATGTATCTGGGAAAACATAATCCAGGAGTGCAGGACAGGCTGTGATCTGCCTGCCTGGGGAGCAGCTCAGGGACCCCAGTGTCCTGGTGGACCATGCTGGGTTGCATCAGCAAGGGCATCACCAGCAGAGATAGGTAATTATCATATTCAGTGCTTGTCAGGCTACACCTGGAATGCTGTGCTCAGTTTTGGTCCCTGCTATACAAAAGAGGTGTGGACAGTCTGGAGGGGGTCAAGGGAAGGGCTACAAAGATGATCCAAGGCCTGGGAAGCCTGCCATATGGCTGTCTGAGAGAACTGGGTTTGCTCAGACTTGAGAAAGAAGGCTTAGGGGAGAATTTATCACTGTGTTCCAGTATTTAAAGAGTGGCTACAAAGATGGAGACACCTTTTCTACAGAGTCACATGCATAATCTGAGGGCAAATGGGTATAGGTTACTCCTGGGGAAATTCCAGTTGGACACAAGAGGAAAATTTTTCACTTTGAGAACAATCAGCCATTGGAATAATCTGCCCAGGGAAGTGGTAGATTCCCCAACACTGGACAGTTTTAAGATTTGGCTGGACAGGGTGCTGAGACACCTTGTCTAGACTGTGCTCTTGCCAAGAAAGGTTGGACCAGATGACCCTTGAGGTCCCTTTCAATCTGCTATTTTATGAACCTAAGAAAACACAGTATTGGCAACAAATCAATATATTGCCCATGGCCCAGGATTTGTTTCAAATCTGTACCAGTGTTCATAGAAGTCTTGACTGCTACACTATAATGACTCAAGTAACAGCTCATACCCATTACAACAATGAACTCTGGGCTACACTTGAGCCATAATGCTTGGTTCTGATGATAAGAATATAACTTACAGATGAAAGATAAAGACCAGGCCATATGAAAGTAAATGTCAGGAATACTTAGTGAAAATCTTGAAGATCTGGTCATAATATTGACTGTATTGTCAGTAAAGGCATTATCATCAGTAAGCATTGGCAATACTTTATTTCTCCTGCATATCTACTGAATAGGCCACTGGATGGGATGGAGGATGCATAGAAATAGCACAAACATGAACATTGCTAGACCCCTCAACAAACCACTTTCCTGGGGCACTGTATCCATGTAACTCTGAATACAGTGGCAGAGGAAAACAGATGCATCTAACAGCTGCATCAGCAATTCCTATTCCAGTGTTCACACATGTACAACTTTGGCTGTAACTATTCTTAAACCAAACACCTTCATTTTAAACCAAATAAAAGCAACAGAGCAGGACAACAAAAGTACCATCTTCTATCAACTCACCCCAGGAAAAACATGACAGTGCACCTTCCATTTTACAAAAAAAAAACAGAAGACTGTTGGAGCATGATTACTTTCTTCATTAGATTTTGGTATTACCAAATGTGAAACTCTCACTCACTGAGTTGTGTCATGCACTACATAAACCTGCAAAAGTAGGTTATAACTATAAACCTAAAACTACAAAACTATTTCAGTTTATAAAACTAATATAGTTTATAATCTAGTTTATAAAATTAAAATAGTATACTACACTATATGATTTATTGTACCCTCGAACTGCTGGCAAGACAATAGTTTGATTCTGCTTACTGACCAGCCGATGACTAGCTATAACTTATCAAAATAAAAATCCTAGGTCTGTGTATCTCCTGAATTATGTAGGTGTCTTCTGAATACAGGAACTTCTAAATACAACTTTTTGTTACAATAAGCCACTCCAAAAGCCCAGCTGCAGTCCAAGCAAGTATTCACACTCCTGGTGACAATCCATGACTGCTGGAATGGCAACTTTTGCAGCAAAGATCCTCTTCTGTGTTTGTTACAGTGGTTGTCTTCCAAGAAGTACTTCCATTCAGTTAGTTTAGCCCTAATTTGATGTTGTAGAAGTGCATTGCTTGCACATGCCATATAACAATTATAAAAATCTATAAAAATATATCAACAATTCCACAGCCTCCTCTATAAAAATCAGCTATTTGCATATTAACCAAGCACAAGCACTCTCTAGCTGCTGAGAACAGCAGCTAAGGAATGAACGGAATGCCCAAGCCCTAGGTGGAGTGAAACTATGGAACATATAGATTATGTTTCTTTCAAATTTCTTTTATACGTCCTAAAGTTGTCATCTCTGTTCTTTTTAATAGATCTTAAATTTCCACAACTTTGCCCCACACAAACATCTGATGTTTAACTGAGGACTAAAGAAGTCAGCATTAGGTAGCTTCCTAGGTTCAGCATTAGGTTTTACAACAGTATTCCCCTCCAAAACCTACAGTATTTCTGCTGTCCATGTTGAAAATAAATTATAGTCTCTTTCTTCCAAATTCTCAAAAGCTACCTTTAAATGGAGGTCCAATGTTTTCCATAGATTTTATACTTTCAAATCAGAGAAGGGGAAAATCCCACTTTTGGCTAGTGAGTCTATTCTGGATTTGCACAGATGGAGTGAAATTGTTTTGTGGTAGAACTGATAAGGAAAGTTAATCACTAGACAGAAATTGGTTGGAAAATAGATTTAAATGGCAGAGCAATATAACTCGCCTTATTTGGTTGCCACCGGCAATGCAACAAAAGTAGCACTCCTGAGATGCAGAGGAGATGTTTATAGCAGGGAAAACAACACAGAGACAGACATGCTGAGGTCTCTTTATCTGATAACTTTGTGGTAATTGCCTTTCTTGCCCTGTGGCATGTAGGATGCACTAATTTGGCATTCAGTGAGTACAGCAAAGAAGAGTAATGCAAACAAAAAAGAGGCAAACTCTACCCTACTGCTTTACCTTACAAAATTACCAAGGCACAGCAGTACTGGCATCATCACAAAGTCTAAGGTAGGCACTTCTATGAGCCAACATCATCCTCTTCCTAGAGTCCAGTCTCATTTTCATCAATGTATGTGACTGATTTCATCAGCTCTTTCTAAGCAGCTGTGCTGTGAGGTCTAGTTCTATTTTCTGGCTGAGACTTTGCCCTTGGATTTTGCACAGAATGCTATTGGACTTGGATTTTTCATGCCCTTCTTTCATTGACACCCAGAAAGCTGGGCATTGTGCACATCCCAAGAGGGACACATTTCAGAACAGGTTGCCTAAGACCGGTTTGGAAATAAAAATGTGAATAACTAGCACTTATACAGTGTTTGGACACCCTTCTTCATGCCACTTTGCAAACATTACCCACTGCAAAGAATTACTATAATGATGAGGTGGATTGTGCCTGGCTCTGATGTGAGTAATTAAAGAGGTGGAGGCAAGAACCCCAACTGAGTGTTCCTCTTTTCCAACTGTCCACTGATGTCTCCTATACTGAAGGTAGGAAGTTTTCAAAAACTGTTTCTACTATTGCCAACAGGAATTTTGCCTCCAGTTTTAATGGGTTTAGAACTTGTCTCTGTTGCCCTTTCCTCTCTCTCCACCAACTACTGTGTAAAAGCAAAGTCATCAGTATTGCTGAGCACAGCTCATTTCCCAGGCACCTTCTTCTGTCAAACAGGTTTTCTAAATATGCTAATTTACATTTGGGGGTTTTCACCTGTACTTTTTATACTGACAATGTCTCACCTCTTAAAAACCATGCACAGCTGTGAGTATATGTGTTCCCTCTTTCTCATAATAGCTGACCCCAGAGACAGCAAGCCTTTATTACTAACTGCAAGGAAGAATGCACAACACTGTGCTCTACCTGACACAGCGTCAGCTCCTCCACATCTGCTTTACAGTCACTCATTCAGCATCCAGACTCATCACTTCACATAGTTTAATTGTGGAAGAGTAGCAAGGGCAAGAAGAATGAAATAATGGACAAAGGTACACATTTAGTCAGACAGAAATACACAAATGTGGTATCTGCTCACAATTTTTTATTATTTGTTGTTTATAATCTGATCATACCCTCATCACCAGCCCCACCAAGAAAAATTTTATCTTATACTTACTGTTTCACACACACAGTGGTCTTTCTCACAAAGATTAGGCAGCAGATGCCAGTGAGACTTTGTATTAGTAATGCACTGAGGAAAAAGTTACTAATACATTGATTCTTTACATCCTTGTGAATTTTCTAATACAAACCAGGATTCAACCCTACAAAAAGTAAATTCAGCTCCCCTTGCATTCAATACAAGTTGTTCACATTTTTGTAAGGGATGAGTTGTATGCAGAGGTTTTAGTGGTTATGGTTACAGCAAATCAAGTAAGATGCAACAGATGCAATGAGAAATGGTTGGAAAGCAGCAAAGTCCAAGGTCTAAATGCCAGGTTTGCATGTATGCCAGCTGCTCTGCAGCTCGGGAGACACAGGCAAACAAATACTTACCAGGTTTAATTTCCAGCAGCTTCAGCCTGGAATCCTCAGGGGGATGCAAACGCCTCTTCTTGCGCCAGCAACGTGCAGGGTATGTGTACAGCTGACCTGGGGCCAGGCCTGAAGATTAAAGGCAAAAAATGAATCACATTTCGGTTTGTAAACTACAAGCACTGTCTCTAGCATCTTTGTTCTTGCCCTTCCAGCATCTCCTTGTTGAAGGGTTCAATCCTGCAAATCATGAGGCAGAGCTACACACTCAAGGCATCCAGTGCTCCTGAGGCTCTTCAGCACCTCTTGGGAGCAGGCCTACAGAGAATCTAGGTCTCACTTAGACACTTCACTCAGCTCACTGAAACCAGAGCTGCACATAAATAATTTGTGATTTCTTCAGGATAAATAGAATTTCAGACTCTCCTGGGTCACAAGGGCGATGCCTCCTCCACGGGCAGAGAAAGCCCCTTGAGAGAGAAGAGATGAAGTTCTGACATGCAAATCTTGAGGCCCTGATGCACAGAGCAGTTCAGGAAATTTCTGTCTTCCAAACGGGAGCAAACCAAAATCCAAGCAGTCTGACGCTGTATTTTTGCTTACATTCTGGACTTTTGTTTGAATACTAATTCTTTATTTTGACTCTTACCTCCTCATGCTAATATTCTGAATGAGGGAGGAGATACACCAACAATGTTTATATCTTTGCATGTTCCCTTAAATCATATTTGGCATCACTGGCTTTTGAGCTGCCCTGGCTCTCCTGACAGACGCCATTCAGCCGACGTTCGAGCTACACTTCGCTCTCTCACATTCAGGACACAGCAGGGCTTTGTGAATGCATTGCTACTAGGGGCACAGAAGCACACTGACAAGTGCTTCAAAGTATCCTCAACTGCCCCAGATAGTCATGACACACAGAAACACCCAGCAAGAAAAGTTGGAGGAATTTAATTCTCTCCTCTGCTTTTCCTGCCCTCTCTGTCCACCAGTTCTGGTTTGGCTCTTCTGCCCTCCTGCTGTTGCTGTTGTCTTGAAGGGGCTACAAAGCATTACTTCAATTCCAGGCTCATTGTCCTCAAAAACCAGTTAAGACCACGTAAGAGAGAGAACAGGAGTGGTGTTGCTATATCTGAAACTGTACCGGCAGTGAACAGCTGGGCAGCATCAAGGGGATGCCAGTAAAGCAGAACAGCTCAAGGGCAGGAGGATGGCCCAAGAGTTCTCTCCTCTCTTCTGAAGCAGCCAGGAGACAATATCAGCTTGGGAACAAAAGCAACTCACCAGACCAAATGAGGATAATGGAAAAACCAATATCCTCTTATTTGGAGGTAGGGAAGAAGACACAATAACATAATTCACCTCAATGGAGTGGGCTCATCAAATTCTGCAGGTGAGACCTAAGATCTTGGTTTTAAATATTTCAACTGTTGGGAAGGCCAGTTCAGACCCCAGCACCTTCCACCTACTTGCAAGGCCTTGGAGCATCTATGGCATACTGCCTGAGTACGGCCAAGTAATGAGTATCTGCAGAGATTCTGGCTGTTTCAGGGCACAGAATGCTATTGGACTTGGATTTTTCATGCCCTTCTTTCATTGACACCCAGAAAGCTGGGCATTGTGCACATCCCAAGAGGGACACATTTCAGAACAGGTTGCCTAAGACCGGTTTGGAAATAAAAATGTGAATAACTAGCACTTATACAGTGTTTGGACACCCTTCTTCATGCCACTTTGCAAACATTACCCACTGCAAAGAATTACTATAATGATGAGGTGGATTGTGCCTGGCTCTGATGTGAGTAATTAAAGAGGTGGAGGCAAGAAGCCCCACCCTTTCTCAGCAGGTCCTGTGCAAGGACTTGAAGACAACACCAAAATGTCAATTGCCAGATCAAAGCAATAGGACAGAGAATCAGCCCTCCATTGTACAGGCCTCTACAGAGGAGTCATTTGAAGGAATAAGTACCACAGCTTTTGTCCCAGACAGAGAGGAGCAAAGATCTACTTGTTTTGGGGGAATATCTGCTAATGTGAGCGCTCTTATATGAAAGAGCAGTTCTGGATTCAGCCAGGACAGCAAAAGCCAACTGCACATGCTGAAAGCCCAACTAGAAACTTGGAAGGAGAGATTTGGGAAAGCCTTTTCCTTAGAGGGTGGCAGGTAGATCAATTAGAAACAGATGATCCAACATCCACTTCTGCAACCCTTCAGGTAAGCTCTCTGTTGCTACTCACAATACACCTATTCATTAATACGCTGCCATCCAATGAACTTAAAACACATACCAGATTTTCACTTCATTCAACCCACCAGTGCTACCTTCATTCCTCTGCCCTGTTCCTCATCTGTCTCTGTGCTGGCTCACATGAAGCGTAGATCTTACACAAAGGAGAGGCAACAAGGAAAGGGTCAGTTCTGAATTCTCTGAATGCAGCTCCTTCATGGGCAATCTTGCAGTGAATATGGAAATAATGCATATTACTGTCTTCAGCCCTCTGTGGGTTGTCTCTCTCTCTGATACCTTATAGGGCAACCAGAGAAGGTTCCAACCATTTGCTTACAGAGAAAATAGCAGAACCTGCAGTGAGTTATGTTGTTTATCTCATTAGTGTAGGAGAGTCATAACTCAAAGCTCGTGTGAAAGGCCAGGGGAGGAGGGGAAAAGGAGGGAGTTATGTGCAGTATTGTGTGAAATTAACCCTGAACTGTTTATTATGAGATGCAGATTTCTGACTCCTTTAACAAAGAGGACAGCAAGAACTCAGGTTAATATGCTGAGCTCCTGACTCTTCTCTGTTTTTCAAGTCTGTGTAAGTGAAAAGAGGTCCTGGAGCTTTGCCATTTGTCTTTATCTAGTTTTTCAGGTTAGGGATGGTAAATGGTAGTGAGCACAGCACACAAGACAGATGCCGGGATGGCTGGCAGAGAATTTTCAGAGTCCTTTAGTATGGGCACAAGCACATCGTGTACAGACCAAAACCAGGCATGCTAAAACTGTAGAGGGATGCCTTGACTCACCATAATACTACAAGAAATAGATTACACAAAGACACTCAGGGGAGCACTAAATGGGCTAATAAAAATCAAGAAAGAGGAAAGAAAATATGGAGGAGGAGGGCTGGTTTATTTCACACTGATTATTCTAATTCAAAATAACAAAGTCATAGATTTGGTGGCCAATGCAGATGCAGGAGGCTTCTTTCACTTGATACTCTCTGTGAAGAATGTTCCACCATTAGTCTCCAGTGCAGACCTGCAGGAGAAATGTCACCTATCCCCTTCTGCAGGGCAAGCTGCCAAACAGCTCACTATCAGAAGTGAGGAAGGAAAGATTTGCAGAACGAATTTGGTCAAAGTAGTCCACAAAGCTTGTGGCTGAGAAAGGCAAAGAATTAAGACATCTTGGTTCCTGGTGTGATGCTGTAACACATTTATGATGATTCCTTCTGCACGTGTACAGATGCCAATGAGACCCACACAAGACTATCTATGTCTATCTTTGTGGAAGACGCTGTTGGCAAAACATTACTTACGAATACAGTGGATGTATACCTGTGTGTACAGGTATATATACCTATGTATCTTCTGACTGTGTTCAGAAGGATAGAAATAGCAGCACCTTACTCATAACAAGAGAAAGAAAAAAGCAAGGCAGGAAGGCAGAAAGAGAAAGAAAGGAAGAAAGGAAGAAAGGAAGAAAGGAAGAAAGGAAGAAAGGAAGAAAGGAAGAAAGGAAGAAAGGAAGAAAGGAAGAAAGGAAGAAAGGAAGAAAGGAAGAAAGGGAAAGAGAGAAAGAGAGAGAGAAAGAGAGAAAGAAAGAGAGAAAGAAAGACAATCTCTTAGAATTAGAGAATTTTCAGCTGAAACAAAAAATTCAACTGCGCTTATGAAGCAACCCTACAAAAGAAGGGTTAGTCCTGAAGTTTAGACAACTCCCATCTTGTGAACCACGTTCACAAGCAGCCCTGAATTACCCCAGCAGTTTTGGTAGCTGAAATATTCTTCAGGTATTTTTAACACTGTAAAAACACCTGTTGTCTCCTGCACCAGAAGTGGCTGCATTTTATCATATAAACATTTTTCTGATAGTACTGCAAGACAACACTAAATCCACTTTTGATATTTTAGTAATGGAGGAGCACAAGGATCCTTCTTTTAGCATATCCTTAAAAAGAGAGAAGGAAAGTTTCAGCTAGGACTCAGCTAGGCACTTTTCAGAAGCAGCAATTGTTTTCTTAGCCCCAGGAGGGTAAAGGAATATCCTATGTGTTCCTCCCACTTCATCTCCTGTAAACCAGACAGTGGAGGAGATTAGAGCAGGCTTCACCTTCCCATAATTTCAGATCTAGAATTTGAGGGAGTGGAGGGTGAAGGTGGGAGGATGTCAATATTGCTTAGAGAACTGGCACATATTTATGCAGATGTGTGCATGTCATACTTCCAGTGCCCATGTACCCCAGGTCCCTTCCTGCCTGGATTCTTTGGGCTGCACTAAAGGAGAAAAAAAAAAGGTACAAATACATTTTGGTGCTGTCAAAAATCTGTTCCCTGAGCTAGTTATTGGTCAGATACTGAGCTACAACCTAGCCAAATTCCCCCTGGGGTTCAGAAGGACTTCTGTCTGAGCAACATCTCCAATCTTTGAACTGGTGACTGTCCTTTGCCTTTCAAAAATGGATTTCAGATGGATTTAGTCTAACAAAGGAACAACTGACCAAAGTCTACAAAAATAACAGCGCTCTTTTCCCTTGAGCTTCACTGAGCTGTGGAACAGGCATTAGCCAAAGCTCCTTAAGGAAATGTACCAACTTCTTTCTGTACCCAAGGGAACCACAGCTCCAGAACTGATATCCAAGTTAACCTATCCAAAGCAGAACCAGGATTTATAGGTATATTTCTAACCATTAGAACAACATTCATTCCATTAATGGACTCTCCTGTATTTTACTTCGGTTTTCTATCCTTCCTAATATAGTTCCTTATTTTCAGCATTCATCTGAGAAACTCCCACCTCCACCTTGGAGGTAATTCCAGTCCTGCTTAGAGCAGAGCATTGAGTCTTCTGCTACAGACTGGGATTGATAGCATGAAAAGAGCTACAATGATGCAGCCTTAGAAACTACCATGTCAGGCACTTCTTTGCCTAGAGAGAGAGTAATTAGCATGAGCTCTCTGCAGTTACCAAAGGAAATCCCCTGCAGGCACTGAGGTTTAGGCAGTTTCTCCTCTGTGTGGCCTGTGTGGCAGGTTTGAGCTCCTATTAATTAAACCCCAGGAGGGCTCAGTGGCCAGCCCGCCGTACATGCACATGCACATGCACACACAGATACAGCTCTACCAACCTGGTCCCCTGTGCCTCTTCTCCATCCAGATGTAGCAGTTGTTCTGAGCTACCCCAGTTTGCGAGTCCAGGAAGGGAAGGCGGACGCTTCGCTCGGCACAGAGCCGAGAGTTGTAGCTGCGACAGTGCTCAATTGCTTCTTTGTAGAACTGGTCCCCAAGTCTGCCAAAAGAGACAGGGCAGACAGTGAGAATGATTGCGCTGCCCCCTCCTGCAAGAGTAGGAACAGGGGACGTGAGGTTGGTTCGAAAATGGACAAACAGAAACACTTTGCCTGGACAGATGCAAATGTTGGTGACACGAGACACCGATAAAGCAGACCATGCAGAAAGTGATGTCAAATTAATCAAAAGATCAGGCTGTCAGGAACCAGACACAGATCTTTTCAGTAGCAGCATGGCTACTGAATGAGCAAATGATGCAATCACACTGGCCCATGACCCTGGGTCAGGTCCATGTATACCACAGTGAACTCATTTGATTGTTTCTCTTCCCCTGTAGTTTGTCCAGCCAATTCAGCAAACCAGTAATTTCAATCCCATGTTACAGCAGCTGTGCAGTATGTTTTAGGCAACCAGAAAGCCAGCCAAATTTACAAGAACTTCGCTCCAGCGTTTCTGGTGTCAAAGAGCCCATAAGAGCAAAGACCATAGTTCTCTTATTGTGTGCTTCTGAGGCATGAAAACACACCCCTTAATAACTAGAGCCATATCTGCAATGGTCAGACTAGATGTTTTGTCATAAGCCTTCCAGAGTTTTCTACAGTGATGCCTGAGGTGCCAGGAGCAGCAGGCTACAGCAGCGACCAGTCAGATCCAGCATGGCAAATGCTGCTTTTCTCTGGAGCCCAGTGGGAATAACAGTTCTAAAGACAATGTCACTTACTTCATAAATAACTGTTTGTTCAAAAATTCTGTAGAATCTTCATCTTCCCTTGAGATAGGTTTAAAAACTCTGCCTGCTGGAGATTACCAAAATCCTTCCTCCAAATTTTTCTAAACAGGGAAAAGCATCAAAGTAAAGCTACCCTGAGGACACAAAGCAGCTGTCATGCTGGAGCATTGCAAAGTAGGTGGGCCACACTGCTGAACCTCATTCTTGATCTACTGTCAAGGTGAAATTCACTCGTGACACGAATAGCTAGGAAAGCTACCTGTTAGGGATAAGTTCATTAGAAAACAGGAGCAGAGTGATAGATGGCATAACTCGCTCTGATATTCATTAGTGTGCAAAAAGAGTATAGCACATACAGCAAGCAAGCCAAAGGGATGCATGCACAGAGATAAAACAAGCTCCCTTTGCTGTTCTATCAGTTGTTTTCCCCAGTATCCTCTTCTGTAGGCACAACTGGCATTTTAAAATTTTGCACACCTCTGAATGTCAAATCAGTGCAAATCCCTCTGTTTTACCATCTGTATCTTTTTTGTGACTCACATCTTTCAAGTGACTCCTCAGTTGTACCTTATGGTTCACATGGGAGTCAAACTCTTTTCATCTTGCCTATACTGGACCAACATCCTATCGCTGACAGGGGCCAAAAGCAGAGGCTTAGGGAAGAGCACAAATACAGCAAATACCAAGGGAGGCACCTCAAGTTTCCCCTTCTCAATTCTGATGATCAGAACTTAATTTACCCAAATCTCAGGTTATCCAATGATGGGGAGATCAGAAAATCCTTTGGCTAGAGAGACTTCCTAAGGGTTCTTCAGAGGTTTTCTGCAGCAGTGAACATCTGTGTGAATATGATGCCTCTCAGACTTGTCCTCCCCTGCTGACCACCAGCTCCTGGGCAGCTGCCAGTGCAGGGATATTTGGAGGGCAGCTGAAGGAGAGAACTCTCTGGACTGTGCAAGCGAGTGGAGGGTACAGCCATGGGCAGAGCGTGTATAGCAGGATCCCTCCGGACACTGAATCCCCTGCAATGACCTTAAATGCCCTTTTCCATAAAAAGGCACAGGGGGAAGGGAAGGGAAGGGGAGCAGGGGAGAAAGGAAAAGATAAGCTGCTCTACTATACAAAGAATGTGACTAGGAAGAAATGAAATCTTATTAAAAGCTGTAATTAAAGTTGTACACTTGTGTAATCAAAGTCAGTAACAAGGAGACCCCAGCTGATCAAAGATTAACAGCCCCTTCCACAAACACTTGAGCTTCCTCAGAGCTATGTCAGATTCCTTCTATATTAAACCAGGGATGCTCTCTAACTCTAAGGAGTTTACTGGAAAGAAAAGCATAGCTGTGCGACAAAAAACTGCCACCACTGCATAAGTCTTCCTTATGCCAAAAATCACTTCAGTCATTTGAATATGCACACCACAAAGCATCCATATTGAAAAAACAAGACATCTCAGAAACCCTGATATAGGATCTGACTGGAGTTCAGTTTCTACCTTGCTCTAAGACTGAAAATAACTATAAGTCTTCAAATGTAAAAGATTGGGCTTTAAATCACACTAACAAGTAAATTTCAGATTTTTCTAAGAGGGAGGAAAGGGCATTTGAGATCTTAATGGCAGAGAAGCAACTAAGCTAATGGGTCAAATTCACTCTTGACAAAATCTTGCGGTCTAGCTGTTTCATTAAATTTATTTTAAAGATTTTAAATACGCATTTTTTGCCTTAAAGAAAAAAAAACAATTTAGAAGTATTCAGTCATCTCCGTATTTTCAGAATGCTTGCCTTGGCTCCACTACTGCAAACACGATCAAAAAAATGCAGTTCTCTAAGTATTCACTGGAAAGATATTCAGATACTGAGACCTTGAGGAATTACCCTGGCCTTAATTGTAAATGGAATTATTATTTTTAAGTGACAAATAATCAAATATAGGAAAGTAAAGAAATGGTATTTTCTTATGACAGTCATATGTCAGTGGTAAACAGCTTCCCTGAAATAACTTTTGGGTGCCTAGTCACTTTGTTTTACCATTAGTCTTTATTGGAGGTATTCTGATTCATTCCAAAATTCAGTTAGGTTTTTTTTTTTTTTCCAAACTTCAAACTTAGAGATATTCTTTTCTTTTTTTCTGCTACATATCTAAACACAGCATGTTTTATCTTATGCAGGAAAAAACAGAAAGTATATTAAAATCAGTGCAAAAAAGGGGAAGTATGGTCCTATTGTGTTCATCATTGTGGAGTCAGGGAGGTGAGACAAATCCTAGCCCCCTCCCAGGAGGTTTACAATGGAGCTGGAGAACAGACAAGGGTGGGAATAAGACTGGAAAGCACATGAGCTCAAATGAAACTCAAACAGATCTATTGAGTTTGAGCAAGTGAGATACACGAAGGGAAAAAAAAAAGAATATTATAAAGTGTATCATATGTCAGGAAAAAAAAGATTAATTATCTGTTACATGCTTCATAGTTTTCCCAAACTGTGTTGCTATGGAAGACTTCCACTTCAACTTCTGAAAAAGTATCTGTAAAAACTATGGGGAATTTCCTCATTATTTTAATGAAAAGTATGTATGAGTCAGTGCTGTCCTGTGACTGACTGCAAGGGTCAATTCTTCCCTTTGGACAGGGGAGTTAAAGGTCACACAGACTTGTCTAGATTGATATTAATGACACAAAATCATCAGCATATGTGCAGATTTTAAAGATGCTGGGAAAAAGAAAGCAAGAAGCAGACATGAGCAACTGCTGGACAAGGAAGGCAGATCATACTGAAGGCAGCACAACTGGAAATACAGAATACAGTTGTCAGCACGCTGTGAAAAACACACAGCCCTTCAGTACAGAGCCCCAGGTGAAACCCCAGATGTTTGGGACAGGCATGCCAGTGACACTGCTGGCATACACACAGGCTTTGCACTTACATACCAACCCATGCATACTAAAATAACCCGGTTCTGGCTGACTGATAAAAGCTCCCGGACTTGGAAAAGAACAACCTATGCTATTGCATACTCCTGCAAAGCTGCATAGGAGGGGTAAATGTTTAGTAGAGGTTAGGGGCTCTTTATTGGTGAAAAAAAGGGGAACTGAAACTAACCAGCAGGCTGAGAGCAGTGGAAGCTCGGTGTGAACAGGGAGGTGAGCACTCTGAGAGCACCAGCAGCCCTGTGGGTGTGGGGACAGCAGTGTGAGCCCGGTGCAATTCTGTGCAGCCTTGCAAGTAGTCACTGCCATGGCAGCAAGCACCAGCATGGAAGATCAGACTCTGTGACTTCCGTGAGGTCACTGTTCTTTTAACTGTTAAGAAACGGAGGTTTTCTATCATGGAATCAGGTCAGCTAATAACAAAGCCAGGGAAGAACAATTCTTCCCTTCCCTCAGTCTTTGCCTGCTCACTCTAACTAGACCATAAGGTTTCTGAGCAGACTCCAACTTACTACTTCTCTGTACAGTACCTAGTGCCATGACTCTGCTGTCTAGGCATGCCTTCAATGAGAAAAAAAAAAAAAAAAGAGAGAAACCCAAGAACTTGCCTGTCTTATAAGCCCATAAATTAGCAACAAGGACCAAGAGCCTGACTTCACTCCAGATGTTCAAGATGTCTCTGTGCTGACAGAGCCCTGAAAGGGCCTTATGGGGCCTGAAAGCAGCGGAGCAGCTCTCCACCACTACTTCACAGTCCATCCTGCAAAGTCACATATTTTTAAGTGCACTTACACCTTTTACAAAAGCTACAAAATAGGCAGAATCCAGCACACCCCTCCTGCAGCACCTAACACAATTCAGGTTAGTACCCAGAGAAGGTGAGCACTTGCTGAAGACCTATAACCAGCCATGCTCAACAATGATTACAGGTCCACATCACCCCGGGAAAACTTCTATAACAAAGAACCAGTCCTCCTTAAGTGCAGTTCTTAAATTTCCACCAGATACCTCTCAGTATGAATCCAGATTGTCTCCAGTTCTTGAGACCAGGCCTCATTCTAGTCATTTCCCTCTAAAGCCATGCTCACTACATAACTAGGCAAGTAAAAACCTGATAGCACAGGAAGAAATGACTAGTCATGTAACAGAAAGCAACAGACTTTTCCTTCTACAGTTTGCAATGGTCCTCAGCCACAATCAAAAATGTGGGCCTTGCTTTCCTTAAGACCATGGAGTATTCGTTTACTACACATTTGGTCTCTAGTCTTACATTTTACATCAGTTGACACAGTGAGGAACAGCGAGGACAACCAAAACAGACCTTTTAAATCAGAACTTGGTTTTCAGCAGCACTGCCATCCAGTTTCAAACTGGGTGAGATCTGTGAAATGGAATGAGAGAAGTGGTGCAATGCAGCTTCAGAAGATGCTTTTTACTCTCCTTTTGGAGACACTCATGAATGAGTCTGGAAATAAAGCAGTGAGGTCTTAGGCCTTCTCATGGAGTTGAACAGAGACTAAGAAATCATGCAGGCACCACCTGAGTTATCAGTTGCCTGCAACACTGGAGACCATCTTGGACAGCTACATGTCTTGGCAAGTGTTGAGAGAACTGCACTGAGCTGGCTATAATATTCCCTTCCAGCAGGTCCCACAAGGCCCCTGACAGGCAGCTGCTCCTTCTCTCTATGACCTGTGACATGAAGAATGCCACAGGGCTCAATTCTTCAGCCACTTCTGCTTAATATCTATGCAAAACCTTCAGGGAATATGATGAAGTATCTAGGCAGCAATGCCAGCCATTACATTGATGGCATGCAGTTTATGCATCTTTTTCCCCCTCATGCTGACAGCACTCTCCCAAACCTCGCAGTGTTGAAAGCAAGGGTAGCATAGCTGGCAGAGGCTGAAGTCAGTAGAGATCGGAATGAGGCTGACTGGAAGTGGGAAGCATGACAGACTATGCACTAACACTATTAATGTGGACAATCTTACAGACACAATCACCAAAAGGGCCTTCCTCTCCCTCTCCAGTCAGCATAATTCTCTTCCCAAGCTGTGGCCTGGCCATGCTTATGTGTGTTTCTCCCATCTGGACTGGCCCACTCTCTCTACCTCAGGCTAGATAAGCAACAAAGACAGAGCTAGTTGCAAAACTGTGGTACTTACCCTATCACAAAGCAAGCCAAAGAAGTTTGTAGTCCCCTGCCTGTCCTCATGCCTTTTCTTCACAGACTCTGAAACACCACTGATTTTCATAAAGGGCACAGTGGACTAAGTTCAAGCTGCTTGAACGTCTGCTTCTCTTTTCTATACCTAGATGCAACTGGAAACCTGTGCATAACAGAGTCCAGTATCACCAGGCTCCTGTAGCATCTTCAGACAGCAGACCCTCAGCTCCGGAGCATCTTCCCAGAAGAGATAAAGCACTCTGCTTTGCTCATCCTCACATTACATTGCAAGATGCTAACATAACATTCATCAAAAGATCCAAGCAGAAGAAAATATGACATATTCAAGAGTGTTAGACAACTACTGAGCATTAAAAAACAAAGGACTGGCTAGGCCCCTCCTTTGGCTGCACTTTCTGGAATTTCTAGTTTATAGGCAGTGCCTAATTGCGACAAGCATGCAACCTTTGAAACAGCATCAAGGTAGGACACAGAGATTCAAGAGGAATAGAGAACAGCTTTCCTGGTGTTAGGTGAAGCATAACAGACTGCTCAAAATTCTACCACAAACTCTAATGGCAAGCCAGAAAGTGCAGGAATGTGCAGATTCAGTTTTCTCATAGTGGTCCATTGCATCTGTCCCTGCGCAACATTTTCTAATGATGTAAGGGGTGTGAACGTGAGCAAAGGCAAAATAGGATTTCCAGATGTGCTACAGAATGACTCAAACTTTCTGGGCTCTCAGTTTTTTTAACATGAACTTGGCAGCTTTCTAAACTCATATCTACACTCTCCAAGAGCCAGAGTCATTGAGACAGCTATTTCATTTCTATACATAATTTCACCTGATGGACAACAGGAAGACACTGTAACTTTCCCCAGCCTGGGAAACAATGTAAGAGAAACAATGGCTAGCAGGATCCTTTTGGTAGTAGGTAGACTACACAAATCAGACGACAAAACAGTATACAAAGCAGACAGTGTTGCTGGAGCAGCAATGATCCAAGGGTAAACAAAAGACTTTCCAGGAGAGTTAACACCTTTCATTGGAGGAACTCATGCAGACAGGGCAAAATAGACAAGCTTCTAGCACTTGTTCACTGCTCTGTGGCAGGTGCAGAGACTGTATGTGGTTCAAGGGATTAGGAGCCATCAGGGAGCTGATGACAAGCTCCTGAGTCAGCACTGGCACAGACCAGACATTACAGCAATCAAGAAGATGCCCTGAGCTACAAGTCTAGGTTGAATCCCAAATCAGTGTAAAAGCAGTGTGAGGTTTTTTAGCACCCTCCTCCAAGAACTCAGCATTGGCATTCTATATAGAAGGGCAAAGAAATCCCCTTTTGCAGGTATTTACCAGAAGACTTCCCCTGATGGGCTGGAAATCCCTGCTGGCTACTTGTGGCCAGAATCAACAGGGTACTCACTGCTTGAATCACGGTGTGATGCTGATTTGTAACAGAGAGCGTGGCCTTGTAGAGTGAGCTACATTCACTACTCTGGAAACAGGCTTAGGCTGTAATTTAATCCACTGTGAAACTACAGGTATCATCTCATGCAAAAAGTCTGTCTTTGAAGAAAAATGACAAAAGGTAGGCTTAACTTACAATTTGAGGAAAATTGATCTGATTAGCCCCATCCTCACAGGTATTGTAAAAGTATGAGAGCTCTGCTGGCATTTCCATTTAAAGAAAAGAAACAGCAGCATAAGTTAATACTGCCAAGAAGAGTGTGGTACATGATGGTATCTTGCTGACAAAAATCGACTTTCAGGGTAAAGAGCTGCAGCCTTCTTTGTGCAGGAATAAGGATTAGAACAAGAGGTGCTCCTCTTCCTGCAGCTGTGCATGACCCTGCTCAGGGCCTGCAGCCACATTCCCAGTTCTCAAAGCAAAAAAGTGGGACCATTCTGCCCATCTCACTCAGCTGTTAACATGCAGAGTTGTTGGCTGGATACAAGAGGTATCTGTGTATGGTACAAGCAGATGTGTACTTATGAAATGAGGTATTTCAGAAGATTAAGTTATCAGTCCCATTCAAATACACTGGACTGTGAACAATTATACTACAGCGCATGTGGTAATTTCTCCACATCTTCTCTTACTTTACTTTCATTTCCATGAAGAGGCAGCAGCAGCAGTTTCCATGCTCATACATCAGGCTACCTAAGTTGTTTCCAGAGACAGACATTGCATACAATCTCTATTAGACTCAGCACAGTGACCAATTAGGTTAATCTCAGAGGCAGACTCCTTGGGGATATCTCAGAGCATCTATTCTTTCTCAGGCCAGAGTTTCTGTTTTAAAGAGATGCAGCATCATCCAATTAAATGAACAACAGGTGTGAAAGGTAATAACCTAGACCTCTTTTGTGTCTGAAGACAGCACTCAGAATTCAGCTTGGTCCTAACCTCCCCTAAAAGGTCAAAAATTCTCTCCAATTACTAAAGGAATGAACTAACGAAAACTTCAGCAACGGTATTAGATTGGACATGACAACATCTAAGGGATTTCTTTATATATATTTTTAGAAAAGCAACTCAAGCTGCTGGGTCTTGGGGTCACCAGAATTCTGTTTGGCTTAGTGCAACAATAGTCTTGCAGGCCAGATGTAGTCAAAGACAAAGTCTATCCACTCAGCTCCCTTGGTTCTGATTTCCCATAGTGATCCTATCTTTTGCATTCCTGGTAAAAACCATAATCTATCACCCAAGCTGGCACCCGGAAGACAGCAAACCAGACTTCTACAAATTACTCTGCCGTGACTTCCTTTGTAGCTTTAATAGTTCCCCTGCAGAACATGGGTAACACCCTACACTTACCTCAATAATAAATCGTGTGCATTACTTCAGGCACTGTCTGTACTAAAAAGATGCTCAGATCTCGAACAGAAATCCTCTCCTCGCTCTAGCTGTGCCAGCTAAAAATATCACCCATTCCCTCCTACCCTGCTGCTTTTCACTGCTTGTCTCCTAGAGCTTACTGCTCCCACACCTCCTGCCAGTGGCAATATTTGTGTGAGTGCTCCCTGACTCAGTTCAAGCAAGGCCATTCGATCTGTTCGAGCAAACCCAGCTGACATTGCCTGGAAGAGCTGAGGGCAAGCTCACAAAACCCCTTCTGCCACCAGAGGTATCTCCAGCAGTACAACCAGCTTGGGTTAGTCTTCAAGTGGCACACCTGTTTGCTTGCAATGGGAAAAAGTCTGTCCACATCGTCAGTGGTGACAGCTAGGTCACTCAGCCTGCACAGCCCTTTCGGGAGACACAGCAAATGCAAATGGAAGTTACATCATTGGCCCAAATGACATCAGCTAAGCCGACAAGAACATTCCTTTTCATGTGTCTCTAAGTATCTCATCTTTCATGAAGCTGCATATCTCCACCAGAGCTCAACAGGCAGTGAGATGTCAGGAAAGACCATGGGGGTTTTGCCCCACGATTTAAGCCTTGTCAGAGTCCCAGCTGTCCAAGCTCTACAGCATGGTCCTGGTCTGCATGACCTCTGTTAGCCCTCTTGGAAGTTCTCAGGCTGGGATTTCCCCTGCACCTTGTGCAGTTATTCAGTAGACAAATATACAGTGCCATTCAATGCAGGTGGCAGAATTTAAAAGAGATAAAAATAAACATGCAAGTAGAAGAGTAGTACAAATGTTCCTAAATGGCATGCAAGCTTCCCCACTACACTGAACTGTTACTACATTAATATTTTAGGTACTTCCTGTCCTTTGACTAGAAAGAGTTAGTAAGCTCACATTTTTCTGCTGACTTTTCTCTTTTGTAGGAATCTTGTATCTCCTGCTGCAAAGGAAATGCCACTCCAGGAAACAATCCTTTTTGGACAGGTGAAAATGATCACAGAAGTAGCAAAGCAGAGATTTATATAGATCTAACATAAAACCACATAATTATTAGAGTTTACTTCTCCTCTGAGGTCAGCCTTGGGAAAAAAAAAATCAGCTAGAGTCAATACTTTGAAGTTACTAATCTTGAATGGGTAGCACTTTCAGATCCTTGGTCATGATCTATGTATGACAAATTGAATGCACATGTAAGAAAACACAAAAATCTACTGTACCCAGTCAATAATTATCAAAACAGGAAATCATATTTTCTGTCCTCTATAAAGTCATCTCATGCCTAGATAACTAAAGTTGTGTTTCTTGGAGTTTTTATTTCTCTTAAATACACAGGAACAATCATTCTGTTACTTGTATAAATCTACTGGCCTTGGCAGACGTACAGCGGGGATACACTTGACTCATGCTACATAGGGGAATTCCCAAGATAACTGTGAATTAGATTTCCTTTTCTCACCTCCTTCCCCCAGCTCTACCCACAAATGGAAGCAGGGCAGATTATGGTCATTCCTCTGCTGAAGTATTGTTATTACTCCTCAAAAAATAATAATAAAAATTTTAAGAGGTGAAACAGATGCATCCGACACATCATCTCACAGCTTCCCTATCATAAAGAATGCCCTGTATTGAGAGCACACTGGAACTAACTCAAAGGTCTAGGCACAGGATCTTCTGCACCTGGAGCACATCCCATGGGAGCAGAGCAAACCATCATTGCAAATACTAACATATAACTATGAGGAGTGATGTTTCAAACACCTGTGCCCTGGTTTCTGTAGATATTTATGCAGCACCCAAGAGGAACTCTTTAATAAAGTCAAGAAAAAGTGCTTGCCACAACCAGCTCTCAGAAACTCAAATATCTGATAGTTGTTCCCATACAAATGGACATTCCTTGCACCTCTTTTTCTTCTGCCTTGATTCCTGTTCTCTACACCACCTTAATTCAAGTATCAGATCGAGGTGGTTATTACTGCAGAACAGTTAAATTAAATAGAAAAGCTTTGTAATTCACTTAACAATTAGCAAAGCCTGCAATACTGTTTTGTTGCAATTATCACTGCAAAATAATGAATCCTTTCTTCTGCTCAAATAACTTACTCTTTTGGCAAGTCTGAAAGACTCCAGTTGTTTAATGCATATCTCCATCATGCTAGGGCAGACCCCAGATTCACTTTTGGCCCCGTGTGTTGACTGAGGTCTTCAAACACTTGTGAGGAAGCCCTGCCTGTGACCAAGCATCAGGTCCCAGCTCAGCACAGCACATTATTCAGAGAGCAAATCCCCTTCAATTCAAAGTTAGGCAGATACTTGAATGTCTTCCTGAACAGAGATGGCAGCTGAACAGAGAGCACATGCTTCAGTGCACTTTCAGAATGAGGTCTTAGAAGCAGATACACGTGGGCAAGGCTTTTCAGGTCAGTTTATCATGTTTTCCCAGCTGGAACTAGCCAGAGCTAACACATTGGTTCCATTTTCTTTCTGTATGTAATACACTGCAGTAGTCAAAGCTGCAGGTCACAGAAGTGTAATCTAGGGATCATGAGACAGTCATTAATCAATCAACCAGTGGAAATAGGAGCTGGGTAGATATCATTATCTCTACATTACAGATGAGACACAGAGAGTTTGCATAACAAAGCCATAGAGAAAGAGAAGTCACTTTTCTTATTTCCCAGTTTTGCTCCATCTTTTCCTCTGAAATTTGTTTTCTCACTCTGCAAGACTTCCTTCCCCAACTGCCATCCAGCAATTTTCTTGGTTCAGAGACAAAGCTGACACCATATCATGCTGAAAGCTAGTTGAAGCTCTTCTATACAAAAATCTGTTAAAGAAATACAAAAGTAACCTTTCTTTTTTTTTTCAGATATCCTGTAAAAGCTACCTGAACACTGCATTGACAATAACAATGACAAGCAAAGACAATGACTAAACAAGAGTTTGGACATGGAACTAAACTGCCTACAGAGTCTCCACTTGTCTGCACCCCAATTAGTACAGAATGGAGACAAGCATCACAGTGGTCTATAAACAGGACAAGAAAAAGATTGACAAGTAACTGAAGGAAAAGAACTGCAGGAGTCAACTGTCAGAGCAAGGAGAGGTTACAGAAAAAGAGAGAAAGAGAGGTTAGCCCATTGCCCTGGAGTAATGGCTAGCCTTTAACACATGGCCTCTGCTCCTGTCAGTATTTCTTCTTGGACAGGTTATCTCAGGAATTTATGCTTTCCAATAATTACCTTTCAGAGGGCTCTCACTTATCTTGCAAGAGAAATCCAACAGTAACCTGACCTGCATTGCTCATGCAATCACCATCCACCCCCTCTAACCTTATATCCCATCTCTCAAAGCAAAACCAAGCAGCTCTTCCCAGACTTCCAGTGCTGCATCAGCAGCAGTTGATAAAATTGCTTGGCAAAGTTGATAAAAATAAGAGTTTTAATGCTTAATGTTACATAAACATAGATGAGATTGCAGGCAAAAGCAGTAAAATATTACCAGCAGGTTAAAATACCTTGTGTGGTAACATTATATTATCCAGAACTCAAGATCAACAGTTGTCTTGCACCACTGTAAGAAGCATTTTTACCTGAGGGTAAGTTTTATTTTTATACTGCAGCAGATCTCAGAGCTAGTCAGCATTGGCTTTAATAAATTTTGGGACTCACAGGGCCCTCTAATTAAGCTCTCTTCCTGTTACCCTTCCATTCTACCTTTCTGCCACTATGTGAATTGCTTTTCTTCTCAACACATCAGTGCCAAAGGGAAGCTTTTGCTTTTGGCATTCACTCCAGAGCCATTTCAGATGAACTTGTCTATCTTTTCAAAAGTATATATTATTACACTCAGTTTAATTATACTCCCATTCATCCTCTGATCAAGGCCCTCTCAAGTTGGCTTTTTGTGTAAGGGACTCCATTACATCCAGTACAAGCTGATGGGAACCAATTTATTCCCATTACCACAGCTAGAACAAGGAGAAGGATTCTTATTTTCTATTTTGGATTTAATGAGATATCTCTTCAGCCAGTCAGTAGTGATAAGGAAATACTTCATTATCAAGTTCAGAGAAAATATCGGGCCTGATACAAGAAGTAAAAAGTAACATTCATGTAACATTCATCATGGAACCCTGTCATCAGTCCAAAACATATGGTCAGGGCACATAAACCATTAAATCTCTGTTGCAGAGTGGATTTCCCTCAATGGGCTTGCAGCCACTTAGGGCAGGAATCCAGAGGAATCTCTCTTTTTCCTACACTGGCTACCCAACTGACTTCAGCCTGGAATAATGTCCATGCCTCACTCTGGCTGCACTATTTTAAAGGAGTCACATACTGCATTCAGACCCATGAGAACTTTGGACAAATGCACACACTCTCCCAGGCATTCCCATATTCCCATAGGAACAGGATGGCACCACAAGAAAGAGTTTGATGTAGGGAGGGCATAAGAGGGGAGAGCAAGAGAAAGCTGCTGTTCCCTCATTAAACTTCAATAGGTGCCTAGGCCCAGCAATGCTGCACTACAGTTTGGATTTATGTATCCCAATTAACAGAATTCACAGCATAAAGTCTTCTCTTTTTGTTTTGAAGGGAGAGGAAGAGGAGAAAAAACACATTCCAACCATTTGGCACAGCAAACTTCCCCAGCCATCCTCTGGGAACATAAAGGGAGGGGAAAAAAAAGGCTTGTCACCACACAATTTAAAATAACCCATCTTTGCTGGCTCCGCTGTGTCTCAGGGGTAGATCCAAGTCTTAGCCCCCACCCATTAGGGCTGCAGGCCCAAAACACTTGACATTCATCAGGAGAAACAAAACAGCTCCAAGGCAATGGGAGGGGGAAGGGAAGAGTGTCTCCATGGGCAGGAGTTGAGAAGGGAAGGAAAATAAAGGATCTGCAAAAAGGTCACATGTAAGGAGGGTATGGAAGTCTTCTTCCAAGGACTACCACATAGAGATGAATCCTCTTGGTGTAGTTGCTACTGTGCAAAAGCAAGCACTAAATGCCCTCTGCCCTCTGTGGGGTGATCTCCTTTGTGGTTAGCTTGGGAAATGTTATTATTTGATAGCAGCACTGTTGGCTGTATCACTTGAACAACAGAATGATGATCTCCTTTCTCTCCAAAGTGTCCTCTCTTCTCCCCAAAGAGAACCACAAGCCACATGCATGGAACGCTAAAAAGTCTAATCATCTTTAGTGAGGGTTATGAAAAAAAAAGCCCTCGAGATCCTCTTTGGAGTTTTTGTGTAACATCCACTCATCAGTTACACACTAACTTTTTCTCAGCATAAAAATGAGGAGACAGCACCATGTGACTCAATGAAACACAGGACACTTCTTGCAGAAAACAGAAAACAGTCTCATGTATTACCTAGCTCAGCTTGAGTTCCTTAAAACATCACATCTGAGTTCTGAAGGAATCAGTAGCTTAATCAGAGCCTCTCTGCTCAACAAAGAAGCAGGCTTAGCCAATATTTCAAAGAAATAGTGATTGTTCTTGATTCTGATGTAGTCAAAGAGAGAAGCACAAAGATGGAGAGATGGAAAGCAACTCTTCTCTGCAGCAGCCAGGAAGAAAACACAATTGCAGAGCTGTACAAGCTAATCACGGTGTGACGACCTGACAGTGCACTAAAGCACCTGCTCACAGCTTACCATCAACACACAACAATGATGGCAAAGCACCAAGCACAGCACCAGATACCACACCCTGGTGATCATGTTCCTCCCTCTCAGCCCATTCAAGAAGCAAACTTTTCAGGTTTGACTATCTACAGCATTCCCTATACACAGATTGCATATATTTATAAATTAATCACTGACACATGGATTCTTTGGTATAAGGCTGCCATGAATGACTGTGAATACTTTACTTAAGAGGAGCTACAGGAACACACATATGGGTTTTGAATACAAAGAATGCCTGGTGTTCATTTGACATTTTATGTGTTGAGATACAGCTCTTCCAGGTTGTTCTTGTTGTGGGGGTAATGTAGAGCTGGGGGAATCTCATAACTTGATTTTCGTGTGACTTCTTGCCAGAGAGAAGTTCAGTTATAAGAAAATGATACACTTATATGAATGATAAGTTCATGGCTCTCTTTTTTCTCTCCTCCTTTCGGTCTAGCAAGCCAGAAGACTGAAGGAAAGAGGGCAAGTCCAAGTGCAGAGCACACTAAATTAAAACAAAACTTCAGTATGAAGCCAGCTGATAAACAGTTGGCATCTATGTCTTCAGCCAGTGGCATCTTAGATGAAATTATGTCTGCTCCCACTAAGTGCCCCCTACTCCATTTTACCCTTCATAAGTTTGTCCATCAGCTGATGAGGTTTCTCAGTTTTGTCTGGTGCATGCAAAAGTGGAGAAACAGCTGGAAACTGCTGCAGCATCTGGAAAGCATCTGTGGCAAAAATTCCTAGAGGATTTTGAGGTGATAACTGGTATGGCTATAATTTACTATAGGATGACATGGTTTTGAGATTGTTTTTAATATCCCAAATCTGACACTTTACAGAATCTTTATGCTGCATGCTTGTGCTTAGGTTTGTTTGATCTCTGTTTTCTGTTAATTCTGCCTATTTAAAGAAGATAATCTTGATAAAATATTGGAGAAGAATCCCAGAACACCTGGTTCTACAGAAAGAAGAGGACTAAGTTATATTCTAGCAATATCCACCTTTTAGAGAGTTGTTAGTGCTCCAAAAGTGGCAGTAAAAATATAGCTTGTCTCTGCAATTACCTGCTTTCTTCAGGGTTGCATGTTCTATAGTCACTTGAGGAACATGTTTAGATAATGTCCTGAAGGACCAAATGGCTACTGCAGTAATATTGTTCCATGTGATTGCAACTATCAGTACATTTGAATAGGGGAACAGTAGAAAAATTTTTACAAGAGTGGAAGCAGAAAAAATACAACTTGCTTTTGTAATGCATTTCATATTGTAACAACAGGTAAATTATGACAAATTACAGTTCACCTTCAGTCTGGGTTTAAGGGCTGAATTTGAACTTCAGAAACATCATTTCCCCATGCCATTGTACATTTGGTTGCCATTAAAGCGTGCATAGACTGAGAACTCCATTTCGATTTCTTCTAGATTTACACTCACTTTACTGAGGTAAAAAGCTACACAAGATGGAAGAAGAATGAGGCCACAGCATTGGTGTTGGTATTTGCCTATGTACTGAGGGATTTGTTCAAAGACTGTGAGGTTGAAAAGACGGGTATCAAATCAAATCAGTCCAGTGGGGAAACTTTTAATCATGGCTCCCACTGAACAAAACAGCAATACCATTGGGAATGACACATTTGAATAAGTAAGGAAAGGTGGCAAGAAAAGACTGAAAAGGGAGCAGTAAATGGAACAGCACACAGCAGGGACTGTGTGTCTTTGAGCAGCAAAGGACTGGAAATTACAAACTGGAAAATGGAGCCCAGTCTCTCAACCCCACAAAATAATGTACAAGGCATTTAGCACACAAAGGTCCACAAAAACAGGGTACAAATTCCGAGTATTATAAAAACACTTAAGATCTATAGTAAAAAAAAAAAAAATTACCAGGACCCTCAAGTCCTATAACCTGCACAAGAAAGACAAAACTGGCATCACCAGTGTTCTAGGGCATGCAAAATTCCAAGGGATTTGTGAGGTAAATGTGCTTAGATCATGTGAGGAGGTGATCCACATCCCATGCGACAGAGAAAAGCAAAGAAGACCAAGAAGACAGTAGATGACAAAGTGTCTCTAGGACTGTGGACTCCTCCTATCCATCTTTCTTTTCATATCACAATGCATACAAGGGATAATCAGACTTCAAAAATATATATAAAGGCCCATTCCAAATGGTAAAGCTGAACCATCATGGTAGAGGGAAGTATGAAAAGTCAGGTCAGATACAATTCCACATCTGCCCAGATTTGGAAGCTTTACAATGTAGTATATGACTGGATCTTTACCAATAGGTTCCATCTTAAACTTGAGATTCAGGCACATCTATTTTAACTGGAAAAGTAGGCAGGAAAGGGACTAAGTCCAAGTTCAAGAAGCTTAGCCCTTGACCTATGGGAAATAAGCATTTTGTCCTGATATTCCCACTTTTCTTCCTGTATTCCATCTACAACCCACACCTGGCATTTAACAGAATCATAGAACGATTTCTGTGGGAAGGGACCTTAAAGGTAATCTAGTTCTAATCCCTTGCCATGGGCAGGTACGCCTTCCACTAAAGCAGGTTATTTTCATATTTTCATCTTTCAAAGCAGTGAAGTATTTACAATATTTCCAAATCAAACCACTCAAAAAATCATGAGTTGGGTCCTGTTTCTGAACTGGTAGATTATTTTGGTTGTAAATATTTCTACAGTTGGCAGAGACAGAAATTTCAGCAATAAAACTGGAAATTTCACGTAGTCCCCAGCTTCTAGGAGCTGGAATTGCTAAGAAAGCAACATATTTGGAAAGCATTAACAAAATCACTGTCAATGCCTAAATAAAACCAGAAAAATACTAGTATGTTACACACTAGCACACATCTTAGCAAAAACTGGCAATTTGAATTGAGGGAAACCTCTTTCTCCACCAGGAAGGTCTCCCTCAAATAAACCAACTCTAACTACAGTCTGTTTTTCTCTTTTGAAGAAAATGCTCTTCTAGAAGAGGACTGAACCAGTTCCTGTGTACTTCAGAGTATTCTTGACTTACATCAGTGCAAAAGGAGAATCAGGACACTTTGTACTATTCTTCCTATAGCTCTGTAACAATAGAGGACATTTTAGAGGGACTGACAAGACTTTTTAAAGGGTGTACTGAAGGAGACAGTTAAGGCTACTAAAATTAAAGTAATTAATCAATCCAAAGGTAATTCCCATCATGTAACTTCTGCCTTCACAGACTGTGAAACCTAAAGTTTGCAATCTGTTGCGGTCCTTGGAGCTTGACTCTGTGTTGAACAAACCAGAAAAATCAGCCATGGGCAGAGCTTGAAGCAGCATCAGGAACCCTTCTGGTATTTTATTCACCACACTTTTATTCAGCCATCATGCCCCAAAACTTGCTGAGAAAGTTGAAGTGTCAGGACACAGCAGAAGTTCCATCCCATGACACCCTCCAATGACCTCCCCACAGCTACAGAGTCAAGACTGGATATAAAAATGGCTGCTCTTTTCTGAACAAAAATGGCCTCTCAATTTAGATCACAAACATACCTTTGATTCCCCTTCTCTCTTTTTTGAAATCTCCCAGGTAGAGGATCCTGAAAATACGAGTCGCCCCAAATAGTAAATCTAATTGTTCCCAGTTCTACCCCACAGAAAATCCATTGAATACCACAGGGCTAAACAAGGATGGACTTTGTCCTACCTTTCTGCTATAGATAGCATTTTACTGTCACTGAGGGAATAAAATAATCATAAGAGCATAATGATAGCATGTGTTGTGCTAGCTGCTTGCTGTTCTTCACGTGGGGCAATCACTGGCAATTCTCAGATTTAATCTCTCCCCTTCCCCAACCATGCAGTTGATTACTGCTCTCATTCCCAGTTAAAAATCCTTGATCAGCGTAATGCACATAAAGGAGTCTCTGACCCCAGCTAAGGGAACCACAAGAGATGACATTTGGTTCTTTGAGAGAGGAATAGATAAAAAGGAAAAATGACAGCTGGAGTCAGGAGGAGCTAGTTAGTGGATTGCAGGCCCAGGAGGGTGCAGGGCGGGGGCCCATGAACGAGAAACAATAAGAGACTGCAGCCAGATTGTTTCCTCTCCTTCCCTAAATCTCCTTTGAGTCTGTAAGAATGACTGCAGCAGATGTCAGGACCCATGGGGATCACTCCTTTCGCTTTCTTATCTCTTTAAAAAAAAAGTAACCTACAAAATAGAAGAAATATTGGAGAAAAAAGAAAAATGAACTAATATCTCTGCTTTGACATGTGGGAATGAATACAAAGGTGAGCACCACCTTGTAATGACCTGTGGTATGTAAATACACTGAAGCCAGAGGGAGAAATTTTTCTGGGTCTGATCCAACAGGGGCAAACATTTACAGGATCTGACTGGGATTAACCTGTGGTTTCCACTTCAGGATACAGAGGGGAAATACAATAAGCAAGCACAAGGCAAGAAGTAGTTGTGAAGAACATCCCTGTGCTTCTCCAACACACACAACACAGCCAGAGCTGGCTTGCAATCACACCTGGCAAGTGCCTTGGGAACATCCCCAGAAAGCACTCAATATGTGTGTGTGGATGCGTGTGTGCTCATACCAGGGGGTGCTTCTCACCATGCAGCACTGAACACACAGGAGTTCACCCATTTCTAAAACATCAAATCTGATTTGGCATTATTCAGGACACCAGACAGAAACCAACAAATATTAGTCAAAGGCATTTTAGGCCAGATTCGCTGCCACTGGTGTAATTCCCTTCAAGTCCATGGAATTACACCAGAGAGAAAGGCTGGCTGCTTAACATTTGTGGCTTGCCAAACTGTACATCTGTGTTGGTTCTTTTGTTTTGGAGACAAAAATTCTACAAATTATCGTTATGATAGAGGTTATTTTTTCTTGCAGAAAGATCACATTCTCAAGAAGTCCACTTCCATCCACTAAGCCTGTTTTACTCCATTCCACACATCCACAGAGGGACACCATGCTTTGTCAGATTTGCAAATATGTGAAGGTGTACAGACACTGATGATTTTAAACACTTCACAGTAGAAGTCACTCCCTGTCACAGAAGAATTTAGCAATGATAAAGTTGGATGAGCCTTCAGATCTTTCCAAGATTCATGTAAGGCATTTTAAAAGAAACATTCAAGTTGAAACCAAGTGTTTTGGCTTTGTGCATCAGGAGCAAGAGGAAGCCCAGGAACTGCAGAAGAGGAGACCAAGTTCTGACCACAGAACACACTTATGTCCATTTACAGAAGGGAAGCTGCATGTACTCAAGGCACACTCATTGTTAGCAGAGAGGTTTTAATCCAGATATTTCCAAGATCTGTAATCCCATCCTTTATAAAAATATGTTTCAAAAACACAATCATTTGGAGGCTTCCCATTTCATCATTCTGGTAAACCTAGTCAAAGAGAAGGAAGTTTGTGTGAAGTCCTGAAAAATAAAAAAAACAGCCCACTACTGTTTTACTTCGATGGGCTAGTTAGGAACCATTCATCTAGACCATTTAGTTGAGTCAAAAGTAAAAAGTAGTTTACAGCAAAATACACAGCATCTAATCTAGATGAACCTAGGGGTTAAAATACATCACCAATTCTGAATATTATCTTGGAGGTGGCAAAAATAGAAAGCAAGAAATTGATGACACAGCTTCTCCACCAATTAGGAACCAAAGTTTATCTCCTGGGTACAACAACCAAGATTAACTGGGGTCTTCAGCCTCTCCTTAATATTTCTCAAGCACCCAATAATATCCTTGACACCTTGTCTAGCAAACACAACAGAAGACGCAGCACCAAAACCACTGTACAACACTCAACAGCAGTCTCCCACACCTGCACCTGGAGGGCAAAGACAAATCCTGTTACAGAAAAACGTGTGAGCACTCCAGTCAGGGACCATGTACTAACATGTTTATGCAATGCCTTGTGCAGCAGGGCCCAATTGCAGAGTGGAGCCCTTGGGCACAGGGTAGATTTCTTCTTCTCTCTGAATTTAGGAAAAATCATACAAGATAACAAAAGAGACCCAACAAATATGGTTTAGGAAAGAGTGATTTATCTACTTTCTCTGCAAACACCAGTAACTCATTAGTTGGTTTTCATGTTATTTTCATCTGAAAGGCAAGCCTGCTATGATGGGAATGAACTCAGCCAAAACCAAAAAAACAGGGCACCAGTGTAACTGGGAAAAGAGACCAACAGTCTGAGAAGGGAAAGTACTCAGCATGTACCATGGGAAGGAAAAAAAAATTAAAATAAAAAAGAAAAGACAAGGAAGAACACTAATTAAAGACACAATGTGGATGCAGGAGAATACACAAAGATCCCCCCCACCTCACCCCTGCCATCCGTATGACAGTGCTGCTTTGTGGAACAGAACAATAGGTACATTATACTAACCTATAATTATCCCAAGAAGAATGATAGCAAAGTCAAGGCATTACATGAACATTGGAATATTGGATACAATCCCATAAGAAGCAAGAGGGTGGAGGAGGAGCTTTAAAAAGAGATTGAAACCCTCCCAGCACAGAACATCAAAGACAAAATTCCATGTTCTCTTCACATTTATTTGGGTTTTTCTTTTATTTGATGTGATGATTTAAACACAGTTCCCTTTTTCATGTATTTCTCGGCTTCTTTATGCTGCATTTGGTTCCAGCACAGTAACATCCTCCTTCAAGAGCATGGTGGATTTGGCATGAGCAGGAGCTCAGCCCAGTGCATGACTGCACCATGTGTATAAGCAGCAGGAGGCGAGAACGGTGGATGGAGACGAACGCCAGCTCCGGACAAAGAAAAGCAAAGTGGCCGGCGATTCAGTGAATGCATAATCCAGGGTTACCAAGGCACAAGGCACACAGGCATGCAATACCTGTGCTCCCATTCCAATCAGATAGCAGGGTTTGAAATACAGGAAGCAGTGAGGCACAACTCTACACCTGTTTAAACCATGCCACTTGCATTCGTAGAGTTATGCAGTATCGGGGAAATACTGAAATAAAGACTTGGAGTTATGTGATTTTTTTCTTCTTCTGTCTGTTTGTTTTTAAGAGACAGTATGTTGCATTAGACACATCCTTGACCCAAAAAGAGCTGAGTAACCTATCAATTCTGCAAAATCTGAATGTTCCTTCTTGATTTTTCTTTTACTACAATAGTAACCATGACAACCTGGTGTAAACAACTGTATCATTTGGTCCACGGACAATGAAGAGGTATGCAAAAAAAGCAGACAAACATAAGCACTATTTCCTTTGGTCATTTTAGGTGAACCCTGCTCCTCCCTGTAGATACTACTGATTGAGCCCTAGCTTCCTCCAGAGAGAATGTCCAATCACTCCAGCACATGGTGTCTCCAAATAATGAGCAAAATTTTTTTTAAAAATCCTGAAAACACTGAAGATCAGCCATTGTAGGATGTTGCCACATGACTTGTACTCAGCTGCACTCAAGCCTGTGTGTTCCTTGTGAAGGCCTCCTGCCTGCAGAGTGGTCAGACGCCCTTCCAATGAGCTACAGGGTGGTTCTGCGCTGTAGCAAGGAAATACCAATGCAAACAGTTATTAAAGGTATTTACAGCCCTGTAGTGACAGGCTGTGTCGCAGGGCAGCACTCAAGCACTATTCCCTAATGGATTCAGACCTCATTATTGTGCAGTGTTGGAAAGGGAATACAGTAGCACCTACTTGACACAAAGCAGGACACCTCTGACCAGCCAGTTGATAGTGTTTAACCTCTGTGGGAAGAGCTCAGAGCTGCTGCTGAGTCCACCTAGGCCCAGAATGGGGCAAGGACCAAACCCCAGAAACCATGTGGCCCTGCAGCAGTGCAGGAAACAATCAGCAGTATCTCACCTTTTTGAGGGAAGCTCCTGTAGAGCTAGAAAGGCAAAGGGAACTGGAAGGGACTGTTTTGCATTGAGGTAAAAGTTCAATTTGCTCTGCTCAAGGGAGGAGCTCCCAGGCAGGAAGTAACTTGGGACTGGGTTACTGACTCTTAAGAAGTGAGGTCCTGTCCTTCAGCTGTGTGACCATCAGCCCTCTGTCTTTGTAACCGGGGGTCAGCTCCTGAGCCAACCTACTGCAAGGGGATGTGAGAGTGGGGCTGAGCCTGAACTTGGCAGGCAGTCAATAGAACCTGAAAGCAGCTTTTGCACACCAAAAGCCTCCAGTATTGTAATTTTGGGAAAAGAAAGTAGGTGTATGCATTCTCTCTGCATATATCCCACTTGCAGCCCTGCCTGCAGCCACCGCCTAAAAGTCAGATCCCATGCTCAAGAAAATAGGAGCTTATTAAGCATCCTCCCACTCACTTTGCTAATGGGTCCCTAATCCCCTCTCATTTTTTGCTGCCCCAAACCAGCAGGGAGAGGAATGGAAAAGCTACAGTACATTCCTGTGCTCCATCATGCCTCTTCACACCAAGCAGACAAAAAGATAGTAACATCTGCAAGAAAGATAAGCCACTCTCTGTCTCCATTCAGCAGAGTGGGGGCCTCTCTGTTCTTGCTAACAGGTGTTAATTCAGAAGGGACCAAGAAGTGCTCTCAGTTGCACCACATTAAGAAGAAAAAAACTGGCATCACTCCATTAACATGGGAAGAATAGTTTCTCATGTCCTGCTCCTGAAGCTGTGAGCAGAGTCTGGCATACAATCAATTACAGAAGTAATTTAGAGAATTACAGGAATCATCTAAGACAGCCAAAACAACAGGGCAAAAATACAGCTTATTTAAAGAGAATGCTGGATAGGGCAGTGCTGACCCTTTTTTTCACTCTAGAACAGATAACCTCAATAACTACAGCCATTTTTATTTGGACACTATGTAATGGAAAACTTACTCTTGCCATTCACACTTCTCTCACTACAGACACCCAGCTGACCTCATAGCCCTCCTCCCTCTGCCACATCCACACATATATAACTTGCTTCTCTGGGCAAAGCAGCAACTCATATTTCATCTGTACCACGGGCTTCATTTGCAACTCTGCCCACTGAGTGTTGTCAAAAAGCTGGAAAGGATACTGGAATGAAATCTATGCAGCTCTTTGGCCTTCTGAATGATTTCAACTATGAAACTTAAACCTGCTAATGTGCTAAGCATTTTCTGGCAAACCTGGTGGGTTACTACGGTATTTTGGGAGGGGGAAGGAGCTTGAAAAGATGTCTTCCTTGGGGAGGAAGAGAAGGAAGGAAACAAAAATGTAGCAAAGTAAATTGCTCAGCAGTCTGATACTCAGCAAACTCCTCAAACTTGCAGTAACAAGGGTTATGTTTCAAAGATCCAGAAACAGCTTCCCAGGACAAAAATAAACTTGTGTGTTCCTGCCAGGTGGATACACAGCACTGCCTTTTGATGAATGTCTTTTGATTTTCTAGATGTAGTAATTCCCTTCCTCCTGCCCTGTTCTGACTTTAGTCAAAGCAATGTCTTGTAGGTTTATTCTCACGCTTTCCATTTTTTTCAGCAGAAATCACTCTACCTTTACATCCTTTTTTCACTTAAATCAAATGATCATGATGAGATGAGATGAGAGCCCAAGGGGAAGCCAACCCAGAAGCACCACAGGCTTTGCTATGTGGAAAACCTCCTGGTCTGAAAGTGCTGACCAACTGCTCACCATTCCAGCTAAAGCAGGGAGCAGGGCAGGTGTTGCTGAGAAGCCTGGCAGGGCATGGGGAGCCTGTCAGAGCCCCAGGCAGGCACCTCATGCAGGATGCCCCCACAACTCATCACATCTCCTCTTGTAAGAACTTTTGTATGTTTCCTTCTCACCCACTGTTCGCATACATTCTTATAAGAACCAGAATATTAAAGAAAAAGTGCTAAACTGTAGTGATAAGGAACAGCCAGAAACAAAAGTACACCAAATAATATGGTATTTGACATCCATTCCACTCACACATGTGTAATCCTGGAAGAAGAGAACACCTCTGGAACAAAAGAGGTGCAGCCAGAAAGCCAGGGCCCACTCAAATTACACTACTGAGCAGGAGAGTTTTGCAAAGTAACAAAATTTCATGCTTAAAATTTTGTTATGGCCCATCTATTTGACCAAGGGAGAAGGTAAAAGTGCATTTGTTATATGTCTGGTAGATAAAAAGAGACAAAATGTGTCTTCCATGAGGAAGCTAGTTTATGGTGTGGGTTTCTTTACCCAATTAACAAGGGGCAGGAAGAGAGGAAATGGCTTCAAGTTGGACCAGGACAGATCTAGGCTGGATATTTGGAAAAAAGTTTTTCACCAGAAGGGTTGTCAAGCACTGGAACAGACTGCCCAGAAAAGTGGTTGAGTCACCATCCTTGGAGGTATTTAAAAGACATTTAGATATGGAACTTAGGTGCTGGGTTAATAGTTGGACTCAATGATCTCAATGTCTTTTTCCAACTATATGATTCTATGAGAGTCAACACTATGTGCAAGAGTAGTTTTTGACCTGAGAATATGTTAAAATACTAAAACAGCACATAACTGATTAGTAGCACTGGAAATATACAGAAACAAACTGAAGAGTCAGTCTTATTGTAAAACCAAGACCTCAGCTTTTTCTTTAAACCTAGCACATTCTGGAGGACTCATAATGGTCTCTCTTTGCCCTCTTTAACAGAAACAGATCTAAACAAAATCATTGCACATGGGAACTTTTAGTGGGGAAAACCAGGAGTAAGCAGAAATGTCTGCTTAGCAGAGCTACGAGGAAGCAAGAGAGGAGCAAGTAGGCCCCTTCTCTAGACCTCTGCACACTTTCATTAATGTCACAATAGGCCCCATTTGAAATAAAATTAAACACCACCTCTTCATGCCCCTCAACATCATCAGTAAATTTTTCCTGCTGTTACTGTGGCTTATTCTTCCCCTTCTGGGGGCTCTGGAGACTACAAAGGGCTTAGGGGTATATACCAAAAAGACGTAAACAGTAATCAGTTTCAATACTGAGACATTTCAGACAATATCCTGCCCTTGTTCTCCCAGCTGTGGGCTATTAGATCAATTGCTTTGTGCCATCTCCCTATCCTGCAGGTGCTACCTGATATAACCTACTTAAGGGTAGAGTCTCAGTGAAAGTCAACACTCTGCCACACACATAATGACAAGTATGCAACACTGAAGGCTGCTGAGCCCTATTTTTCATCACTGAAGGCTGCAGACCAAAATGTGCAGCACAAACTCAGCATTACAAAGTGGCAGTCCCAATTCCTGAAGAAAGGTCTGCACCAGGCCAGAGAAACTTGCTCACTTCCAGCAAAGTGTAAATGATGCAAACTTTTTTGGTCAACACAGGCACCTGGTTTCAATCTACAAACACTGCCTATCTCTAAACCTCTCCTCCTGAGGGCTTTACTGAATTATACCCCACAGGAGCCCCTTGAGGGGTTTATCTGCTCTTCTGCTGATAGAAGCGCTAAAGGCATGGGGACGACGTGAACCGTCTCCAAGCACAGGACCTGCTACATTACCTTCAACACCTGCACTACTTTAATCAACCAGATATGCTTTATCTGCTTCCTTGCCTACCACATGGCCCTTCTGTGCCTTCTGTGGCACAGTCCCACAATCAGTTAAAGACCGCAGTAGCTTGCCCTGACCTTAAAATAAACGTCCTCTATGCTTCTCCTCCCACTGTTCCCATCATGTCTGTCTTCCCCCCATGCTGCACAAGCTCTCACACAATCACTAAATGTAAAAGAATGATGTAAAAACAAAGCAAAATGTTTTAAGCGCAATGGGTTCTCTTGCCTTAACCACTTCACATCTGGTACAAGGAAAGGTAGTGTCAGGTTGGGACATAATAGTCAGGAACTGCTGGTAGCAGACTGCAGCACTGGCTAAAACCAATTACAGACTTACACCACCAGTCAGCAAGTCCTATACATCCTGCACTGATCCAGTATTTTTTTTTTTTTTTTCCATATTTTGAAAGAGATGGAAGCAAGGAAGTTTTAGGACTTGTCTCTGTTGTTTCAATGTATCTCAAGGATCTTCACCCTCAGTCTCAGAAGTCACTGACTTGTTAACTCAGCCTCATTTTACTCTGTTACTCTCTTCTGCAGAAACAAAGTTTCTGCCATCCATGCTGCAAAACCAGCGTGATCATACAGACGGTCTGAAGAGGACAAGACAGTTTTCCCAGGAACATTAGTCAATGTTACTGCACCCACTACCTTGGGCCTCCCACGAGGCCACAAAGTTCAACTTTCCTGCTATTTTTTTCTTGCAGCACAGTTCTTCTATTCCCTCTTCTCTCATCCTGCACTACCAACCATACATCCTTCTATCTATCCACTCTATCCAGTTTATCTCTGCATGCAAGCAAGACATTAACGTTCTTCCAAGAGCAAATATAACAAAAAACATGCCTGGATCTCTCATTAAGAGACTACCCTTGACAGAAGCCCAGATGTGGTTCCCTATTCACCTAGATGATATTGTGAAGGTGCACCAGTAGAGCCTCCACAGAAGAAAGAGGCAGTGTTTAGTGTGAGCTTCACCTGAAAGACAGAACAGAAATTCCTTCAAAAAGGATAGTCTGAACAACCCTGTCAACAGGAAGAACAGCTACTCCTGTGCATTTGTCAACAGATCAGCAAAAAAGTATCTCTCTTTCAAAAAGAACCATTCATAAGAAACAGGCATAACCCTTGAGATATTGCTCGCACTGGATGCACCATAGCAGAATATGATGGAAATCGACTCTGCACATGCTGTGACTTTTTACCCCCTCTCTCCACCTTTGCACACTACAGAATCCCATTATACTAAATCCCAGTGGTGATTCAAAAAGGAAAATTTTATGAACACTGTATTCCATTTAAATTAATGTTGCTGCCAGTAGAAGCTACATAAGCAAAACAAGACTTATATAAAAAGCTATGAAAGGAAATGACTTTGTCACATGTCCTCAAAGTGCCATCATGTTACATGGAGAGTCTGCCACTTCCCACTTCATTCCCAAGGCCTTTGCCAGAAGTCACCACCCTTGCCACTAGCCAAGGGACTTGTGCAAGCATTCCCTAACCATCAGTTGAGACAAAAACAAGTAAAGAGACCTACTGCTTAAATGATTTGTTTATGCTAATCTGAATTACTTTTAAAAGAGATGTAAAAGGAGCTTAGGTGGCACACCAAGGGGATATTAGCTTTCAGCAGAGAAGCAAAGGCAAGCTAAAGGAACAACTGCTTGAGCTGCACAACTGCAGCTCAGAATACATACATATATTGCCTTGGCCTACAGCCATGCAGCGTGATGCAGATAACTACAGAGTCACATGTTCAGTTCAAGTGTAATGACTTCAGCTTTTCATCAAGCTATGATATGCAAACAGTGTGTCTATAAATAAATAAATAAGCCTCTCCAATGCTCTCGGTAGCCTCAACAATCTTCTGTTATGTGTTAAAACAAACAAACAGACAGAAACTCTGCTGCTTCTGGATCAGCTCACAGTGCATCCAGTACAACCACCAAGTACTTGTACATCAAGTACTTGGTGATGTCTCGAGTACGTCACCAGCAGAAGGATTTCAGAACAACCCCTAACTACCAAAGCCCTGTTGACTCAAGAAATAAATCAGAATCTCTTGGGATGCTCTGCAATTTATAAAAAATCTCAGGCAGTGCAGAGTGCATAGCTGGTATTTCATGAAGCAACATTCTGCCCTCAGTTCTGAGTCACCGTTGAATCAAAGCCCACACTTGATGTTAATGGAACACTGTGCAGATGCCCAAATCGCCCCTGAGGTGGAGGTCCTGACAGACCATGATTGCTTGAGATCCTGTAGAAATTATCATATGAGTAAAATGGACACCAGGGGCAGACCACACTCCACTACAACTCATCAGTGAATCTGACCTCATGAAAACAAAGGACAAACTTATTGGAAGGAAGAAGGAAGAGGATCTGGGTGGTGATTTTGTAATACTCATACTAGGCTGTGAGCTCTCCTGGGAAAAGCATTCGCCTTCTGTTCCATCCACATGAAAAATGTCTCTACAGTGAGGTGGGAAGGGTGGAAATCTCTAGTAACAAAGCTTCCAGTAACAGGAATACAACCAACTTCAAAGTTCACATTCCTATCAAAAGGTTTTTAACCTCCTCTTAGCAGAAGTCATACTGAAGGTCACTGTACAGAAAACACTAGGAAAAGAAAAGCTAATGCACCTCTGATTGCTTACACTGCAGTTTTGACAATTCTCTGCTTAAATCTGGATATTGCCATTTTTCACAACTTTCATACAAAGAGATAGGGGGAAAAAAATTTAAAACAACTAGAAGACAAATCTAATGCCTGAGTCTTCTGACTTTGAATTTCATGCTAGAAGTCCCTTTTAATGCCTCCAGTTCAGAGTATTTTTCCATCTTCTTCCTCCAAAACTTGTACAGCCAGAAACAGACAACATATTTCCATGTTGTAACTACCCTTATAAATATTTTATAATGTACATATACTTGTACTTGAATAAACTCTATATAGGAAATTAATAACAAAATGTTTAGACTATAGATAACTCTGTGAACTAAAATAAACTGCCTCCTCTCAAACACCAGCAATTTGGGGCAGGCACACAAAGCTGGCTAATTGTTTCAGGTCTAACTTACTGCTTTGGGAAGTTTTATTGCAGCTCTCTAGCCAGCCACTTTGGAATCTCACTAGCAAATCATTTCAGTTGTGATTTGGACACAAACTGCCTGGTCTGGCACTGCCTAGTTTGAGCTAAGATTCCACTTGAGCACAGCCCTGCTCTGGGAGAGCAGAAACATCTGCCTTTCCTGCAGGCTCACTATCCCACAAGAGCACTTTCACTCTATTTTGGCTATTCTTTGTCTACTCCTTTTTGCAAGCAGGGATGTAAAAGCGATAGAGGAAGTAGTTTTTACTTTTCAGAAATTTTTCATCCAGGATGGTTTAATTCTAGTAAAGACTCAATTTTCTTCATATTAAATCTGAAGTTATTTTGCTATTCCCTCCTCATGCTCCCTGATGTACAGTACAAAAATGAGAATTTGCACAACTGCCTCTGCCTAGTGTACCTAACTTTTGCTCTTTATACTGATGGGGCAAGTGAGAAGTGAACCCAGAGCTGTACTTTATCTGTTAGATGCCAAAGTACCATCAACTGGTGCAGGTCGACAGACACCTTTGACCATCATATTTTTCTCTATGTGGTTCATAGTTAACTATGAAGATCCATTAACAAAAAAGTTACTGGCAAGTAATAGCATCCTTGTGAAGCATGAAAAGCCCCAGTTCTGAGCCATTTAAATCCATAGTGAAGACTAAAAAAACTAAAGGCTAAAACATTTTTTCAGCCACACTTTTAAATAAAGAGGAGGGAAAACCACAAAGAAGTACATTGAGAGAATTTAATGAAACTTGCATCCTCACACAGTGTCTTGGGAATCAAAATCCCATCAATAGCAGTCAGATTACAATACCATCAGCACCCGTACTACAGTGAGCCTATTTCTTCAGGACAACGTGCCAAAAACTGTTCTGAAGAGCAAGTTACCTAAAGAGATTGTACCAATTTCTGCTGGGCATGAAAGTCCTCATCTAGCATCAGCTGCGATGGGGATGGTACCACCATACCAGAGGTTACTGACCCAGTTTTGTTGAAGAAGGTTTCCAGTTGTCATTGAGCAAAAGAAACTGGGTTAGGTTGAATAGTTTAAACTGGTGGCCAGAACTAAACCAATTGATGTCACCTGAAATGAAAGCACGCAAACTGCTCTGCTAGGAGGCTGTGGCAGCAGCAATTTCTGGAAGCAAGAATGTCACAAGTTGCTTATAATTGTACCATCGCTCATCAAAAGGTGTCTATTTCTGGACTAACTGCATTGGTTAAAACATGTACATGTTTAACTCAATGTCTTTCTATATGACTTTACGTTGCTTTAGGTAAGTAATATATTGATTTACCTTAAAGCAACCGCTTACCAATTTACTTTCTAGCTGAAATTATAAGAATCCAGTTATCTCACATATTCAAGGCCTAGTTATGGTATAGATTAGCAGAGTAGCCTGTGGGAAAGCTTCTGCTCCTGATGACAATATTTGACAAGCTCATCAGGAAGAAGATTTAACTCAACAGATCTGTAAATCCAGCAACAAGAACTAACTTCAGTCAAATCTATTTTAACGTGGAAAGAAACAAGCCTACATGGTTACAACAAGCCTGTAGTAAAGTGTGTTATCTCACTTGTCTTAAAGAAGGCTTTGCCTCTGATGTGGAAAGCATGTACAGAGTCACAGAGTACAAGATATTCTGATGATAAATCTTTGATCCATTATATGGTTTCTAGAGACAAAATTTGTTTCTGATGTAGTTCCACTGAAGTAAGAGTTATGCCAAAGATGAACTCCCTGGTTAAATATTGTTTGAAGAAAATACCATGTTACAGGAACAAAACAAAAAGAGATTTCACACCACATAACTGTTAAGTGTTATTTTCTAGCAGGAAAAACAGGGTTGTATAGAAATTAAAGTGGGAGCTGACCTTAGGAAGAAAATCAAGGTACATGTTAAGACTTCAGCACTTGCTTTGCAGAATATCTGATTTACGCTTGTTGTATAAGCTAAAAATACTAGGTGAGAGCACTCTAATTGAGCTATATACTTGAGAACTTGAACTCTTGCCTCTTGCAAAAAAAGCAACACCTGTTCCTAAGAATTAAATGGATGGACCACTCACTGTTCAGAAGTGACTGAAACAATAACCAAGCCTGTGGTTTACATTTGCTTTAATTCCCTCAATGGCCATTCTTATCCTTGGCTCAAACATGCTCTGGAGCTTGTGACTGGCTCACGCTAAACTCTGATCTCTCACACAGCAGGAATTCCAGCCTGGTTGAAAATTTTTACTTACTCCTGTGACACATTTTGTTCCAGCGCAAAACCTAGGGACAGTGAGTGAAGCTGTTTCTCAGGTGACCATGAGCCCATCATGTGGAGACAGAAATTCCCAACCAGTCATCCAGTGCTTTCACCAGTATCCTTCAGGACAGCCTATGGCACAGGATCGCAGACTTCCCTTTCCCACTATTCTCATCTCTTTGTGCTGATATTCCTGCTGGAAACTGCCTCCCAACATTCCATCTTAGATTATGCAAGACGCTCACTCAAGGGCTGATGCGTTAACGTGAAGTAATTTCTTTAAATACGTATTTCTTTGGCCAGCCTTGTGCTGTGCCCTGTCATTCAGTAAAGCCACATTAGATTCCTGTCTCAGGCTTTTTTGTTGAGTTTTTCGTTCCTCCCTGGAGTGACAGGCTAATTAAGGAGTGACAGAGACAGTCTCAGAAGAGTCCTGTTCAAATATCAAAGCAACAGATGCAGCAAGACAGACAGACCTTCACTGCTAGCTGAAGCAGCTCTATCCCAGTGCACCATGCCACCACTGGCTTGTCACATAACACAAAAGAGACCCTGGTTTTCTTTTATCACCGCTCTAAACCAAGGGAACTGTGCAAGTTGTAGGAATTAAACCAGTGGAATCCAGGAACAACAGGAGAATCAGGTCTTTGGTGTTTTAAAATGAACCTTAAGCAGACAAAGAAAAAGGAGGGGAAAGCAATCTCTCATGTATCAGAGAGGAATGTTGGCTTTGTTTAGCCAGTGACTTCAGCAAGAATGAAATTAGCTTGTGATAGCTGCAAAATAAAGTTGAATCCATTGTGCCACTGCTATCAGGCAGTATCACAGTTTGATGTAACTGGAATACATTGCTCTGTAACCCACAAAGGGCATAGGCCACTTACTAATGAACAAGGGGGTGAACAGCAGAATCATCCAGCTCCCCAGAATCATCCTGCTCTGCTCCCCCACCTCCACTCAGCTCTGGCTGTACGGAGCAATCCTTGCCTCTTTCATTTCGGCCATAACCACCTCTCAGGACATCATTAGGACTGCCTGAGCCAAACCCACTGCTCTCCACAAAACCACAGCTACTCTAAAGCATTATGTCACTGGGATGGCTCAGGCCTTTGAGGATTCACCTGAGACAGGATATAGGAAACTGTGCATAGCACTGTAAGAAAAAGCACAGGATCGCTGTTTGTCCTCTCAAATAACACAGAACCATGGTGAACACTTGCTGGAGGCCATACTGAGGTTAGTCCTGTATGCATATTTTCAAAGGAAAACTACATCTGCCCGTGCAAAGAGTTTTAAGGATTTGTATCCCTCAGCCTGGCACAGATACAAAGGTGACGAACAAAATGTTCCTTAACAGGATTCTGTTCTGTACCTTACTGTGGTCATTACACCGTCACACAGTGAAGCTACACTTTCCACTGAGATCCTGACCACTGCCCAGAGATTTCCTGTTTGGTACTATGAAAAGGTGGTTTATTTATGATTATTTTTTGAAAATTGCTTAAACTGGGTAAAATTTTCAGAAGACTACATCTTCTTCTTGAGTTACTACATTTGCACAACTCCATAGGTGGGCATGCCACATGAAGGACAAATGAAACAGAAAGAGTCTAATGTGAGGAATTTATAATCTAAATTAAGCATAGCACAGCAAAGGTGACAAAATCCAGCAGCATGGGAGGACACACGCCTCAACAGCAAGAGCTTACAGGATCTGTTCAGCAGGCGTAATGAACTTAATGATTCTTTTTCTCCTGTCATTTCACTCCCCACTTCCCCCCATTCATAATATTAAATCTGCAGACAGTGAACTCAGTCTTCATCTCAGGGAAGCAAATGGCAACATTTCAAATTACTTTGGTAGCATCAGGATTTGGCTTCATATGTGGCATAAAAGCCTGGGGTGCAGAACAGCAAAGGAAGGCTAGCCTAAAGGAAGTGGGTTTTGTGAATGGTTTGGAGGAAAGTTGAGCAGCACAATGCACAGGGTCGAAGAGGCATCGTTACATGATACACGAAAATTCATAGAGACATTTATGGCAGGAGAATGCTGGAGCAACTCAGCAAGCTGAATTAGGAGAAAAGCTGGCACAACAAATAAAGCATTCAGATACAGGAGGTGAAATTCTATCCTGATGTCATCTATATAAAGCCACTGATTTAACTGCAAATAGGAAAATAAATAGTAGAAAAGATTCAGAAAGGTCAGGAGAGAGCAATGCAGTGTATTGAAGACAGGGATGTGGTGCTAGAGTTGGAGGAGTCCAAAAAACATCACAGGGGGTCTGCCAGGTGGGCAGGAGATACTGGCAGCCCAGGGGAGAGGAAGATGTGTTTTAACAATCATCCTGTTGTTCTTGTATAATACAAGAGAGGGGGAGGCCCAAAGGATGAGAAAAGGGGCACTAAAGAATGGGCTAATTAAAAATGGCAATTAGCAGCGCTTCAGCCTCTTAATTGAAACAGAAAGCAATAGAATGACCTTTGTTATATGTAAAGAGTCATCATTTCGGCTTGAAAAAAATGCAAGTATAATCAACATGAGAGGATGTTTACAAAGGTAAACATGCAGTGGGTGGATAGATGTCTGTAGGAATGCAAAATAATACAACTTACAACAGTATTGATAAGCAATATCCCCCAGGCTGCAGGGAATTTCAGACCACAGATCTTTGGGACAGGTTGGAAGGGGAAGCAAAAGACCATAGCAAAAAGAAATATAATCCTAATAGGATCTTAAAAATCATAAACAAAAAATAATAATCAACTGTGTATTCTCTTCTCCAAAAATACCACAGGGAGTTTCCCTGGTACAGCAGAGGCATCAGGGAAGAGACTTCAGCTGTATCAAGAGCCACCATGGGAATTAGCACCATCTGCTCCACAAAGCAAAGGAGAAAGGGGAAAGGGGAAAGGATGGGCAACACAAGCTGAAACTTGGTAACAAACTGAATCTCTACCCTGAAGAATTGCTCATAGAACGTCAGCAGCAGCACTGAGGAAAAAATACGCAAGCAAATATTTTGTAGAATCACAGAATGGTTTGGGTTGGAAGGCACCTTACGGATCACTTAGTTCCAGCTTCCCTGCCATGGACAGGAAGCATTAGCCACCTATAAATACTAAAAGTAAAATAAAATATACATGGTGGTGGTCCTGATAGGGAATAAAGAAGGATAATGATCCCATTCATTTCCTTGTGTACCCTGGAACACTTCCAGCAAAGTCCATAAGGTGACCAAGATTTACAACAGTTGTAAGGATCTGGTCCAATGAGTTCATTTTCTTGCACTGCTGCATTATGAATTTAACAGAGTAAGTTCCAGGGAAGGGTCCTGTCACTATTACTTTATTTGGAATCAGCAGCACTAGTACAGAGGTTCCCCAGTTGGTGTAGACATTGTGTTTACATCAGAAAAGGAGAACCTGCAGAGGTCACGTTTTGTTTAATGGAAAGAACACAACTCTCCACACACAGAGCCAAATGTTATTAGTCTCACTTAGCTGAGTAGTTCCAGGATTGCCAATGAGAGCAAGGCACCCCAGAATACTGGACTTGCTTACCTGAACAGTCTCACTGACTTCATCCTCTCTCCAGATCATCGACAGATAGCAAATGACTGGTGGTAATGGCAAATGTGCCCAGTGCTGGGCTCCCAGCTGCTGCATGGGAGCTGCAGCATTCTGCACCATCGGGCACTGCACTGCCAAGGATTTGTGTGTGCTGTTTAAATGGCTGTAGTGCATTAGGATGGCTAGCATCTCCTGATACACCAAGGAAAAGAAGCATGAAGAAGTTATAAGCTTGTAGCAGGAGCTGCTGATCACTTTTGTCCTATGAAAATCTTCTGTAAGTATCTAGTTAAAATACATATATTTTCCATTTCTCTTGGGAAGAACAAAAGCCTGCATAGACCAAAGCCTGAGTCATCTTAACATAGATTATGTGAAAGGCCTAGAAAGCATCAAATCTCAGAAAGAACTTTGTTTTCAAAATATGTGACAGACCTGCATAAAACCCCAGCCTAGTCATTCTTTAAACTTGAGAGTAGCAAAATATTAATTGTAACTAGATCTCAGCTTCAGGAGGAGGCCTATATTCACTAAGGCTGAAGGCAACAGCACAGGTAAACATCTGAGTGTGCACACAAACTGCTCTGGAGCCCAGAATGGGATTTTCCAGCAGTGGAGCACTATTAAGCCTATTTTCCATTTTAACCCCTGACAATTATTCAACTGGATTTGTAGTCCTCCTCATCATTTCATAGAATAATCGAATGGTTTGGATTGGAAAGATCATCTCATTCCAGCTCCCCTGAATGGGCAGAGACACCTTCCGCTATACCAAGTTGCTCAGAGCTCCATCCAGCTTGGCCTTGAACACTTCCCAGAATGGGGCATCCACAACTCCTCTGGGTAACCTGTTCCAGTGCCTCACCACCCACATAGTAAAGGTTTTTTTCCTAATTTATCCAATCTAATTCTACATGCTTTCAGTTTATAGCCATTCCCCCTTGACCTATCACTACATGCCCTCATAAAAAGTCCCTCTCCAGCCTTCCTGTAAGTCCTCTTTAGGCACTGGAAGGTGCTATAAGGTCTCCTTGGAGCCTTCTCTTCTCAATAGTAGTAGTGAACAAGTCCTACTCTCTTAGTCTGTCTTCACAGGAGAGATGCTATGTTTTCTTCATTAGGAAAACACTAGTCCAAGTCAAAGCTCTATAAAAAGCATTTACACTATCAACACATGTTATCAGATCAAGGTAAACTCTAAGTTTCAGCCAAGGGATCTAGATAACGGTTCACGTGCCAAAAAAGCCCTAATCCTAGAAACAGAGTTAACACGGGAAGGCCCCCAGGCAGAGTCAGGAAATTGAAGCATACCAACTGCTTTTCTACATCTACTTCGTATCTCACACAAAACAAAGGATCACAAGAAACAGAGGGAGATGACACTGGTCATTTGAGTAACCAGAAACTGAAACTCTGCAGTTCCTCCTGTTTGGGTTACTCTGAAACACTTCAAAAGCAGTTATGAAATCATGCTAAACCTAAAGAAATGCCAGAAAAGAAACTTAGTCTCACACCAGTTTTTGAGGCTGGCCCCAAGGGGAGAGAGCCTGAGCACTTCTAAAGGAGCAGGGTACTAGTGCTACAACTCAAGGCTATCTTTAGCTCCAGCAAACTGAGAACTATTTGCTGGTTATCAAAATAGTGCATGCATAAATGAGAGAAACAGGATGTGGCAAAACGACCAGAATCATTTAAATTTTATTCCGAATCAAGCCTCTGCCAGCCTCGATGCCATATATGGAACATTTCCCCTGCAGGTGCAAGAGGTTTCTGTAGGATTTGCTCTTGCATGTAGTATCCCACAGACTAATATTTTAATAGATACAACCGTTGATTAGTTGAATATTTTTTTTCCGGCGTAGGGGGTGGGGAGGAGGGAAGGAAGAGGAGGTGGAGAAAGAAGTATGTAAGCTGCAGGTTTGGGAGGGCTCTTTCTCTTTCGGAGGCCCAGCTGTATAAACATGTAGCAATATAACAAACTACCTGGTCAAACAATAAACAAAATAAGAGTTTGAGGGAGGAAGACATGAGGCATTTCACGAGGGAATAGTCTATCTCACACGGGGATGGGAGAATTGATTTTCATGACAGGAGATAAAGCACAGCAGATAAACAGATGCTGTTTGATCTGCCCAACAGAAAACGGTAGCTGAAATGGTGACCTACCTGAAGGAGCAGGGATCAGGCTGGGAGAGCAGCAGCCAGGCAAGTGACATGCCAACAGCATGCTGCAAAAGCACGAGGGAGGAGTTTCAAACTGCCCCTCCAAAAGGCACAGGAGTACTATTCACTCTACATCCACAGCAGTTCCCCATCCCAGCCTCCACAGTGAGCCTAATCTTTAACAGCCACTCTGAAACTAAGTTGCACACAATGAAGTATGTTTTTAAGAGAACCTTGTCAGCAGGAATAGTATGTTAATCATTTGTCTTTAGATACAACTGTAAAAGAGGGAAAAGGCTGTCTTCAGAGCGTCCCCAGGGCCCCCCTCTGTCCTGCCAAGCATATCTAAAGGCTTTACTTCCCTGACTGAGAAGCTTCAGTGAGCCCAGAGCCTGTGACAGAAATGTAGCATCATTTGTTGATTCATGAAAGATTTAGCAGAAGGCAGTTGCTCTCTGCCCAGTTGTGATCTCCCTATGACCAACTCTCTGTCCCTCATAGAGTCTCCAATCCAGTTTTACCTCATTCACTCATTTGGGTTTGGAAGTCGGCCCAGCACAATGCCAGGAAACATCCCATGAATTGATGCGTCCAGTCTGGTTCCCTTTGTACAAAATATTGAATCTAAGCAAGAAATCCCTGACTGTGACGGGGACTGATTTGCATGTGAGGAGTGAGAGGAAAATAGATAAATACTGCTGGTCCTCATTTGCCTGACCATGAGTCAGACTGGTCTACAGCGCAAAAGGCAGCTGAGCAGATAGTTCAGTGTGTGACCTTGCATCAGCTACTCATCTTCCTTGCATTTTTGGTTTTTGATCATGAAGTGGGGCAAAAGCAGGCACCTCTCCTGAAAAAACAAACAAGCTAACTTCCAAACCAGGTAAGTTATGGAAGACTAAATATATTCTGGCAAGCATGAAAGAGCCGCACTTTTTTTCAGTTTGAGATAGGTTGTCATCATACACAAAACAGGGCCAGCCAATAAAATCTGCATGAATCATGTTCTCTTTGCAACTCCAGGCAACTTTATTAGGAAGAATATCATTCATTTTCACATGCTTTCTGTGTAGTCAGTCTATCAATCAATAAACAGGAATGGTCAAGTGCCTACCTTGATTCTCAGAAGCTATCAACAATTCTCAACTAACTTTCAGTATCAAAAAAGCATAAAGCAGGTCTTACCAGTTCCCATGGACTGATTTCACGTTTTGCGCAATGTAGTGTTCTTCCTCAAAGTTTTACTCCAGAGTCTTATGAATAACACAGCTATAGCTCTCATAGGTATAAAAGTGTTTCCAACTCTTGGGTTTGCAGGGAATACCTTGGACCTGTAACCTAAAGGCTCAAAATCCAGTATGTAAAGACAAGCATTCAAAAAGGCACCATGAAAAAAAATTGTTTATAACCTTCCTGAAGAGAAGGATCCTCCTGTATTGCAATTTTCAGATGACCAGTACTGCAACCCTACACAACGGATCTGAACATGGCCTAGCAGTGTGCCCAGGTGGCCATGAAGGCCAGCAGCATTCTGGCTTGGATCAGCATTAGTGTGGCCAGCAGGACCAGGGCAGTGCTTGTCCCCCTGTACTCAGCACTGCTGAGGCTGCACCTTGAATCCTGTGTTCAATTTTGAGCCCCTCACTGTAAGAAAGACATCAAGGTGCTGGAGCGTGTCCAATGGAGCTAGTAAAGGATCTAGAACATAAGTCCTATGAGGAGCAGCTGAGGCAGCTAGGGTTGTTCAGCCTGGAGAAAAGAAGTCCCAGGTGTAGCCTTATCACTCTCTACAACTCCCTGAAGGAAGATTGTAGCCAGGTGGGGATTGGCCTCTTCTCCCAGTCAGTGACAGGAGAGGAAATAGCCTCAAGCTGCACCACAGGAGATTCAAGTTTGACATCAGGAAGAAGTTTTTTCAAAGAAGGGGTTGTTAAGTATTGGAACAGACTTACCAGGGTGGTGGTGGAGTCATCCTCCCTAGAGGAGATCAAGAAATTAGTGGATATGGCCCTTAGTGCTATGGTCTAGTTAGACAAGGTGGTGATTGGTGTGATTGGTCAAAGGTTGAACTCGATGACCTTAGAGGTCTTTTCCAACATAAGTGATTCTGTAAGCAGCAGTAGTCCTGGTTATAATACAAGCTTCTGCTTTGTTCAACATGGCACACACAGTCGGAGAACTATGATTAGAACTTCTTGGTTTAGCATCTCTCATTTACTAAATCTGTTTGCAAAATAATTTTCTCACCTCTGGAGATTTGTTGCCCTCTCCCACAACACTATAAGAATCTAAAAGTCTTAGAAAAGGGCATAAACTGACAATACATTAAAAAAATGTCTTTAAGTCAAATACAGCGCTTTGCTTTGATTTTTAACCTCTGGGGCCTTGTGAATTATTAAGTAATTTCCACTTAAAAAGAAATTAATCCGAAAATATCAAAATGGAATGTTCTTATGTGTTCTAAAACTTTTCTGAAAAACAACTTCAACCATTTGAATTAGGAAATTAATTCAAAAATCAACTGTATTCTGCAAACTGGATTGGTTTTGATGAATTGGCATACTCCACTCCAAAACACTCAGTGAAAACAGCCCCCAGTCTTCTCTAGTTTCCAAATAATTACCCCAGAAACTCCCTGCTCCCTCTATCTACCTCACAAGTTGAACACAGGGCATTCTGGTCTTGGTCAAACACTAAAGAGGGTTCAGGTAACTCTTCAATAAGATGGTCCAGTCCTGCATTTATATGTGTCTTAGACATTCTCTGATTATAGACATGTGAACATTAAAATTTTCAGTAAAAGAATAAAGCAGTGTTTCTTTGACGTCTTTAATTTCTTCTCAAGGTATTAGAAGCAAGAAACTTAAAAATACATATGAAATCCAGAGATGGGGGAAGCTGCCTTACTAAAAGACTCCACCTTCAACCACATCTTTCATTTCTTTGTACTTCTCCAAGATCAGTAATATCACTGAACTGAAACAAAGTCCACACCTTTGGATTAAACATCTATTGTAGAACTTGAGTTACCAAAATTCATCTTTGCCTTTTCCACACAGCTTCTCATGACAGTGACCTACTCTTGCATGTATGGTATGCATAGCATAGAATTTGTAAACTGGAGGGGTGAGGTGCTTCGATTTAGTTTCCAGTGGACAAGTAGGCACATCACTAGAAACACCATTAGAGCTACCTCCATTGGAGAGAAGCCATCGGCTTAAAAGGGTTGTGGAGCATAAAATATCTTCTCATTCCTTTGAATGAAGGAGCCTTTGATCTTTTAAGGCAAGGTGAGGGAGTCTAGTAAGATCTTGCCTGTAAGCATGATGTAGATAAAGGAAACAACCTGCAACCACCAAAATACAAGGAGTACTTATTTTCCTTCTTCATCTACCCCTCTTTTTCCTAAAGTTCATACCTCAGTAAATGTCAACTCCTACTGAAGCAAGTAATTTAATATTAGCAGAAGACTTCACCTCCTAATCTCAGAATTCCTTTTTGAATCTGCTGCTGGGCAGGTGCCCTCAGCAGTCTGTGTACCTGAACCAGCTGGGTGCATACATGTACACATACACATGTAGAAGCAATCTCAGCTAATCATGAGGAGCAATCTCAAGGTAATCATGATGCACACGATAATTACAGGTTGTCTCTCAATAGGCCCTTTTAAGGCTCTTTACAAGTATGCATCAACTAACCCTTAAACACTCCTTTAGTGCATATGAGGTTTATTGTTTTCCTTATATAGGAAATGAAACTGAATGCCTGAGCTGTTAAATAACCTGTCCAAGGACACTAAGGATGCAAGAAACACAAGTTGGTTGTTCTGACTCATGATGCCTGAAATCCAACTGCTAGGCATGCTTCTCATTGTAGTTTCTCCAGGCAGCTTGCATAGTTCATTAACATTTTCAGGAAACACAGAATCTGAATTGTCCAACTTGACTAGACAGAGAATAGAAAGGAGGCTCATCTTTTATATACTTACATCTCAGCCTCAATATTCCTGTCCAAACAGTATTCCCTCAGCTCAAGGGAAAAGAGAGAGGTTTCTAAGCTTTTTGGAACCCCAGCCTAGCAAAAAAGAAGTGTCCTCTTACGGCTTCAGGTGTTCAGTGGTAAGTGGAGAGTCTCATGCTATATAACTTTAGCAGGTGTCAGGTGAGAGGGTTCTGTTTGAAAGCCTTGCTTTCACGGAAAAATGGGAACAGCTAAGCAACATATTCAAAAAGTAACACCAGCTAGGGCAGAGCAGAGTAAAGAGAAGCATGGTAAGGATTTCATAAAGTTCTTTTCAAATTAGGAGCTGCAGGCAGAAACCATTATCATTGCATTGCTACCTCCAGTGTATCCAACTGTAATTACTCTGTAGCTGTACTCTTTATTTCTGGCATTATGTTTTTCTTAGATTATGACTTTTTCTCTGTACAGTGCAGTTTTTCCAAGAATAACTGCTTCAGATTCATCTTGCCACTTCAGCATACATGATCAAAAATGACAAATACAACATCCTGTCCCACGCAAAACCTACTGCTTCCAGCACTCACGTAAAGTATCTCTATTGACACCTGTGACAAGGGTTTCAGAGAGGGTCTGATGAAATGATGCAGTCAGGTGAGTTGAGAGCCTCAGTGTGGCTCTCAACAAGCTGTCTCCAAGATGACTGACAGTCATGAGGAATTGTAATATACATATGCATATAAGATTACATAAATAATTTCCAGAGAGAGGCATGTTTTGTCATGCTTAACACAAGTATAGGGACCAGCAAGTCCTAAATGCTATGTAAATCTTTCTCAAGTTCCAGACCTCTGAATTCAGTTCACCCTTCCTTCTCTCTCTCTTTCAATTCCCCAGTTTTAAAAATGGGAATACCATTACATGGCTCCATCACAGGAATTTTCATATTATAACTGCTGGTGCGCTTTGAAGATGTGAACTGCTACTCTGAGCACTTTAATTCAAGGCATGAAGAGTGGACAATGACAGTCATCACAATAACACACTTTTTTTACTATTTCTGCACTACACACAGAGTCACACAGCAGTGATTAAACATGCAAAATCCTGTACAGCATGAACTGGATTCAGCATAGAGCCTGCTAAGTCTATTCACTGGCTGCACAAAATTCATCAGCACAGTTTTTGAAAACAGAGTTGCTTTCTTGAAGCTACTCTCCCACCCATAGTGCCAGTGGATGTAGTGAAAGGCATGGTAGTATTTAAGAGCAGTACGAAGGTGTGGTTCCTTACCACCAAGTCTGTAATGAAGAGAAGCAAATATAGGGCAGATTGTGGCTCCTTTCTTAAGGAGGTGTGTTAGGATAGTGGCAGCAGAGGAAGGAGTCTCTGAGGCACATTGCACAGGATACAGAGGTTTCCTGCTCATAGCTGTCCTGGTCACCAGCACAATGTCCACTGCCAGTTTTGAAGCCCTGTCCTGGACAGGGGACAGAACTAAGCAGGGCAGTAAAGTCATCTACCAAACTTCTACAAGAAATTTGTGTGGCAAACTTGAACATTGTGTAGCAACTTGAACTTTTTTTTTTTTTTTTTTTTTTGCATATAATAGATGAGCATCACTCCAAACCATAACTGGAAGAAGATGTCCTTGGGACCACTGCAACATGGCAAATACCAACCTCCTAGAAAACCTTTCCTGACAAAACAGCTTTATTCTTCCCCCTTAAAGATGAACAGCATGATGCCTACATTCCACTTTTATGCACCTGTAACTCATGGGCTGGGCTTTTCCATCCCTTTGTCTTACACGTATGATGTGAAAGACAAGAATATGTTTTCCTTGTGTGTGCTAATCATTACTGCAAAAATCAGAGGGCAAGGGTGAAAATGTCATTTAGGGCAGCATGAAAGTTAATTCTAATGCCAATATTTTATATACCAACAGAGCCTGAGTCCCATCTAACTCTCCCTGGCATACCTTGTGCTGTTGTTAACACCTGGTCAGAATGTGACAGGTTTCAAAATTAAGTATTTTACATGCTCTGTTGGTGAACGAACCACCATGTCAGAAAAGTGAATGAACCACCATATCAGGAAAACAATGGAGACTGAAGCTCACTTACCAGATTCTAATTTATACTGATCAGTTTGGAACACAGAAAAGCACAAAATAGGGAACAACTCAAATTACTCTAGCAAAAACAGATGTTAATGGTGGGAGATTGCCTTTGTTGTGTTTGACTATGAAGTATGTTGAGAGCTGTTGTTAGGCATTTAGGACTAAATGCATCCAGGTGACACAAAGCCTGCAGGATCTTTATGAGAAAGTCTGTCTGAGAGAAGTGGCGAGGGAGAAGAGCTGGTCAGGTCAGTTTAGCTGCTCACAGGCAGGCAGACCCCAAAGGATTTACTCTCAGGCTTCCCCTTGAGATCTCCTTGCCAAACTTTGCGGGCACAGAACCCGTGAGCCAATGAGCAAAATTAATGGGATTACATTTCTCAGCCCCTACCAGTTCCTGCCAGAAGGAAGTGGGAATGGGAATGGCACCAGAGAGGGAATCTGTTGGAGCAAAGAGCACCTCTGAAGAAGCTGTCTGTTTAGCCTAAATAATTGGGCTCTCATGATAAAGCTCTCACTTAAGACCCCTAGTAAACATTTAAATCCAGCTTCAAAAACTGTTGCCAGAATAAGACTGGATGAAGCACACAACAGGTCTGACTTGGCATGACAAATCCTGCTTAGCAGTCCAAGGGTTAAGTCTATGAGCCAGAGCAGCAGGCTCTTTGCTTCTGCTTCCTCCCAAAGCAGTAACCCAAAAAGTTTCAACGGGACAGTTGTGCAGTTTGTGTCCACGCTGCAATACCCTGGTGCAGTGGTATCCCTAACACTCTCTTGCCCTTTCTGCCTCCACTTGTCATTGGAAGGAGTAGGAGGAAAAGGGATTTCCTTCCATTACCAGTGGGCAGAAAAGTAATCAGATGCCCCGAGCTGTGGTACCCGTTGAGTCTATAAAACCCTAAATGCAGAGAAGGGCTTCTGCCTCACACCTTCCCTCAGGAACATGAATACAATTATCACCAGCTTTGGCACCTGCTCCTGAAGATGTGTTTTACTCTCTTTTGCCATGAGAGTCCTCCCACTGTTCCCACTGCACCCCTTACCAAGCTCTCTCTTTTAACTTTTTCACATTGGGTCTGGAAAAGAAGTCTTGTTGTTTTTCCAGATATGAGCCTTCTCATCCAAAATCCCAACCTTATGCCCAAGGATATCACACCAAGCCCCACAGGCTATCCCCTCCAGGGAACACTGTGGATAGCTAATTGCTCTTGTGTTCTTCATTTGCTAAGGTATGCCCATGCCAGCAGTTCTCAGGGACCAGGACCAGTGGTAGCTGCCAGCTGGAAGTTCTTTGGGTCAGAAACTGCTCAATTAGTACAAGGAAATCACAGCCTAGTGGGAGCTACTTACAATACTCTTTTCTAGTTAATAGTAATTTTTAAAGGAATTAATTAAAGGAAATGTCTTTAATTTGTATTACAATCTGTCTTTCCGTGTCCTTATTTCCCTTCTGGCCTACAAAACCTCTTTTCATACCTTACCATGTCTCTACCATGCTTCCTATTCATTCCCCAATGTCCTTTTGCCAATCACTTCCCCAAACAGGGCCTTCCCTAATCAGCCTTTCTTCAATAAAGCACTTCTGCCTTAGAATCCAGACAGTCATCTTCTCCAAGTTTTCCTGTGTCACCATTCCTTGTAGCCAGCTCTTAGATCTGTTTTCACACCCTCCAAAGGACTTGAGAGTTTGCCCCACTATCTTATTCATATGAGGAGAGAACTGCCATGTGAACTTACATTTTAGAAGAGTCCCTATTGCAATTACTGGGAAACCAAGAGATTAGTGAGGAAAAAAGCCTGCATACATGCCCCTATCCCATGAGAATACCCCTTTCTTCGAATCAAAAAGCTGCAAACCCTTTAAAGGATCTGATGCCTTCTTATCTGCAGTCCTTTTCTTTGACTAATTCTCAAAGCAGAGTAGCACACACATGTATGCACACACACTTTCGTTCCAATCCTTCCCTCAGTCCTGACCTCTTGCCCTGCTTCAACAGTGGTAACTCATCACTTCACTTTGTCACAGGTTTACCTATCTTTCTCCATCTCATTTTGGCCTTTCCAGGGATTAAAGAAATAGAATATCCTAATACCTAGAAATATTTCTATTTTCTTCCACTAAAAATAACATCAGGTGAGGAAAAATTGGGATTGAGCTTGGAAGATTGGCAAGGAGACTATTAGTAGGCCTCTTAAAAAGAAGGGTTAAACTGCAGGAGGGCACTCAAAATTAACCCTTTCACGGTGTTCTCAACTGCCTTAAAACTTCTAGATGATGGTTTTCAGAGACCCAAAAGATAGAGAAAATCTTTAACTAGAACTGGGATTGCGCATGGATAAAGTAAAGTGAAACTAAGGCACAATACTCACATAAACTGAAATATTAACGCTGAATTAGTGTTTGTGTTTCTGATTTAAGTGAACATATTTAGCTTCATTTTCATAGGCACTTCAGGTGTTCCATACACCCTTCAGTACTTCACTCAAAAAGTGGCATATCTGCAGCTAGAATGTTTGTTTTCTTGGGGGGCTGGGTGTGGTATGTGCTGGGTTTTCATTGTGGTTGTTTTGGGTTTTTTTAATCTGTGATTCTGCTTCATAACTGGATGCCTTTGGTCACTGGACAGAGTGAAGCAGTGCAACATAACACAGACAATCAGAAGTCACATTAGCAAGGGAAGCCTGAGACAAGAACACCCTCTGAGCACACTCGGGCAGCATGGGAGGGGTGGATGCCCTTTGCACAGAGCTACTGTTTGCACAGCATAGGATATCTGTTTGCTAGGCCATGTTTAGGTGCCTCTCTACACCTAGGCATGAGGCAAGAGGGCATGGTGGCCTTCATGCAGAATTTACTCGTGCAAGAGGAAACTACATAAAATTGAGAGCAAGACATTCAAATGTTTTTTCCCCAAGTCAAAAAGTAGCTGTGACAGGCACACAAGCAGCTTAGGGTGTAAATGGAAACAAATTCCAAGGTGTCACAGTTTAATCCCAGCTGGCAACTAAGTACCACACAGCCACTCACTCACTCACTCACTCACTCACTCACTCACTCACTCACTCACTC
>VZSE01007886.1:647442-667861 GCA_013398275.1 Promerops cafer
GGGGGGGGGGGGGGAAATAAGTAAAACTCATGGGTTCAGATAAGAACAGCTAAATAATTGGCACAAAATAAAATACGTTAATACCAATACTAATTATTTTACTGCCAGCCTCTCCTCACAATCCACACATCTTCCTGGCAGCCAGCTGCAGTGGCCCTGTGAACCCATCAGCAAGCACTGGAAGCATGCAGTAATATCAAGAAGCAATTGCACATCTTTTGCCTTACATTTGCAATGTAGACTTGTGTTCACATTGTGACTGCCCCCATATCCAGTAGGAGTATCCCACGTGGAAGCACGAAGCAGGTACATTAATAGGAGCTGCTGATTTCTTCTGCTGTGGTAAGGTTCTCCAAGGAACCTCACAGTCCCAGCTATCTCATTTGAAAAGTGTTTAGAAGTTTTTTAGTCAGACTTAGAGGAGGTTTGCACAAGCAGCTGGGTCCTCTCCCACACTTCCTGACCTGTAGCAGCTTTGAGGCAGAGCACTGATGCGATCCCAGCGCTGGAATCCCGGCAGTGAAGGTGATCAGGTAGGTCTTCTTGGTCGCGCTGCCAAAGTTTGTGTTTCATCTCTAAAGATTTCTCAGAAATGTGGCATCTAAGAGCTCAAATGCTGATACATAAAAGGAGCACATCAGAGATTCCTCCTGACTGTAGAAAGCTGTACGAATATCTAGCTAGCACATTGAGAAAGATGGATTTTGTTATGTCTTTTACCCAGTGTGCACAGTGTTCTGGAACCATCTACAGATATCTGATCAAGTGCCTAATATGCAATTATTAATCATTCCACTGCATACCTTTAATTTTTAACAAGAGAATCTGTCTTCTCATCAGAATTCAGGCATGCTACTGCACAGCATGAAGAGAGGACAACTACCTTATGTGTGAGTGCCATCAGTTGCCTTTCATTATAAATATTAACTTATAAGACATGTCTGCAAATGGCCACAGGAGCAGAAAGAGACCCACGTGGAAGACCAAAGGTCACCTATTATTGTGAATCTGAGACATGACTGGAAAATTCATTCCACAAATAGTGACCTAGTGAGAACAAAAAAAAAAAAGAAAAAATGCAAAATGAAACTTCAACAGGACAGAAAAGACAATAAAAATAATGCTTCCTCTAGTCAGATAAGACCACTGCAGATTTCCCAGGGGTTCACCCTGACAGCTTTGACACACACACACCAAACAAATGAGTGACTAATAAGTATAGAAACAACTAATTAAGATTTTTTTCCTCTAGAATTAATCTGAATATAGGTTTTACTTCATACTCAGTCTGAATGAGAGGCCTGTGAACAGACATTAGAGACGGCACATTTCTTAAATGTAATGCCCATTAAAAAAATCAGCATCAAACACTTTGCATTCACTCACAAGTTTTAGCATTTATTTAGCACTTTACAACCATGTATCTCAAACTTCTCTTCAGGAAGAGACATAAAGGATTTTCTGTATTCTTTCCATAGGGAAACACTACAGCACAGGACTTGTCTGGAAATATACAGAAAGTCAGTGGTGTAGGCAGAAATTAAATGCAAGTCTCTGCATTACCAGTCTGGATCATGCCATTTCCTCTGTACAGAAGCCAAAGTGTATGTTTAATAAACAGGTTGTCTCAGGTTGTTGCAAGACCTGGGTGAACTGGCACACCGACTTCCCCCTAGGGTTGACATGCAGGAGCAAACATTGCAAAGAACAAAATAAAGCTCTGGTTATTCAGCCAGTAATCATAATTCCATCTTGCATTTCTGGGTCTCTTATTTTGAAACTTCTCAAGGCCTTTCTTGCAACACTGCTAAGTACTATGTGACTGCCAGAGACCTTGAAACAAAAATGGCCATATCAGGTCAGACCAAAGGTCCATCTAATGTGGTCTTAAACTTAGGCCAGGACGGAACCCTAAGGAGGCATACAAAATAGGGATACAGTGATATTCTGCAGGAAATACACTTGTATCTCATCTCAGCCTCTGGCAAACTGTGATTCAGATATCAAGGAATTCAACAGCCACTGAAGGATCTACCTTCTGTAAAGCTGATGTTTTTTGAGCCCAGGTAAACTTCAGCATCCCATACACCCCATTGTAAAGAGTTTCACAGGTTTATTTAACATTTAGCAAAAATGTATCTCCTTTTCTTCCTTTTGAACCAGCCTCTTGATAATTTTGTTTGATGTCCTAACTTTTGACTTCAAGAGGGAGAATGAACATACATCCATCCCCTATTTGCCCCTTCCACGATGCTCCTGATCTCAGGAACCTCTCTCATAGACAGAGACTCAGAAATCTTTTTACAGACTGGAAAACCCAAACCAATTTAGTAATTCTTCATACAGAAGTCATTCCTTTTGATCCTCCTTGTTTCTTTCTCAGTACATCTTTCAGCTTATTGTATCCTTTTCAACACAGGGAGTCCAAACTGCTCACAGTATTCCAGCATGCTTCAAACCCTGGAGTTATATAGAATTACAGAAACATAGAATCATTTATGTTGGAAAAGATCAGTAATGTGTCAAATATATTCTCACAGTAATTATGTTTGTTTTCTTTCCTTTGATACTAACTCCTAACATTCAGCCTGCATCTCTTCCTTTCTCTCTCCCTTTCTTTTAACTATTACCTTATTATTATCTTTACCTATTACTGAGCACAAATATCATATTTTGGTAGATCTATTATAACTCCAAAATTTTTCTCTTTAGTGTCAGTAACCAATTCTGTCCCCATTCCTGTATACATTAATTTGGGATATTTTTTCCTATGTGTCTTAATTTACATTTATCTAAACTGAACATAACCAGTCATTTTAATAACCCAAATAATTCATTTGCATGGGGTTTTTCTTCAACACTTTGCAGCAACCTTGTGTTCTTCCCACATGGAGCATCCATAGTATTATCAGCTTAGTTTGCCACCTCCACATTCTTTCCCAGATCATTTGCAAATATCAGGTAGCACAGGCCCAATTACTGATCCCACAGAGCCTCCATGGGTGACCTGACCAGTTGCTCCTAGCCCATGTTTTGGAGGTTTTAACTAAATGTGCCTTGGGAGGACTTCTCAAGGCAGCTTAGATTCTTCAAAAACCTCAGGAGAAGAACATTATCAAAGCCATTTGCCAACCAGGCAGAGCGTGCTGGTGGCTGCCACTAGAGGAAAGCTCCCAGCTGCATGTGCCATTCCCATTTTCTCTGCCCTCCTGTCTGGAAAAAGAGAAGCAGGAGTCATCCTCCCCTTGTTCTCCATTTCTGCTCTTCCTACTTCTTTCTTCTCCATTACTGGACTAGCACGGGCCTTGACCCCGTATCCTTGGAGAGACAAAATGGAGCTTTGCCTGCACTGGCAGGAAGCCCCAGATCCCCTTGAGCACAGGCACCTGCAGTGCCAGGGAGCACCCGTGCCACTAGAGTAGGTGATGCCCTACGTAAGCATGCTGATGAGTGATTTTGTAAGAGTTATTGCTATAGAGGTGTGTGACCAGCTTAAAGCAGAAGAAAAATGCTTCACACAAGCACTGTCCCCTACTGTGTAGCCACAGTTTCATTACAGTGGAACTTTCATCACCATTCAAACTATCTCCAACTAAGCAAAGGTCTACCAATCCCAGGACTCCTTAGTGATATCTTGGAACAAATATGGATTGGGTCCAATATCAGTCAGTACACTTAAGTTCACCATCACATTTTATGTTCATACATATGGAAAAGAAAACATTGAGTGAAACTCTGAGCAGGCCTGTCAGGAAACAAAACCACTCCATCTAACCCTTAAGTAAGAGATACTTCTTAGGGACCAACAGCACTTTTAGCTCCTCTCTGATCTTGCTAAGTGTATCCCCCTCTGATGCCTTTCCTAGTGTGAAACCCCATTGATTCCCCTCTCTGGGATCAGGTTCTAGTCTGCATACAAACTCTTGCATAATGATTCTTTCCCATTTTAAGTTTCACACAGGAGAAACTGTTAAGAAGTAAATAAAGAAAAGAAAAAAAACTTCCTAAAATAAAGTGCAGTTTAAATGTAACAGTAGGACTAAGGAAGAATTCAAAATATTTTAAATTAAAATTTACTTGTGCCTTCTCTGAATTCTAACCTCCCATGAAGATGCAGAAGCAGGCCTAGCTGCATGTCAGCCTGTTCCCAGCTAGAAACTACCCAAAGAAGCACCATGTCATATGGGGAGGGTTCTTCCCCCTCCCTACTTACAGGGTTGATTTTTTTACTCCCTTAATCCAAAACTAGTTTAAGTGTGATCCAGTTTAAGTGTGATCCAGTGGAGATTTAAGTGTGATCCAGCTGTCCCCTGGTACTAGGTACCATTACTTGTAGTGTTAATTTATGGATGCTCTTGGTCTTGTTTTTGTCCTCTTGATTTTATTTTTTTATAATCCTTCACAGATAGAAAATAATCTGAGGATATATGGCATCCAAAACATCACAGAGTAGGTCCAAATCTCACACTAGAAAGATGAAAATTTCTGAATAGTCCCATCCTGAAATGGCTTAGTGAAGCAAAGTGCCTGCAACAACTTCTGTGCAGGAATGCACTGGGAAATTTAAAGGCAGTGGCTGCTCTTTATCATCTCACTGTAAGGAACCACTCAGGATGAGCACAGCTCATCTGACAGAAGCGGTTTTGCAGGTAGCTCAAACTGGAAAGTAACTACTAAGGCACAAGAGAATCATTTGAAAGCAGAGAGAATTAATTGTACAGTTGGTATTAACATATGGATGAAACATTGCTTTAAAAGTTCAAACAGCAACTGTCAGCTGAACAAAGTTGGCAGAAGAGTAACAAATGAGTTTTGCAATTGTGCTATTTTTACTATGCAATACCAATACTGCATAAAAGAACAAATGTCGTGTGTAAGTTCAACGCCAAACCTAAACCATTGCTAACAGTGTTGTTATGATGCAATTAAAATGTCACCATCATTATTTGCTGAAAAGGATTTTATCCCCCTCCCCAAGCAAGTGTTTTCATTACTGGAGTTTTACTAGGCATGTTTATGAGAAAGAAAGGTGAAGGAATAACCCAACTCAAATATTTAAAAACATTTAACTGTTCTGGCTCATTGACAACTGTATGCTCTCCCTGTGATTTTTTAAGAGCTGCTGACGCCTCATGGAAAAAACTTTGAAAAACATATTATTGAAAAACAATTTTGCCAATGTGTCATATTTTCTGTCTTATCCCTTCTCTTGCTTTTCACTGGTAGAAGAATCCACATGAAAACAGAACCTTGATTCTTTAGGTAGACAAAATTTGGATCTGAGCTCTGCCAAAGCGTGTGGGTGTTTGGATCCTGTCCATTAAAGACATTTAACTTTAGATCCAGGTTCAATCTTCAAAGCTCACAAGAAGTGCTGAGATCCAGGATTTTGTTCTGACCCACCCCTGTTACTAAGAAGCTATCTGCTGTCTGTCCTGTCTGTTAAGCTATAGGCTTCTGCTAAGGATCTCATAGGTGGCTACTGCTGTCAGCATTTGCTGCCAAATTATAAGCATCAGGCACTACTGAATATCTGAAAAGGACAGAGAGTCTGAAAAATTAAGGGGGGAGGAGGGCGGGTGGAATAAAAGGAATTTTCTCTGGTGGTCTTGAAATAACATAGGCTTGGTTTGTGTCTCACACTGGCATAAGTTCTGGACTTCAGTGAAATCACACTGACTGAGTACAAACAAAAACCACAGTCTGTATGAAGCTGAAGGGTTTTTTTCACATTCAGTGAGTTGAAACAACACATTCCAGCCCAGCCATAGAAGCTCCTGCTGCCTTGTAAGCACAGAAAACAGAGATTCACCCCAAATCTCCCACTCTGCAAATTACTGTGAGTGGAAAAGAAGAGCAAGCCAAACTTTCTCAGCTCAAAAAGATGCCAAACTGGACACAATTTCAAAATAGAATCAAATTTCAGTATGGCCTTGACTCTTTTCCTGATTTAGCTATGCAGGGCATAACAATGGAAATGCTGGGTAGATACCTTCCTTGGGAATGTGGGAGAGAGCATGCTTTTCATGTGACCTTGCCCCTCTTTTTATCAAAACACTTCTTACTTTCACTGACATTTACCCCAAGGACACTGAAGCAAAGTAAGAGAGGAGAACTAGCATGCACACTACCTGCCTGCTCCAAGAAAAGCTTTTCATCAGTGGATTTACCAACAACTGGGATACCTGAGGATGACTGACAGAACTGTAAGTGCCCAAGGTTTCTGTTTTATTGTCGCCAAGTCATGAGACAAAACCCATAAATCTAGGAGAGGACTGCAAAACTAGAATTTTGTGAGGGGCAAGCTGACACCTACCATATGCATTGGGAGAAAGAAGAAAACAGCAACAGTACATAAAGCAGCCTCCAGATTCCTGAAGGGCCATCCATCTGCCATCCTCTTATATTGTGTAGTATCACAGTATTAGACAACTTTTCACACAGACTTTAAAGGGCTACTTAATTTAACTAGAGAGAGATTAATTTGTTCACAGAACTCCACTCTGAAGAACCAGTGACTAGCAGCAAATTGATCGATGAAATAGAAAAAAATTACCAACTCTACTTCAAGTTCTCCACTGTCTTGCACTTCATGTGGTCATTTACATCTGGGCAAAGTGAATGTGTAACACTTCCAAACCAGAGAAGCAGTAATTTAAACTCACTTCCACTGCATTGGGCAGAAGACTGAAGAATCAGGTCCTCTCTTACAAGCAAAATGTCCCTGACAATGAATGATGAGTAAAATACAGGCTGTGTAATTCCACTTGTTTTGGAAAGCAGTCAATTTAGAAAGGTTACCATAAGACAGCAGCAAAAATCTGCCCCTGAACTCCCAACATCTCAAGCCATAGCCTTGTCAATAGTACACAGGGTGCAAAAGATTATGGCCAGCTCAGGCCATTAGTTTCCTTTCTGGGCAGGAATCCCAGCATAACAGATACTTATGCATATTCTGTCCTCATTTTATCTAATTACAATTATCTCTCTAGGGATGGGGAGGGGAGAAGAGGTTTGATCACACGATTTTAGGTCACTTATGCAAGGTCTTGCTGGGATATGCATTGATCCAAAGACTGCTATGTTTTAAAAGTTCCCAGAGTCCTATAGTAAGAAAAAAAAAAAAAAGAATATATGTATAATTTTTTCCTATTTCTATGAGTTTGTGAAACTGACCAGTAGAAAATACTTGAATCATGTACTGCCATAAATCAGCAAGGAGCATATGGAAATGTTTAAAATGCAAGGACATTGATTAATGAACAATGTTTTCCTAAACACCATGTGTAAATACATTCTTTTTTTCCTATATTATACCTAATATATGTATATTTGTGTGTGTGTGTGTGTACTACACACAATTTTGTCTGAATAAGACCAACGACACGGGAGAAAAATGGAATAAGATAATTTAAAAAATCAACTTTATGTTGCTCATTTAGATTTCTACTTAATGGTTGCAACTCTGGTGAAAGATGCAACATTGTTTCACACTGATGAAATCTTAAAAGCCACATTTAGGCATCATCTAATTAAGTAAAACAACTCAGTATTAAACAGAATCACCCCTGCTTTCCCTGTATCAACATGGCCTAAGTCTTCTGCAGTCCAAGAATAGGTACAAAATTGTACAGTACTCATCACCATCACAAAGTACCTCAAACCTGTTCCTTAAGCATGGGAGGAACACAATAATGCAGAACTTTGGGAATTTCTTTTAGAGAAAAATGCAAGAATTGTTTGAAACTCATATGAAAGACTGGAGAAATTATTGGTTGAATAATTGCCTTGGAAAAGGACATCAAAATTAAACAGACACCCTTCAGGAGCAGAAAACAGTAGTAACTGTTAAAATGGATCTTAAAGGTCAAGAAGTATAGGGAGAACTGCCAAAGTCAAGAGTTATAACTTGCAAAAGCTATTAAAAAACAGCAATATTCTTCAGGCATCAAAATAAAAGCGATCAAAGAAAGTTCAGCTGGTTTGCAGTTAAAATGGTACATAGATTAAATACAATATAGGTACAAGCATAGAACTAAAGGAATGCTGTGCTTCACTGGAATGACTGAGGTGGAAGCCACAATGACATTTGTGCAGTGATGGCATAATTTCTGAATATCTCTGCCCAAGAACTGCAACATGAAACCATACATCTACTAGCAAGTTCTTTAAACAGATACTGCAAATCATGTTTGCTACTATATTACCAGAGTATAACAAGCAAAATAAGACAGTCATTGTTAACTGTTATAGAACACAAGCCTTGGGAATTATTTCAGTAAGTAACTGAGCTAGAGTTTACCAACAGGTAGTATTTTTAAGAGCAAAACCATCAAGAACAGTCTTGAACAAGGAAATGACAAAGATGCAAGATTGATACCTTGTGACAGAGTAACTTGACATCTTGCTTCCATAAGATACTTCTTAGCTATTTGGACTTCTAGAGAATGTTTCATAGAGTAGTATATGAGAAATTACTGAAAATGGAGAAGATAGGGATTATTAAAAGAATGGTGAGAAGACTGAAAAACTACTGAAAGAGGGTTGAACACAGAGACAGTAACTGGCTGATGAGAAGTTACTTCTGGAGTTCTGGAAAGGATTGGTCTGGGAGCTGAAATCAGTATTTCCATTAATGACCTTGGCACAAAAAGTGTGTGCGTTGAGAAAAGCTAGCCACTTACATAAGCTGAAGGGACACCAAGGAAATTAAAAGCATCAGACAAGAAGAATTAGATGGAGTGAATTCAGTATAAATTTCACTTAATAACTTTCAGATCATCATCTCATCGACAACTGAAAGGACAGAAGAAGAAACATAACAGTATTAGTCTACCACAAGATAACTATGAACCAGCAGCACTATACAATCACAAACAAATGCTACAGCAATGTTTTCCCAGGAGAGGTAAAAAAGAAAGTTATTGTAGAGGGCAAAACCACCTGGAACAAAGTACAACTCTGTCTACTCAGACTCAAGAAAGCTGAATGTGAGTAATCCAAGCTGGAGTAGAGACTACAAAGACAATAGATAACTTCAGTGACCAAAGGAAAAGATAGCACAGACAGTCTAGTATATCAAAACAAAGACTGACAAGGCTTATAATAGTGTTGCACAAATGTACAAGTCATGGTGGAGAGGAAAACATGGAGAAAGCAATAGCATTTAAACTAACAACTCCATGCTGGCACCAGAACAAATGGGAATAAACTGGTCACAAGTAGGGCTAGGCTAAGGATTAAAATGCTATTTCCAGCCACCAGAGCAGTGGGTTCTGGAACATTCCCAAGAGGAGTAATGGGAACAAACAGTCCAAGTGGGGATTTAAGACAAGGACTTTTCAGTTTATGAAAGAGATTATCTGACATGGTACCAGAGGACTGGACATAAGACCCAGGAACCCTCTTTTAAACATTTCCATTAACTGAGCCACCGTGGCAAATTTGGTCTTTGTCTTCTTGTCTGAAAGTGCCCACACAGGACCCAATTAGTGGCAACTAGGATGGCAGCCTTTATGATATAGGCACCTACAGAAACAGAACCAGGCTCACCCATATGCTCAAGACAAGAAGCATAGACTGTTGCTTTAATGGGCACTCCAGCCCAACCTGACCTTTGATCATAGCACAACATGCAAGGAAATCATGTTCAAGACACTCATGGCCCCTTAGGTGCCAAGGGAGCACTAGTGCCAGCATCCAAACCGTTCTTCCAGAGGTGGGTGCAGAACTCCTTTCAAAGGTAGCCTACATCAAACCCCAGGGCTGAGCATCTCCCAGACACTCCAGTGTCTAAGAACTCATTACTCTTTCATGAAATCCTGTTAGCCAAGTACTCAGAGGAGAACTCTGCACTGCAGGTGCTGCCTGGAACAACCACACAAGAACTACTGGCCAGCTTAACGAGGCCTTTTGGACAAGCAAAATTAAAACCCAAGGGAGGCAAAATGACAGAAGGCAAAAGAAATATCCAGGTTTAGCAGAATCTCCTCACACTAAGACTGAAATTTTCATGCAGCTTTGGGCCCTATTGTAAAAAGTAGCACTTATAAAGACAAAAGCAATAGGTCAAACTCCTCCAGCTCTGAAAATAGATGCATTGGAGGGAAAAAACCTGACAGGTCCAGACTGATAACCATGCTTGAGGGAAGCTGCTCGAGGAAAACTGCTGCAGCAAAGGCTGCAGGGAGTTACTGCTTCAAAAACCTGCTGCAGCAGAAAAGGCACATGTGGCTGCTAGAGCAGGAGATGGACATGGTTAATTGACTGGGAAAGTTTAGCAGAGATGAAATTATTGCAAAGAGCTCAGAGCCCAGGCGTGCAATTCTGTTACCAAGGGAAGGAATTGCATTCAGCTGGAATTGCAATCCATTTTCAGGTCAGAGCCTTTCCCAAAAGCAGAGTGCTCACCCCTCATCCGTTCCTCTTCCTCTGTTCTGAGGGGTACATGGAGGAGAAGGTAGCTGGAAACAGCAGCCTGGGAAATACATTGTCCTTTGAGGGCCAGCCACGTTTCAACTTTGCATGGTGAATGTGTTTTTGTGAGGAATTCAGAAGATGTGTCAGGAGACAGCCTCTTCTAACCCTAGAACTTTGTGGATAAGTTAGTTGTGGAAACAAAATGAGAAAGTTAATAATAGGGGAGAAGGGAATTTACTTTCAGATTTACTCAGCAGAATGAGTACCTGAAACAGATATATTTGCAATCTGGTCAGATGAGAATGCCAGGAGTTAGTTACTGTGGAATCGCAGCAAAAACACATAAAAATATAAATTCAAACAATTATTTTTTTTAAAGTAAAGCTGACTGCAGGAGAAGATAGGAAAGATACAAACATCAACCACAGACCAGATGACACAGATGATCTTACACAGTGATGTGCTGCCAACATTTTGATAAGTAGCACCCACGACTGTATTCCTTTCAGCTGGTGTCTCTTTTTCCTCAGTAAGGGAGGACTAGATCTGGGAACTTCTTAATTTCCTCTGCCATTTTGAAAAAGGGGCTTAAAATACACTTTAAATACAAATATTTAGAAGCAGCCATATAAAACTGTTCTCACACCGATGACTTTGAAATCATACTGAACAGACTGGTGCACAGCATTTATGTTTTGAAATGCAAAAGGTAGTTGCCACTTGGTTCATATCCATGGTAAAGTCTTTGCATCCCAAAAATGCCTTCATCAGCTCTGGGCATAAATCACTGCCATTAAGGATGGTATAACAATACTTTTTGGTGAACTTCTTCCATCAGGACCAGGCAGGCAGTCTTAACTCACTTTTCCACTGCTCAGTTTGGTCATGAAGGGACTAACAAGGAAGGATTCCCACTCACATTCAACACATCACTCTTATGCTCAACGCCAAAAGCAAAGCAATGTTGAGTCAATGGTTGATGGTGTGACTAGTGTGACCATCACCAAGTCAGACAGTGTATGCCATTCTTCCCAAGGAAGAATGGAGGAAATTACACCACAAAAGGGACTATGATGCTTAATTAAAGCATGATTATAAAGCATGTTTCTGGCACAAAAGTGACAAATACTTTACATTACAAATAACATAGTTTTTCTAATTATTTCATGCTGGAATCTCCTGAAATCCTCATTGTAGGATATGTAAAGAGGAAATTCCAGGTGGGAGAAATTTTATATAGCTGCTTTCTGCTCAGTTTGAAGAAATTTCACTTGGTACTACTCACAGAAGACCAAGCTAGACTTTTGCAGGTAAACAGAGACTCTCCTTTAGACCTGTATTTATACATAAGAAGTTAACTACATTTTAGCAACATTCAGGCTAGTCAGGCTGAGAAGTCAGTAGAGTTAAACCTATGACAATGAGTTCATGACTTATCTATGTCGTACAACAAGTCAGGGGTAGATTTAATTTAGTAGGCACTCATCTGCCATGCTACAACCACAAAACAAAGCTGCCTCTCCCTGTGCATGGAGGCAAGTCACTGAAATGAGTCTTGCTCCAAGACAGCCCCAAAATGCATCACCTCATAATCCCCATCCGCCTCCAAAACACTCAGGTGGATCACAGAGAGTCCATCCTTCTAGTCCAGAAGCCATTAAAGCCTCTCTTCCTCATCCTGTATGAGGGACCTGAAACAAACCCTTCATTTTGGGAAATGACTCAGGAAGAGCATGTGAGGAAGCAGAGCAACAAACACCACGTAAGGTGGATATAAATCCAGATAAAGTATTATAATCATTAAAGGGTTGCTGCTCCCTGAAGGTTGGCAAAACGAAGAGAGTTAATTAAAAGCAATCTCCACACAGTGCTGAGCCAGCCTGCCCTGATAAATCAGCAGCCAGGACTGCACTCATAGAGGTCAATGGGGGAAAGAGGTTGGGAGGCAGGGGAAAGCAAGGAGAAGATAAAACATTTAGCTGAGACTACTGACAAAAACAAATCGGATCTGGTGACAGAAAATGGAGACGAGTTTTCAACGTATTTCCCCCACCAACACTATTTTGTTAGATATCAACCTCAGGAATGCCTGTTTGCCACCAACATAACACCAGTAAGCTGACTGAGTTCCCATTCATTTGTATCAGCACAGGAGGAGAGAGAAGCAAGAAGCCTTTGGGGCCCCATCCTGCCTGTAGAGGTATTAACATCACTTTCATCCACATGCCGTTAGATCACTGAAGGGTAACATAACCAACATTAACAGAAACATCATTTTTGGAAAAACAGATCCTAAAAATTAAAGGATCAATCAGATATGATGAAGCAGTAGAGGTTCCCATTAACAACCCTCACCCATCACATCTCACATGCCTCTTAATTTGTACTACCCCAGCTATGAAAGGTACTAATCTCTGAATTAAAATTGTGACCCTGATTTAATCCACATTTCACATCAATAGGTATATGTTAATGAACTAAAAACTTCATGGATAAACAATGCATAGAAAACACAAAAATCTACAGTCTTCAAAGCAGCTTTCAGTAGTTCAGAAAAAAAAAAGGCAAAAGCAATCAGGGTAAGCTTGTAGATACAAGTGGGCTCATGATATGATTTCTGATATTGGACACTGGGTAGTGATTTTTCTTAACACTCAGAAGAGCAACCTCACACACGATGCTCACCAAAGGAGTTTAGCAGTAAAATAGCTTTATGAACCACTGTTTCCATTATTCCTTATTCAAACTGCACAGGTTTTAAAGTAATCATTAACATAAAATATGCATTTATCCCCATAAGTGACTAAACACAGTCTTTCAGGAAACAATATTGAGACCAAAATACTTGAGCAGTCACAAATCCATGGATTACTTTCTTCAAAACTGTTCTTGAAGTGGAAATGAAATCAAAATATAGACATGACTTTTCCCTTGAAGAAATAAAACTTTGTGTCTCCACAATAAGTTTCTTTTTCACAATGTTCACTGGATAGTGAATTATCTGGGCTATAACTCCAGCCATTTTGATTTTTCTCACAACCCTGACTAGTCACATTAGGTTCTAGATCCACAGGAATACTAGAAACTCCAAAGTTCCTAGAAGCGGACCAAAAACTTCACAGCCCTGTGACACAAAGCACTGAACTGGTATTCACTTACTCTTCCAAAACATGAAAAGCACCCAAAACATTTTCAAGAGGAAATTTTGTTCCAACAGCCATAATCTGTCTTCCTGTGGCTCTCATGAAGCCAACTCAAAGCATAAAAGCAGCATAAGCACTGTACTTTGCATTTTGGCAGAAGTAGCATGCCCGCATCTGATCAGATCAAATCAGCCCTGCCAGATGATGCGGTAGGGCAGGCTGGAATTAACCAGCTCAGGGCATGGCCTTATTTCACTGCTCTGCACCTGATTTTCTTTGCACTGTCCAACCTATCTAGATCTTTGAGAACGAAAAGGCGGGAAGCATTAAACCATGTGTTGGTAGAAAAGTTAGCACAATGTCTTAACAGAGGCTTTGTATCTTGTACCACAAGCAGGAATCTGAGCAAAAACAAGGGAGAGAAACTATAAGTTACATAGAGTTCCTTTCTTTTGCATACTAAAATTTCATGTATGTTACAGTTGGAATTTTATATTCATTTATTAAAATTATCAGAAAACAAGTAGAAAGTTATCAGACTAGTAGAACTCATGGCTGTGTGTGAATGGAGAGGTGATCCTCAGGTTGGATCAGTTCTGTCACAACAGACTGTGATATTAAATATCACTTCCAGCCTTTCTCACCAGAAGAACACTGGTGTAGTCAGTGTCCCCATCAACACCTGAGCAGGATACTCTCTCCCAGATACAGCTCAACAGAACATGAATTTAATGCATCAGGATTTGGCAAGCACACGCTTCTGATCACAGCCAGCTAGTGCACACTCATCAGTACCCGACCCTCCCCTGCTCTTGCTGCTCCACGGCTCCCTGTGAAGCCTCCCCTCAGACAAGGCTGGAGTGCCAGTAAAACCTTCCATGTGGCTGGAATTGTAACTCTCTGACCACACCTGGCTCAGGCAGGTAACCTGAAAACTGAGACACGTGCTGACATACTCCTGCTAGTCCCATACTGGAGAGGATGGTGGTGTGAGAAGTGTATTTGCCAGCAGCCATTGAGATACTGCATTATTCTTTTCTGAGACATCTGTGGGGAGTCTGTGGTTAAAATATGCTCTGCTGAGAAATAAACCATATATAACAATTAAAAAAAAAGTATCATGCTTCAAATAATTTAGATTATTAAAGATAAATAAGGATTTTAAATTTTCAGTATTCAAGCATTCACTTAGGATATTTGTGTTACATGTCACTCAGTTTGGACAGTAAAAACACACTGTGCAGTTCTTTCTTTTGAAATAAGAAAGAAGAAAACTACTTTCTGCTTCTCATGCACTCATCCAGCGTATATGGGTTTGTTCCACAAACTGTAGAGAAATTTAAAAAAAAAAGAACCACTTTCATCTGAAAATTTTTGTTTTCAAAAAAGAAAAGTATTCTTAAAGTATGATTCCTTTTAGATTGTGTTGATGAGATAACTTTCCTTTTAAGAAACAAACCAGTGCAAAAACTGAGACTTGCACTAAGGAAGTGATTAACACTCCACAGTTTCTGCATCCTGGGCAAAATTGCCAGGCAAAGCCAGAAGAGCAGTCCTAATGAAGCCCTCAGAACAGGCCTCAAGCAACATTGCCTTGGTGCTGCTTGTCTGCACATGGGAGTATGTCACCCCAGACAGGGAAACCTCAGATCAGAGGTTGGTCTCTCCAAGGGAAAAAAACATCAACTCCCGGAACAGATTCATTCTACTTCTACAAGTCCTCGGGGATAAACAATACAGGAATGGTTCTTGCTCAAGGCAACATCACATACAGACAACACAGTGATGAGCCCAGAATAAATACCAAGATTGTAAAATTGATCTACTGAGCAAAGAAATTCAGCTCTGACATGAAAGACAAACCAGAGTGAGAAAATTCCAGATTCGGCAAATTACAATGCTAAAAGAAGGTTTATTCACAGCCAGTGGGGACTTTGGAATGCCTCATTTCAGGACAGAGGAGGTACAGCCAACTGTCATAAGCTGCAGAAGACAAGATGGACAAAGTCTGCTTTTGAGAGCAGCCTTCAAAGACCATGCTTCCAGTTTTAGGAAAGCAGAGGAGGAAATCAATTTTCATTAGGCTCCACAAAAGATGAGCCACACAACCTTTCCCATGACTTAGACTGACAAAGATCCCCACTTTGTTCTGTGTACCTGACTTCTGTGTAAAGTATTCCCACTCGGACACTGCGAATCCTATCTAATGGGTATCGTGCATCCAGCCCATTGGACATGTGCTTACCTTGAAATTATAACACCCTCCAAAAAATCATACCTTTGAGCCTCTGTAGCACAACCCAGATGGTTCAATATTGCTTTCACACACCAGAAATAATATGTTTTTAAAACCTTTTCTTCAGTGGCAATTTTGGGATACAACCTCCATCCATCCACACAACTAGACAGACTGTGAAAGACTGAAAGACCAACAAAACAAAATTACAAAAGCACTGCAACAACTAATCATGCATAAGTGACTGGTGGAATCAGACATAACACTGTAACAAGCAACATGCCATTTATCAGAGCCTCTCATATTCAAAATCAGTGAATCCTCATGTTTTCCTAACTTGCCTTTTCTGCCTTCCAATGACTTTGGGTTTATGCTTATATTTCCCTGTGCAAACACAGTAACATTCATCCAATTTTGTCTGAAAGCTGCTGCTGAGATATTAGAAAATACGGTTTTCATGTGGACAACAGTTTTGAAATGTGTCAAACTAGGGCTCATTTATGTTTTTAAGTAACATCAGAGCCACACTGGAATTGCTGTAGAGATTTTGGTACAGGGTTTAATGTGCCCAACAAACCTTGTTCTGTCAAGCAGAAGAAAATTCCCTTTTGCAAGGCCACATTAAAATCACCTCCACATCACTTATAAACACTGAATGGGCAACCTAACTGTCTGTCTATTTTATTGCTTCCACCTGCTGAAAGCAGCACTGCACATTATACTTTCACTTTAATATTAAAAATCAGCAACCAGATGCTTATGCAACAACATCCACAAAAAAAAAAAAAATCAGTCTTCATCAGCACTTAATCAGGACATAGGGCTTTTTCAGGGATGTGTAATGGGATACAGGACCTTCCAGTTAAGAGTCCCCAGCCTGAGTTCAAGCCAGAGTAATCACTAATGAAATACTTTTGCCATACAAGACCCCCAAACCCACACTGGTCTCTTGCCAATGCAAAACAGGGATGCGAACACAGACCACTTCTTCACAGGTGTCTCATGACACAGAATTCATCCTCACAAGGAAGGTCATCTGGCAGCCCAAAGGTCGGAGTTGGCTGTCAAGGCAATTTTATCTGAGGAGGTACAGCAATTGAAAACCCAACTGCTGCTGTGTGTTTGCAGTGGGACTGCAGAGACAGAACAGGCCTGGTAGATCAGCTCTATGCTGTAGATCTAGCACTGTGCACACAAATCTGTGATGATGTGCTCCCCAAACACCTGGCAGAGAATAAGTGTCCCCAAGCACAGCAAAGTTATCCAACAATGCAGTCAGCATGGAAGTGAGCTAGCCTAGCAGCTGAGCCTGAGTTAGCTTCTTTTGTCCCAGAGGCTGTCCTGAGCAAAAGGGAGAGCACTGGCACTGCTGAACTACTGGGAGGCAACAGCCCTCTGGTGAGTGTCCAGGCAGAGTGCTACATGGCATGGGGGACCTCACATGCTGAAATGGCAACAACCTAACCTATGCTCCCCTTAGTGTGTTTAATTGACAACGTGAAAAAAAAAGTCATTTGTGGGAGAAAAGACAGAGAAAGGGTGGGAGGAAACCAGCTCTGCTTCTAGACAAGACTGTGTAAATTACAAGGTCTTAATTACATTAAGTGCATTACGGTACCATATGCACATCACTAATAAGGCAGAGATGGAGGAAGTGGGACTAAATGCTAAAACTGGAAGTTGAACGCCTGCATTCTAAACTTCATCTTTTAGAGAGATTCCAAACCACTTTGTCCTAGTTTAGCCATCCATAAAACAAAGGCAATAATCCTTTCTTCACAGGGGTGTTGAGAGGTTTAATTAATTAATGTTTACAAAGTCCATTGAGATTTCTGACTGACATTTGAAGTAATTCAGAATACTTTTTAAATGCCTTTGTTTCTTCTACTGCACCACTCAAATGTCTTCATATTAAAATATCCAAAGGAGAAGAAGATGGAAACAAAAAACATAGAGAGGTGTACACAAACTAGTGGAGGAAAAAACCAACAACAAATTCAGCACTTCGAATCTACTTCTATCCCATCAAAGCTGTCAGAATACTGCAATTTCTACAGAGGAAGAAGCATGTGCTTGTCCAAACACCTGCTACCTTTACCTTGCAGATCTGTTAAACTTAGATCTCAGATATTTTTGTCTGTAGCACCATGTTGGTAAACAACAAGCTAATAAATGGCAGAAATAACAGGCAGTCATGTCAGGTTGACTGGTTCACCAGAAGAAGTGAAGGGAAGAAAGAAGCAAAAGAGAATCAGAAAGTGATAAGAGAGCACTGGACAGAGAAAGAGGCAAGTTGAGTAGTGAGAAACCAATCATTAATAGGAGACTCCATGCACTGAGCTGTTCTATGAAATGCATTCCCACAGATGCTCAGGTACTGGAATACATTATTCAGAGACACTAGACTAGCATGAACAAGGCCACATGCGTGTCCAAGTGCCAGAGACAAACTGAATATTGGACACTCTTAAACGCTCAAGCACACACAAGGAGCTGCTTGACACCTGAGCCCGGATTTCTCAGTCCCTACATTGTCCCCCATTTCGGAGCAAAACCTTTGTGTGGCCGGTTTCTGTAGGGGGCGTTTGTGGGTTCTGAGATACAATCAAAACGCAGACAGAGGAAATGCAAATGTCATTCAGCTCCCGTTCATTGTCAGGAAGGACACATAAGGATAAAACACTGTGCACTGCATCCGTCCCCTATTATGTGTCCTACTGCTTTTGTCCTAATTTATCCCATGCATAATTTATTTACATGTGTATTGTTTCCCGATCAGCAATTTTAAAGAATAAGTGAAAATTATAAAATGTTTTATTAAACAAGTTGTCAACAAAATTACAGATGGTGTCAGACAGCCAGTACCAATTCTGCTTCCTCCACATAGCCTTAGTACTTTAAAAGGCACACAGAGAAAAGCGAACCCAGCACTTGATGTCTATTGTTTCCTCCTCCCACACCCCCCAGGGGCGAGGGGAGGAGAAGGGAGCTAATTATAAATGGCCTCATCCTGTCCTCTCCGACTTCAGCAGCAGCGGGATCGGGCCCCGATTCATTTCGGCACAAGCAGCCCTTCGGCAGGATCCGCCGCGACTGCCGGGAGCCCCACGGTGCCACGAAGTGCGAGGCGAGGCAGCAAGGTCCCGTCCGCCGGCGGAGCGGGGACCGGGGCCGCCAGCCGCGCTCCCGTGGCCGTGGCCGCTCCTGGGAGCTCCCCGCCTCCCACCCGCCGTCCCCAGAGGCCGCCGAGCCCGGGCTTCCCCGCTACCGGCAGTAGCCGCGAACGGCGCACGCATCCGCGGTGCTCCGTGCCCAGGTGCAAAGCCGGGCGGTGCGGCCCCGGGGTGCGCTGCCAGCGCCCGGGCAGCGCCCGGCGGCCGGGAGGGGCACGGGGAGAAATCGCTGTCGCCTGCACAAGTGTCAAACCCGCCGTCGAGCGGGGGGGTAACGCTGCCTCTGCCGCGCGGTTTTCAGAGCGCGTTCAGTCCCTCGCCACCCACCCGCGAGGACACCCGGACTTCCTTGATTAACCCCCTGCAACTGCGCTCCCCTCTCCCCTCGGATTTTTATATGCGAGAGGGCGAGTAAATGAAAGCAAAGGTTTTTCTGCCAGGACGGAGCAGGAGAGCTGATAAACATGTCAGCACCCCTTCCCAGCTCGAGGCTTTCCTTTCCCTCCGGATGGCAGCGGCACAAATCCCTGGAAAAACCTTCAAGTGTTTTTCCAACTCCAGCCAGAGAGACTCAAGTCGGAAAAAAAAAAAAAAAATTAAAAAGACAAAAAAAGAAAAAAAAAAAAAAAGGAAAAAACTCGCAGCCCTAATTTCATCTCACAAAACTCAAAGGTATAAAAACACCCACTCAGCGCAGCCAGAAAGTGCAAGCGAAGCGTCACCGCCAGGTACTCTGCTTCCCTGCTTTACTAGCAAGAGCGCTGCCCCCGTTAGCAGGGAAGTCGTTTGAAAAAGGTTAAGACAGCTCCGCTCCCCACATACGGTGCCAAATCCCACTCTCCCTAATGCCTACGGGGATTAGCGGCGTGCGCTGCAGACCACAAGGAAAATAAAGGACGCGATCCAGAAGACGACAGCCGGCTCCCGCGGTGCCCCTCAGGAATCAGCCTTATTTCCAGACCAGGAACCCCGGAATACCTCCGGAGCAGAAGTACCTGCCCCCTCCCTCTCTCAAGCTGGGCTCAGACCCCGTCCGTGCAGCCCTCGGCGGCTTGTGCCCGCTCTCAAAATGGAAACACGATCAACTCTCTTTGCCACTTTGAAAAGCGAAAGCCTGTCATATGCAAAACAGGTCTCCGGACTTCCTGCCCAAAATCAGCGACCGGCAGTCCCGAGTCATTCATTTCACCCAAGTCTGCTTCCCTGCCTCTCCTCTTCGCTGCCTCTCCTCTTCGCTCCCTCTCCTGCACGAGCGCCGAGGCGCACCGGCAGAGCCCCCGCTGCCCCGCTTTCCGACCGCCCAGCCGAGAAGCGAGGCGGGTTGCTTCGTCAAGACATCCCAACTCCCCAAAGATTTGCGGAGGCAACTCCGAGCCGCGGTGGGAGCGCGGAGGCACCGCGCACCGAGCGCCCCCGCGAGCCGGTCCGTGCCCCGCCGAGCGCGGTGG
>VZSE01007886.1:668088-744177 GCA_013398275.1 Promerops cafer
CCGCCGGCCAATGGCGAGGCGGGGGCGGGGCCGGGCGCTGCTAGTTATTAGGGGAGCTGTCAAAGCCCAGAGGTCACTCCCTCTCCGTGGAACTGGCGGCGAGCAGGTCTTAAAGGGGCAGCGCCGCCGCCGGGGCCGCCGCCGCGCCGGGGGCACGTCAGGCTCCAGCGCGGCACTTCCCCGCCGCGCTCCGGCCCCAGCTCGAACGCGCCGCGCTGGGAGAGGGGAAGCCGGGCTCGCTCCTCGTCCCCTTCGCACCGCCGCCGCTGCCCCCCAGTTTCCCAGGCAGCTTGCCCCGCCGGGGGAACGCGCCGCCCGCTCACTCCGCACGCTGCCAGGCAGCGTCCCTTCCGCGCTGCTTCCCTTTCTGCACAGCCGCGCTGCCCCGCCAGGGCTCCGTGAGCCGCCGGTTCCGGCAGCAGCTTCAGGGCAGCACCGCTCCCGCTCCCCCTCCCCCAGGAATTTCCCTCTCCCTGTCAGTCATCCCGGCCCGCAGCCCCTGCGCCCTTACATAACGCGCGGCGACCAGACCGCCCGCCCGGCCCTGCACAGCCCCGCTCCTCTCTCCCACAGAGCAACTTCTGGCGCGCCGGGAGCCGGGCCCCCGTCTCCGTCCGGCACAGGGAGCCGCGGGGGGAAGAGCCCCGACCCGCGTTTCACGGGACATGCAGCCCTGCGAGAAGACAGGAGCCGGAGGCTGGACCCCAGAACGCGGCAGGGAGCAGGCAGAGCCCATTCCTGGGGAGGCAGCGAACTCCAGGAAGCCTGGGTTTACCTGCAACTAATTAAAGGAACTTGCGAATGAATTATGGAGCATGACCCAAGTGATTTAAGAGGTGTCAATCCTGATCTCACTCTCAGATCCTGATCTCACTCTCAGAAGTAAACTCACTGAAGTTCACGAAATTGCTCCAGTGTAAATTAGGTGCCGACAAGAGCAGAATCAAACAAAGAAGTTTTTTACTTGTCTGATAGTAATGTCAGCTTTGTCATCTCACACTTTTCTCCCACTCTCAAAGGTCTCGTCTCCCTTCAGGCATCCTCTTTCCCTCTAAACAACACAAACAAGCACCACCAAAACCAAGCCTGCATCCCCATTCTTTGCATCTATACATCCCGAAGAAACTCAACTAAATACAGTCAAAACACACTACTGTCAAAGCAGTAAAAGTGAGGAAACTAGAAAAATATTTTCATTCACAACTAAATTAATAAAGAATGGAAGTAGCGGTGTTTGTGAGATGTTAACAGAAGTAGAAATAGCAATCTTCCTGGGCTGAACTTGAAAAAGTAAAGACAACCAAAATCTTTCTTGCTTAACTATTTTACAAAATAAAACTTTCCAATACTGGGGCAGAAGAGACAAGGAAGAGGAATTGAAAACAGGAGGAGTATAATTGTTACTCACAGTGAGGACAGGTACACAAGTGTAATGCAGCGGTTTCCTGTTCATTCAGGGTTCATCAGAAGTTTGCAAAAAGTTAAAATTTAGGATCTGTCTAGGGTCCCTCTTTCCAAAACATTGCCTATTCCAGTTACTAGGTCAACTTAGGTACTGTGCCAGGCGTATATCCCTGGAGGGAAGCATCTCTTCCATCAAAGCAATCTAAGCCATTTGGTTACAGGCACTGCTTAGGAGAAATAAGCTTTCTGTCAGCTGGAAAGTTGCCAAGATGCTGAGATCTATCCCAAAACAGTTCTGGGAAGTAATCTTTAAGAACGTTTCCATTATCATATTACATTATATTATTTAATATCATAGTGGTCCAGGTGACATTGAATGCGACTTCAGACCCTCCTGCTCAGTACTCTCACTGCTCACAGGAAAAGCTAACCACAAACTGCCGACTTGTCATAAGCTCACAGTTGATGTGTGTGCTGCAAAGAAACAAACTGCATAGCATGCACCTGAACTGGTGACCACGGACTAGCAACCTGCACCCCATCTCACTACTATGAGCATTTCTGGTTTGACTGTTCTTGGTGCCGTGATACTAGCTTAATGGCCAACACTTGAGTACTTACTGTAGGATGGGCAATATTTGCTCGTGGGATAATAATGATTTTGCTTCACACATAAGAAAAAAATAGCCTAGGATAGTATCACACTGCAGAACAGGAGACAGATTTGTGTTACTGAGAGAAGGTACCAAAATCCAGCCAATCTAGAGAGCCCTGAGATTTTCTAATTCAAACTGGTGACATTTTCAGATAATTAAGAAACCCTGTTTGAGGTCATGTTTAGGAGTTTAATAAGTCCCTCTGGTCCTGTTTTGTTGGATATATAGGCCCATTCCTGCTCTGCAGGCAAAGAGCTCTTGGTGCAGCTTGGCAGGGAGTGTATTGCAAAAACAGGATGAAGCCACACATGCTTCCCTGGCCACTCCTGTTGTTCAGACGTTGGGCCTTTATCAGCTACCAGCAAAAACAGTGAGAACAGGCACAGATGACCTTGGATTGTTGATAGCCCTTTTCCCAGGCAGACCCCACGTTCCTGGCTAGGAGAACCAGTCAACAGCACTGCCTTGCTCAGAGCAATCTCCAAGACGCCCAAGGACAGAGCTGCCATATCAGAATGATATATGGGAAGTCTCACCCTCGGTAATGAAGATATCAGGCTTTGCCCACATGTCCATATAATTTGCCCCACAGTGTTTTTCATGTAGAATCCCACAACAGTTAGATTACCATTTTAGCTGAAAGAAAAGGCACAGAGCACTGACTGGCATTTTGCTTGTAATGAACTACACAACTTGTTTTCATGTTCACTATTTGCAAGCAGGGGGAACATCACAAACCTATATTAATAAATTCACACCATACCATAGTTACCTGCATTTTCACACATACACCAGTCCATCATGGGTAGATCATTTATGACCTACATTCTAGATTAATTTTTCTTCTGATTCTAGTGTACCGTAAGTTACTAATCAGTAATGTTACTATTCTTTTACATCCTGAAGGACCAACAAAGCTGAAACACACTCAGTTACATATACACTAAATCACAACTTCAGGATTTTTACATTTGTACTTAGTTACTATTAGTTTTATTCCCACTCACCTGAAACATAGCAAGCAGGCTGCAAGAAAATATAAACAATTTAAAAGTATAGTATAAAAAACCCTAGGTGGGCATATTCTTCACAAGAACTTGCCAAATGTTTGGACAGCCAACACATAAATTTTTAAAAAGGAAGGTAAGTTTTGACACAAATCTATTGGGGCACCATCTATAGCATTAACACAAGGCCTAAGCATGCTGCATCTATAGGGTCAGAGTGAGCAGGGCTTTAGAAGAGAGTCCACCACCTCACCTCCAGCCCTCATACAGGACTGCAGCTTGTCTCTACTCAAGTAGAAGAAACCCAGTGTCATATCTTCTCATGGACCATAACACTGCTCTCTTGATGCACCACTTGTTTCAAACAGTTTTACTATTTACATAACACAAGAACATTGATACTTTTTGTGAGGTCTCAGCAATATTCCTTCTATACTATGAAAAGCCTTATTTTAGCTGACAATATGTCAAACTGTGAAAGAATTTTTACCTTGTATTTATCATCTTCTGCTTTCCTTTTTATCTTATTAAGTTTCAACGTGGAGTTGCTGTTTTCTGGAGAGAAGGAAAGTTAAGTTCATATCATACATTCCTCAACTCTTGTGAATTGGAAAGTGAAACAAACTAGACATCGACATTAAAAGCCACAAATCTAATTTTGCTGTGGAGGGAAACAAAAAACAGAGCAGAAAAAGCAGTGGCTTCTGGTAGATTAGCAACTGTTTAATATTCTCAGGTATTTCCAGTGATTTATAATTTTCTTTTATTCATATATATTAATATTCAAAGTATCAGATTAATATAGGTCTAAATAAGACAGTGTGCTGTAATGTAGCTTGTTACAGCAAAACAGGGCCCCACATGCACAGATATCCTGCAAGAGATTTGAAGCCTTAACCCCTTTTTATTTATTAAAGCTGTGCAGGCATCTCTCATACACTGTTTCTTGTCAGCCCTCCTCCTCCCTTTCTTTGATCTTTACCAATAGTTGCTTAGCTGAAAGAGGAGGAAAAGATATCAGAGTATCAGTGTTACAGACTCAACACCAACCTTCTGCAGACACATCACCAAAAAAATTTACATAGTCAGCAGAAGAAAGATAACTATGGAGCTATGCAGTACAAAAATTGGCGCCAACAATTCATTCTTAACAACTTTGGGAATTGTATTCATGAAAGGGACCTCAAATTTTTAACTTTTTTTTTTTTTAGTAAAGTTTCTGCCCTATAACTATAGCAACAATTCTGGGATGTCTTTAGTCTATCTTGATTTCAGGCCTGATTCTGCTACCCAGTTTTCTTTATTGTATGCACTATTCGGTTTTTCATCAAGTACAATTAAATTACTTGTACGATGATGTCTGGACTCAAGCCCTTTATTTTTTAATGGTTTGTTCCAATAAAATACATTTTAACACTAAAGAGGAATCTCTACTAGTAAGAAGTACATGGAAGCCTCAATCTGAAGCTTTCAAAAATTTGGGGAGACAGAAGTTGTGTAAGTTCCCAGAGTCTGGCTCAAGTCTGTCCCCAGTTTAACAAACTGCTGAAAATCTATTTAGTGTGGCTGCTAGAAGATTCTTTGTCATGCATTGTTTTTAAATTTCTCCAACAATAGAAAATAATGTTAAGAACAAGCTGCTTCAGAAGGAGAGTACAAGTCATTCTGGTAGCCACTGCAAAACCACAGTAATTGTAGGAAAAGGAACCTAATAAAACAGACATACCCTCTGAAGAACACATATTCAGCAACTATGGTTGCCCTCTCCTTGAGGGGAGTCATTGGTAAAATTTAGATGGGACAAAAACTGAGTTCCCATCAAGAAGCACGTGATAGAAAGCACCTAAGAACAACTTGACAAAGTTTATTATGAAATTCCAACAGAGACCTAGGTCTGTCTGCATTATTTCTTTAGTAACTAGCTGGGGAAAAAAGAAAAATGAAAAATAAAAGGAAAAGATAATAAAGGAAAATGAAAGAATAAAGAAAAAAGAGAATAAATTAAAAATTAAAGAATAAAAAGATAAACCATTTGGGAGTCCTTTTCACTCTTTCCTGCATTAAATGTAGGAAAAAATGTTTTTACATTACATCCATCAATGGGAAACAGGAGGTACCTTGATTCATCTGAAATAATGCTGTCTCCATCCTCTTATTCCTAGTGCAAGGATGAAAGTGAGCTTCGAAGGTGACTTAAACCTTGGAGGAAGCAGGTGGTATAGTATAGGGAACAATCAGTAGATGATCTGACCCCCCTAGAAAAGTTCCTCATTGCTCCTCTGAATGGAGTCCAGAGATACTGTCCTACCTATGGTTTTAACCACCTTTAAACAAAAATTTCAAATGTGGTCCCAAAGGTGGTACAACATGACTTCCTCTTGCCCATGATGAGAAAACAGAATGTAATACCTTGCTAATCAATTTTCTCTCTTATAAGCCCAGAGCACACAACATAATTATGATTCTAAGACAGGTTTAACATTTGGATAGAGCATAATGAATAGCACCCTACCTGAGAAAACTAACAGCTGAGAAAAACAAACTGCCACACTCATCCAAAGAAAGTGCTAACTTTGAATCTGCTGTTGGTTTGAACTGCTTCACCTTTCCTTCCTTGCTGATGACACCACCTCAAAGAAAGGAATGAGTATTTTGCTGTGACTATCTGCTTACTCCACTATGGGGATTCTTTTTTAATAGAGTAGGCAGAAGTGAGCTGTCCAAACACAGCTGAAATGTAATGACTGCAATTGTTTTCTTTCAGTATTCAAACTTTCTTGTTTACAGAGTGAATTTTGGTCTTTGGACCAACACTATCATAAGTAGGCTGCTTTTGTAGCACGTGCAAGAGTTATACAGCTAACAACAAAACCAGTATTTTTAACTGCACTGAAAATTAGATTCAGCATGAAAATCTCATCTGCTAATTTTTTTTTTAGTTAAATATTATTTGTGAAACGTTTTTAATTTCAAGGGGTTTTAAAAATAATTTTATTAACACCTTCAATGGTCTCACCCCCTCTTCCACATAAATAGAAAAGAATTATAGGACTGCATTTTTTTTCTTTCATTGTATTTTGTTCCATTATTTTCAAAACAATCTGTAACTTAAAATATTTTTCACTTTGTAAAAATTTAAAGTAAGAAAAATAAAATCTGATGGGGTGGTTGCACTGGAAAGAAAAACATCCACATAAACAGCAGTTTAGAATTAATGGAGGGGTAAGAAGGCAGTAGCTCATTTTATTGCATTGATTGGCCAAAAAGCAGAGGAAAATGGTAGTAAGGGGGAAATAAGATTATTTTAGCTATGTCTTAAATCCTGCTGAACAGCTACAGCTTCAAAAGTGTCACAAAATTGTTCTTCCATTTCCCATCCAACTTTATCTTGGTAGAGGGGAGAAACAACAGAAAGTTGTGGATTGACCTGCCTAAAATACCAGTTTAGGTCAACTTGATAACTGCAAATTTCAGTGAACAAATGCAGTACTGGTATAACCTAAAATGATCCTGGGAACCCATCAGTCAGTTATTGCAGTCAATGTCACAATGAAGCCAGCCCTGATTTACTTGCTCCCAGGTCTCCCCAACTGGAGCCTGTGGAAATAATCTGATATAAACTTCCCCAAGCCAAACAGGATCTCAGGTCAGAATTCAGAATAATTCTGCTGATACTTTTTAACCAAGATAATCACATAGGTAACATCCTTTACATAAACCAGCATTGCCACAGGCAGTGTGTTATTTGGTTGAGCTTTTTTGTTTGCCTCTTGTTTTTTAAGCAAAGGTGGATCAGCTTTGCTGTCAGGACATCTCCTTCAAATGCAGTAGCCACGTCTCCAACAGGAAGCCCTGCCACACAACTCTTGCTCCAGCCACTCTCCTCACACATCTAAGCCCTTGTGTCAAGTCTTCTATTTGCTCAGGCTTTTGCTAGAGTTGACAGGCCTTTGCTGACACTGGGACTCTGTGCTGCCTCAGCAGAAAGCACCTAAGAAGAACTTGTCAAAGTTTATTATGAAATCCCAAGCGACGTAAAAGGCTGCTGGGATACTGCCTGATGCAAGGTCCAGACTTTTGCTCCCACTGACGATGCTTATAAGGCTATTTCTAAGACTGTGCTGTGGAATCCTTGTGCCATTCCAAGAAAGACTCCTAGTGCAGGATTTACCAGGCATATATACAGACATAGGGACAGATTCTCATCTTTCATGTGTATTACTGATATGGGCCAGTTTCCAGTGAGCCTCGTTAGGCTACAGAGGCTCCAACTTCCTACCCAGTATGCCCATGAACCACACACTCTTTCACTCACAGTGCTACAAGCAGCACTCACAGACACATATTTAACTCATCTTCAGATCCCAGGCTGACAGGATGGAAAGGATTCCTACCTAAGAGTTTAAAGTGGAATACAAGTCTAAACACAACATCATTACATAAAACTCCATCAGGCCAACTGTGCCACATGCAGAGAACTTAAGTCCCCTGCTTTGCTATTCCTTTCAGTGCCTGCTTGTGATGGGGCTTGTCTTGTTTGTTTTAAAGGTCAACAGCCAGCTAGGAGCATGCCAGCCTGTACATTTGAGAAAAGAAGGCATCTTCAGCATCAGAAAACAAAACCCAAAGAAACCTGCAAAAGGAAAACTTACAGCACTTAAAATATTTTGGCACCTGTTATGCCCAGGAATGATCAAGCTCTACAGTTTTTAAACTGAGCAAAACTTTGTAAAGCTGCGTGTAAGATCAGTCACCTACTAAGAACAGCATCTTATATATGTTGAATTCTGCACTCGCAAAACCCAAAGGGTTTGCTGATCTCACACGTAGCAGAATGTTTCCTCTCATCTGGTGTCTATGGCTAAAGTCCTTATGAAATACTATTTGAAAGCACTAGAACAAGTCTGATGGAATAAAAACATCTACAAAGAATACTGCAGTTGCTGCTGCAACGGTCCAACTTGCAGAAAGTAGAATGGCTTACCAAATTATTATCTTAGGGAGGATTCTCCCTGCTTGGCTCCTGCAAGCATCAGCATCTCACTACAAAATGCAAGCAGTGGGAATCCAGCCTTCAGGAACCCTGTGCAACCAACGGCCACAAAATAAAGCCTTATGATTGATTACCCAGGTTATGACACTTCAGAAATGGTATAGCAAGCATAACTGACCTGCAATCTTTTCCACTCCCCTTTGGCGCTGCAACAGCTTCTTATTCTTTCCAAGCCATTGGCTAGTTCTTCTGCAAGTTCTCGTTATTAAAACCTTTTATCTCCCCACACAGTAACAATTTCTCCTAGCAATCATGACCATCCACTCTCATCACTCTTCTTGACAGAGGCATAGGCCAAATCCACTTTGGGAGAAGAGGAAGGATAGCACAAAGAGTCTGCATTGTACTTGCATTTGTTATGGGAGAGGTGCTTATTGCTTAAGATCCCTCTCATAATCAGACAAGCAATGGTTTCCCTTACTCTATTTATATAATTGGAATAATTCACTAGCTAACACTTCTCCCAGCTAAATGCATGCCAACCTCCTGAAATGAATTCAAACTTCTGGAGCATGGAGGTTACACAACAAGGGTCAGTATGCAGAGCCTAGTGCCAGAGATATGCAGCTGTTTCCCTCACTCACACTCCCTCCTTCTGATTACTGAATGTGAGAATCCCAGTTGTATTCTAGATACAAACGCAAGCATGTTATATTCCAAAGCTGGGAGCTATTCCAAACCGGAGTGCTGGGGACATCCAAGTTTAGCCTACTTGTTAGCATAGCACCCAGAATGCTGGAACCACAGGCATTCATTTCTAAGTTGCTGTATATTTAATTCTCTCCTTCAGCCCAATATATACTCTAACCCACCAGCAAAGCTCTGTTTCCCATAGAATTCTTACAAAAATATCCTAAAACATCTGCTTAAAGGCTTGTGGAAGCCCTATAACATTTTCAAAAATCTTATCAAGAAATGTAGACCCTTCAGTATTTCAGTGAAATACCAAGATATTTGTGTATACATAATCACTGATACCATTCATTTGCTAGAGGTGAGCAATATTATTAAATACCTTGTGGAAACAAGCCTGGGAAGAGAAGCCACACAGGTATCAGACAGGACTGGAAAATAATTTACGAAGCAATGGCTGCTGAGACTTGGATATAACAAAGAAATTATCTAGATTCAGAGGATTGTATGACTAATGCCAAGTCACTAAGTCTAAAAGCCCAAAACAATAGGACACCTTGGAAAAGCAGACTGGAGGATTTTAGAGTGCTGCAATATAGCTGTGTAAGCCTCAACTCACATAGCCTAAATTCCATATGGGTCCCTGTGTCTAGTGTTTCCTATTAGGTAACTCTGGGAGTTATTGGATTCAGGGGCCTAGCCTTAGTCTCCTTAAGGCTGAACGTTTGGGCTACAGATGTTAAAAACAAACACAAAAATCCCTGCCAGTCAGGTTCTGTTCCCATTTTTAATATGCAATTCTAACCTAAAGGCTTGGTTCTGCCAAAGTCGCCTTCAACAGGAGGAAGGATTGTCCAACATTGTCATGATCAAATCCAATTTATTCTGCCAGTAAGACTTATTCTGCATTTATAGTGGTGTAAACTAAAGCAGAACATGGTCTATGCTTATATAGAGCATTTAAAACATGCATGTTGCTGTTCAGATCTTCTGTGCAAATTTTCATATACTGTTCTCAAAGTCAGCCCAGAGGAGAAGGTGGTACTATCAGTGTCAAGGGTCGTGACCTGAAAAGAATCAGCATTTCTTTAAACCCGTAAGTGCAGAATTTGGCCTAGAAACAGTATGTCGTTATGAAAGAATGGGCTTAATAAAAACAAAAAGATAGTTTAAAGGAAACCTGCTAAGAGCAATATACATGCAATTCTGTCCTGCTACATAGCCATTGCTTGATTTATCTATTAACTCCCCAAACACACAATACGATACTGCGGGTGTGTCCGAATTAAGACTCGATGTGTCTTACGTACGGTGAGTACCTCCGGGCGTGAGGCGTTTGAGGTCACGGGAAACGCTGCCCGGCATATCCCTGCCTCTTCGCCCTTCTCCCCCTCGCGCTGCTCCTCCCGCGCAGCGCTCCCCGCCCGCCGCACCTGGGCCCGGCCCCGGGGCGCCCCCGCGTGGCGCTGCCGGCGGCGCGCCCAGAGACGTTTCAGCGTCTGAACAATTTCGGCGCTTCCAGCGCGGAGAGTGAACGAGGTGCCTTCAATTTAGCAGTCATAAGGTCGAGTGACTCTATGCCTCCTTGGTCTCGAAGTTCGGACGTCTCGGTGAATTTGGTGCGAGGTATTTGGCTTTACAAATTTTCTGTAGAAAACACCCGCAAACTGCCCGAGCCATGAAAACCTAGCATCAGAAAGCTGCTGGGATGCAGCAACCAAACACTCCCATGGACTGCACCTGTATTTCTGCAGTATTTGTTCCTCATCCGGAAGTCACACTTGCAGCAGGTAGCGGAGGGGAAGACCAGCGCACTTCTGCTCTGTATATTTTCTCTGCTAAAGTACAGCAGCAGGGCAGTGGGAGAAAGGATACAGTTCCCAGTTGCTGGGATGAATTACAATGTAATCCAGACAAAGAAGAATAATTAAGGCTCTTAAGAAAACCTTTGTTCTGGCATCTCCTTTTTTTTTTTTTTTTTTTGGTGGAGGGGAAGGGGGCCTAGACTTTGATACCATCATATTACTTCTATTTTTTTAATATGTTGTATATGTAGTATCATATCCATATATAGCTGTGATGGAGTATTGTGTACCATTCTGCTTTTCCCCAGAGCTCTGAATACATGTCCTAGCACTTGGACAAAGAGGTTACACCTCAGGACTTATATTTGGACCATTCTTTTTACATACACACACACAATCCTTCTCCAGCATTTGGGCATGCATATAAAAGCACAAACTATCATTTAACCTTTGAAATCATGCTGGAAGCCTTGGGACAATCTCAAAACTACATCTGAGAACAACTTTTAAAAAATGAGTGGTATATACACAGCATTATTAGTTGTTTTCACTTTGCTTTACTGGTACAAAGATGCTCTTTGAAAGCCATTTTTTCAAGTGTTTTATCTGCTTTTTCTCTGTTCAGTTGAAATCATAGTTCTGCTTGTAACACTTAAATTATTCATACAGCAGCCAACTCTGATTTTATAGCGATGATGATGATGATGCTTCAGGTGAAAAACAAAACGAAAGGATCAGAGGAACACCTACACATAAGGTAGCATTCTCAAGCCAAAATTTTTAGTCAGAAACAATCAGGTAAGAGAAGGATGAAAAACATACAGGCCATCCCTATAAAGTTTAGTATTTTTTCACCATACAATGATCTTTAAATAAAGATGAAGAAACAGTATTTGGGGTCACCAAGAATTTATAGTGCATGTCCCAAATAACGTCACTTTAGTCAGAGCCTGTAGAGCCAAAGAAGCCTATAAGACATGTATTTAAGTCTTAAATCACAAGGAAGCCAGTTACAGTATTTAAACTGACTTTTCACAAATATGAGTGTGCCATTCAGTTCCTAATACTCTAAAAAAGTCAAAACCAATAATATCCAGTGGAAACCCTTTACAAAACCAAACTTATAATTTCAAGGTCAGATATTTCTTATTTTAAGAAATTTTAAGTTCATATATGAACTGTTATAGCACTGTTTTCAGTTTTGAAAGTAGTTTCAAGCTGATTATGGGAAGATTATTTCCTTAAACCAGAAAAAGTAACACATCAACAGTTAATGCTTTTTTTCTTTTTTCCTCCAGACTGCCTGCCAAAAAACCCACCCAAACTTTCTCCAAGAATAAAGATAAACAAAACACTTACCCCAAGCAAGTGGCTGCGGGGAAAAAAAAACTTTAGCTGCCTGTCTCAAGCCCTCCCACTTAGCCCAACTTCAGCTGAAGTGGACACAGCTTGAAGGACAGCCCTAAGGAAAGGATACTGTGGTGAAACAATTTGTCACTGGCCTTGGCATTAACTCACCTGGTACTACTCTCCAGCATTTTGGAAGCTGGGCAGGATACTTCTGCTGTCACACCAATACAGAACAAATCCTTCTTTTCCACTCAACCCTTCCCACCTCAGCCAGCCAGTGGTTGGTGACAGGGTAGGATGACATCTACCTGCCATCCAGCCTGACACAAACTCAGTGACAGTAACCAACCCAGGCCACTATCCTGTGTCCAGGAAAAGGGATGTGCATGCAAAAAGTCTTCTACATGAAAGCAGGTGGTGTAACAGGTTGAAACAAAATGCAGTGAAAAGGTCAAATAAATGAAGACTTGTAATTTGTCCATTAACACCAGGAGTATTAAAGGACATTGTCAAGTTACTACACCCAGAAATAAGACAGTGCCTGATTCACCCCTCAGATTAGTTCAGGTAGCCACATCACAAGTCTGACCCAGAATACTTATAAATTACCAAAAATTGTAACAGGCATATTATTTCAATACTTTAAGTCAGTGGGTTTGCTTTGGCTCACCAAAATGAACTGAAGTGGTGTGTTTCGTGCCTCTCAGGAGATTTGGTGTTCTTAGAGAAGAAACCTATAAATGCTATTCCAGGATTTAGCACCTAATCCACATTCCATAAAAATAATTCTAGAGAATTAAATAGGATTTGCATCAGATCTATCAGGGTGTGTCTTCCTCCTCCATGGCCAGTCTTGCCTACTTGCTGCCTACACCGTGACGCACAGCAAAATGGGCTGTCTGCAGCCTGTTTGGCTGGCCAGAGGAGCGAGCTGGGCCAAGTTACCCCAACAAATTCCACAAGCTAATTGTCCCACTTCCTGTAACCTTCAGAGATGAACAAAGCTGCACGAAACTCGGCACAAGAGAGGAGTGGCTGGGCCATCAAACAGGAGTTACTGCCTCAGACGCTGTTCCATGCAGGCACAGAAGTGCCACTTACGCAGCCAGAGGTTTATGCTGAGCTACCCTTCCACTGGTGCTGTCATCCTAAAGTTGTCATGCAAACACAACATAAATACCAGGCACATCTCTGAACACGGAAAATAGAAGCAAAACCAGCTGGTTTCAGAAGCCAGCACAGCTTGTTAATAATGTTTTAAGAAATACTACAGAAGTGACTTTAAACTGGAACTTTTATGAGCTCATTCTTCCTAATGGGTAGGATGAATCTAACATGTTAAGACTAGTACAGCTTAGATAAAAGAGTATCTGTATTCCAATTGCTTATATCCTTAGATTATATCTACTGTAGCACCACTAACACAATGTATTCATAGCACACATTCAGGGAGCAATCAGAAAGCTGTGCATTTCTTCTACGCCACACCTTGCATACTGCAGCTTACTACAGGCCAGCAGCACAAGAGACCACCAGATTCTGCAGCATTAGCTAAGCCTGAATAAATTATTTTTAACTGCAACTACCAAGCTCTTATCCTCTTTAGGGACGGCCATATTCTTTGTGTATGTGCTGCATACAAAAATTTTAATAACATCTTTTCCAGTCCCTGCAGCACTGCTTGCCACTACCAGCAACAGGCAGAAAGAAATCAGGGCCACTTAGTAACCCCTTTCCAGTGAGATTTTTCTTTCCATCAAACTATTTTGCAATAATTCAGAAAGCCTGTAACCATTTCCTTTCAATCACATTACATTTCTTGTGTATTCCAAGTTATTTCATCAGCACTAGAATTGGGAACCTGGAAGTAATGGATTTTTCTCTGAACTCCCCCCTAAAGCAAGCTCCCCTCAGTCCACCATCTGAAAGGGCATTGTAAGGTGGCAGAGAGTTTCAGTGACTATTTTCAATTAACCTGCAGAGAAGCTTTGGAACTGAACTTTATTCTTCCCACATAACTGAACTCAGAAGGAGTCATCTTTCCCATTTTTTTTGTTTTGGAGATTTTCAGAAGATGAGGGGGAGATGCAGAGGGAAATGAAAAACTGACTCATAAGACATTAAATGGCAGATAAAGTGGTGAAAAATTGACATACTTTAAAAAGTCCTAACACTGCATGTACATCTTCAGCCTCTGAATTACTTATTGCCAGTCAAGAACAAGATCTTGGGATATAACCACGAATTATTTGAGAGCAGCTCACTATTGAACCACAAGTCAAAGATGACACATTCTGGGCATTGTGCCACAACACAATGGAATCTATAGGAATCTATAATGTGCTTAATTTCTCAATACTTTGTACAGTTTGTTAGAGCTAGAAAAGGCACAAAGAAGGATAACCAGAATGCTCAAAAGACATAGAATAATTTCTGTATAGTCAGTTTGTATAACCAAAAGTAAGAACAACTGTCCAGCTGTTTGCCCAATACAAGCTTTTTTTATCCACCTCTTATAGTCTATTCCCATATCAAGTATATTCAATCCCATAACAAGTACATCCAACCATTACTACAAGACTCATTGCTTTAGAAAGTCTAAGTAAGTAAGAATTCAATCCAACAAAATTATGCTATGGAGCTCAAAAAGAATTCCAAAATAAAAAGAATTCCAAAACAAAATACAGGTGACCATCCAACTATTTTCACTTATTTCTTTAATCTCCTTTTTTTTTTTTTTTTTGAGAGAGAGAGAAACATATCAAAAGAGTCTTGAAAATTTCTTCCGAAATGATCCTCCCCCATTTCTGGCTGGTGACTGCATGAATGTATGCAACTGACTATAAGAAAGGTTACTAAACACCTGCATTCCTTCCAAAAGATATTTTTTAGTGGATACTCTCCTCAAGTTAGAAGTACTTCTCTATTGGACACAGTATACATGCAGAACTAGCAACACTGTATGAAGGCATTAATCCACTCTTCTAATTTTATCCAGAACACATGGGAGCAATTTTATTTCACTGACTTATCTCTGTACAAGGTTCACCCTTTATGTTACTTCTTAGAAGTTCCCCTAGACTTCGAGCTTATGCACAACTCAGTGATAATCTGTATTTTCCTTTTCTTTCACACTTCTGAAACAATTTGTTTCAGAAGTGATGTTTTCAGCTGTTCTGAAACATCTTTCTGAACAAAGATAAAATATGTTTGAGTACTCAAAGCGACGATGCTCTACCGATAGAATCACACTTAGCCTCAGGAAAGCAGCCATTTTCTATAAAGAAAATAAGTAAACACTCTTAGTCAACTTACACTGAGTTTTTACTCAGGTAGAAAAAAAGAAAAAAACCACAACAAACCAAAAACTATATACCACACACAATTAAATCTTGCTGGGTAATAAACACAGATCAAACCCTGTGGCCTGGTAGTCTCTTAAAGGCCCTGGAAGCTCTTAACCATTTCATATAGAGTTCTGTCATCCTTCCTGATTTCCCACAAGGTTATAGTACAGAATTTATATGATCCTACAGCTAGTTATTTACCTATTCTTTTTGCTTGGGACCTTCAGAGCTTTCCTGCTCCCAGTTAGAAAGTGCTTTGCTCAGGGAAATAATAGCTCAACCAAGCCCATAAAACATCCTCTATATCCTACCTCCTCTTTCAATTTCCATCCAATTAAGATGAGAGCTAAAGTTTTGTTAGTTGGTCTTGGATTTGTTTTGGAACTGCAAACTGATATATTACATCTCATATGTGAAACAATTACTGCTTCAGCTCTACAAAGCACATAAGCAGTTTCAGTTGTCTTCAGACTTTTGAAGATCATCCTACAAAACAGTGCTAAGACTACCCAGCTGCAGTGCTGTTTTAATTTAGTCATTTATCTAATATTTCTTCCCAGAAATACTCTGTTTTCATTTAGTGCTGTGTGTCTTGTGTAAAATGTTTTTATTTCATGATTTTCCACAGGTACACAAACATGACAGACCATAAACTGGGCAGAAAGTTAATTTTATTAGTTTGTACTAATGGGGGTTCCTGCAGTGCTACTCCCATGGGCAGACTTCTGCACTAGGCACATGCTTTGAAATCTACAGGCTGGTACCTATACTGGTAATCACAGGCAACCACAGGTCCCTATTCCTGGCTTCTATTCAGTGCCCAGAAGAGCTGCAATTTGAAAACCAGGTCCTAGAAGGGCTCCTTGAAGCAGAGCATCTATGGAGCCAACAATGAAACAGGCATTCCAGTGGACTGGAAGGCAATGTCACCATCCATCATAAATATCAGGGTACACATGCAATTAGAATGACCAAGAATAAAATTTAAGACTGAGCCACAGTGATACGTCTGGAAGCATCCAGAACACATAAATAGTAATATAAATTACTGTATTGTATTATATATTACCATATAATATATTTTACTGTATGTTATTATAGTAATACAGGCATATAAATAGTAACTAAGACATGAGTAGACAATATACATTATCATTATGAGAGCAGGTATCTGCAGATTAACTTTCCTTCAAGCTCTTCCCCGGTCACCAAACAAATCAAAGAACCCACACATACTCTCTACAGAACACACAGGTAAATGGAGACTGCTTTCCCATGGTAACCTTCCCTCCTCCCACCCTTCTTCCTTTAGGATATGCTCCTGAAAGTCCTCAGAAGAAACTTGCTCACCCCACTTTATATGTCAGTATCAGGAAGCCTCCCACACCAGTCTGCATCCACTGAGCTGAGCTTCTTCCTCCTCCTGCCATGTTCTCCCTGAGAGTGGATTCAGAAGAGAATGAGATACAAATTCTTACCTCATAAAACTTTCATTCCTTTCCCTTTAAAAAAAAAAAAATTAAAAACCCCCAACAAACAAACAAAACAAAACAAAAACACTTGAAATAAGAAATTCCAACACACATCTTCAAAGATGAGGTAGGGGGGAGGGAGACTAAGCAAGTCACTCCTGCATCATTCAAACTGTACTTTTACAAAGGGAATATCTACAGCACAATGCATACAAGACAATTCAGGAAGCCCACACTCCAAAATGGTGTTCATTTACTGTCCATTTCTGAGAACCACCCTCATATGATTATAATGCCTCCTTGCACACAAGTCTCTCCAATTACTTGCTTTTCTTTGGATATGAGCAGAACACAGACTTTGAGAAATGAGGTGTTAGTAGCACTGTAACACTGTGTCTTTAGTTGCTAGGAACTTCAAAGATAAAGTTGTTTTCTGAAAGCAAAACACTGACTTCCAGATTGAAATTTCTGGAGAAGGGTTATTCCCTGCAATATCTCTGGTCCGTACATCTGTTCAAAGCCTCATGTATTTAATATAGAAGTCTGCTAAGAAAGATGATTCTTATGGTGTCACAAATTTTTCTTCCAGTGGGAAATCAGCTGTCAGAGTCCTGACATCTGCTATTGATGTGTAAAAGCAAAACAGTTCACCTCTCTCTTTATAAAAGTACAACCCTAATACCCAAAGCAGGCAAGGGAGACTATGAAGCAGCACACAAGATTTTGACCCCAAAAGAGAATACTTCCTTGGAGATGCTGACTAGTTCTTTTCCTGGCAAGTTTTACATACAAGACTAGAAATCAATCTTGTAACTGCAAGCACTTTGTGTATTAGAGGCCCATAAGCTGAACAAATGAGTTCGGAGGAAAAATGAAAAAGCTGCCAGCTGCCACTACTCTAAAGACAGCATTATTTACACCAGGAACTTGACCTTCCAATGCAGATCTTGAGTTTTCCCCCTAAAAAGGGGCAGGACAGCATTACTCAACACAAGTTTCCTCACCATCAGGATATTCTACTCTACAATGGCTCTGCAAGGAATGTAAGTTCCAATTCAGCATTCTGGCAGTGTAAGCCTTGTTAGCATTCCTACCTGCTTGACAGATCACTTTACCATCTGCAGACATGACTAAAAAAAAAAATTTACAAAGGAGCCAGTTTTTGTTTTGAACTGACATGTCAGACCTACAGCGTCATAGGAAACATGGCAGAGCACAGACATCTCTGTGGTCAACACCACTTTTAAATCTCATGCCTTCAAATTAGCATTCTCCCCACCCATACACTGAAATACGTGTAATGAATTTCTGGTATTGTAGACAGAGATATGTTGATCTATGTGTATACACACACAACTTTCATAAGCCTACATCGCCATCAGGACAGGTGAACATCGTTACACATTTAATAGTCCTTGGACTGGGCCCACAAGTAATAATGACAGAAGTCAAAAACCTACAAAAGACATTTCAGAGTGTTAAGCAATGGCTCATGCAGCACATAAATAATATTTAAGATATTTAGCTAAAACATCAAAAATGTTCAAAAAGATTATCCATGTATGCAGCACTTTGCCATTCAAAGGACAGGATGCTATTTTGAAAGAAAAATGTAGTATGAAAATGCAACCATTTCTGGAACAGACTAACAAAACCTAACTGGTGCACAGAAGCCTGTGCTACATCACAGGAGTAACAAGACTGAAACAAAAGGGCAAAGCAAACCATTCTTCCTACAGCAAAAATCAAAGCATCTTTAACATCACTCTCAAGTCAGGGTCATTAAGAGCTCATTTAAGACATACAGTTACCTGCATAAAATTTAGCACCAGAGTCTGGATTTCAGCTTGTCTTTCTAGGGAGAAAAATTTCATAGAATATCTTGTGTTGGAAGGGATCCACAAGGATCATCAAAGTCCAGCTCCTGGCACTGCACAGGACCACCCCAAGACTCAACACCATGTGCTTGAGAGTCTGAGAGATTCCCAGGATCATCCAAAAAATCACTGCGAGAGGCCTTGCAATGACATCAGCTAGCTCTTCAGAGTATTCTCAGATTAATCCCATCAGGCCCCATAGATCTATAGGGGTCCAGCTGGTACAGCAGATCCTGCAGAAGTTCAGGGTCAGCTTGGAGCTTATCAATCACACAGCCCTGGTCTTCCAGCTCAGTGCACTGGGACCTCCTGACTTGAAACGCGGATTTCAAATTGAATCCACTTATGCATAACAGAGAGCCTTATCTTCTGAATTCCTAATCTGGTGCTGCTTTCTTGCTCTAGAAAGCAACTCAGCAGACCTATCACTTCAGTCATTTGGCTTTGACCAAGCAGATTAGAGCCAACCTGTTGATATTAGCAAGTATGGGTACATCTTCTCTGTATATCTAAGACCATGCCTGTCCTGCAGTACCTCACTTTATCCACAGGCATGGCAGCCTAGTAATGATACACCTTGGATTCTTGGGCTCTAATTCTCATAGAAGCTACACCAGGAAACACTCACGTGTGATAAACACTTGCATTTCTCTACCAAACTGGCAACAGCAGCCACCAGACTTGTCACTCTGCACTCACTAAGCTGCCGCTACATGGATCAGGAGTCTCTCTTCAACTGTTCCCTTAATGTCTAGTAAGGTTCAGGTTTGGGTTTTTTGTTTTGCTGCTGTTGTGTTTTGGGGATTTTAGTTGTTTTGTTTCTTCTAGTCAGCTCCAAGTGGCTGCAGCAGCAAGACTGTTCTGCACTGGGCTGCACTCACAGGATGCAGTGGCTGAGGCGGTAAAGGCAGCCCAGGCACCTGTGCCTCCCACGGGAGAGGGCAGACCACGGCAAACAGAAGGTCTCAGACGGGCTTTTACTGGAGACCATCTCTGGGAATGTGCCAGCCCATCTGAAGAGACCCATAGCACCACAGCTCCATTTCTACCAATACACAGAACCATGTACATTGTTGGCACCCACTCATGCCTGCATGTTCTGCAGCCCATCTTCCGATTATAATCAGAAGTCATAAAGTCCCTCCACCAGTGCCAGCAAAAGTATAACCCAAATATTTTTATTACTGTCTTTTAGTGACACCTTCCTAAGCAGCTAAATAATTTTTAAATGAAACTTACTTCTGAAAAGTTCTACATACAAGCTATTATTTTGAATCCACAGGAAAAAGATTAATTCATTACTCATCAGACTATCCAGTAAATTATGTCTAAGCATTTCTATTAAGAAAAGCATTTAAAAGAAGGCAAGGTTTGACCAGCATATGTCTCACTCCCAAAGACACTTGACTGGAAGAGATTTCAGATGTAGTGTCAGAGCAAAATTTGAAATTATATCACATATATTTTATGTATTATAAAAATAATATATATTTTATATTAAAAAGACATACATATATATATAAATACTAACAGCTGATACATATCTCACGGGCATGTTTTTTATGACCTCTGACCTGCAGGGTAGACAAAGCTGATACTAGGAGAAAGAAGCTTCACCTTCTTACTTGGAGGGAAAGTCTGGCTAAAATATGCAACATCGGTGTCCCTTGACTTTAGGGCTATAAATACAAATAAATAGACTTCTACAAAGGGATTCATTGGTGCATTTCTGCTTCTAAAATCGATTTTTATAGGGGCTCAATACTTGGTACAGAAGACCTTACAGAGCCAAGACAGTGGTTTTGTGCAAGTGCACTGCTGCCCTCTCCTGGGTCAGCTTCGATTCGCTCCCGACCTTAAAACACCCAGCAGACCCTCAAGGGGAGCTGCACCTCCAAGACCATCAGCACCGCTTTGGGAGCACGAGATTTAAACTAGACAGAGTAAAAAAGTGAAACACAGACACATACAGAATAAACACAGGAAGTTACTGATCTTTATACAAACCAAATTGCGACAATTCATCAGCTTAATTCCTTAAATTCTACAGCAGCTTGTTCCTTTGTTTAGACTGAAGACATTTTTCCTAATATCGACCAAAAGCGTTGTCAAGCATTAGGACAAACTGCCCAGAAAAGCAGTAGAGTCATCATTCCTGGAGATATTTAAAATATGTGTAGATACGGTGCCTGGGGACATGGTTTAGTGGTAGACGTGGCAGTGTTTGGTTAACGGTTGGACTCGACCATCTTAAAGGTCTTTTCTTTTCCAATCTAACTGATTTTATGACCTAATGCCAGAGAATCCAAAAGTTATTTTCTGCGTTAACAGCAGAGCCTGTGGGACAGCAGGGCATTCTGAAAACTAAAATAAAACAGCAAACAGCAACTTTCACAAAAGCTTTGACACTATTACTGCAGGACTGCTGCAACTCATAATGCAGAGTAAGCACAAAGTTACACAGACTCTTAAATTGCTTTGATTGCAGTAGTATTAGAACAAACACAGATTTTACTATTAGACAAAATCCTACTTTTGATTACCCTGCATAACCCCTAGGTATTCCATGGGCCCAGGTACCCTTCCCACTTACTAAAGCTTAATGAGTTGTCTCATGTAAGCTGAGCTTTAAACAGGCAGAACACAGGTTTAGCCACGAGAAAGCATGTGACAAGATACACAGCTTAAGCCTCAGCAAAATAAGAGCTTAGACAAACTAATTTTAATTTTGAGATGCAACTGCTAAGAGTGAACACACGCTCAGACCCTGCAGTTCATCTGAAAGGCAACTCATTAAACTGTAGTAATCCTAAACCTACATTCAAACCTTAAAGTCTAACGCTATTGATAAAATTTGGTATTTACAGAATGTTTTAAAGCAATTTACAAATACATTTCAATTAACTAAATAAGCATCACCTGAACGTGTGTATTTAATCAACTACAGGGGTATAAACCCAGTCCCTCAAGTCAAGGAAGTAGAAAAACAGCCAAGGTGGACACAGCAGCAGAGTACATTCCAGGGCAGGATGGCCTGGGCCAGTTCATGAACCAGCCTGAGATGAGCAGCGTTCCATCATTACCAGCACAAGCACAGCCAATTCCACAAACCCGGAGTGGAAACAACTGGTCACAAAGCACTCCTCAAACTGCTCACACTTCTGGCCATAAGCTTCATGGAAATGGGCACTGCTGCACAGCTGTAGGACATCCTACAACACAAACTCTGCCTCAGATGAGTAGTGGCATATCCAGTTTTTAGGAACACACTTCAAGGAAAGATCTCTTCTCCATGAAAGGGGTCCAAAAAAGGAAGCAAGAATCATCAAAGCTAAAAGCTGTCATCTATTATATCCTAGTGGAATGGTATTCTTGAGGCAGTCTTCAATCTACAGAAAATTATTTAAAAGGGACAGCTTTTTCACATTTCAAATATGGAATACAGCTGCAGAGAGCAAAGTAACAAATTGTTTTCTAGATGCACAGAAGGAAGAAGGAATAGCAGTAATGTTTTTAAACTGCAGCAATAAGTAATAAGGTAACACATCAGGAAACCTTTCAGTGAGATATAATAATAAATACTAAAATAAAATAATCAGAATAAACCAAACTAAAAGGCTTTAAGAAGAGGTTAGACAAACTATCGCTAAGGAACAATGTATGGGTGAATGTGTGTATATTATTAATATATCTGCATATTTTATTTCAGTGCATACATGGAAAACCAGTGATCTCTGAAATATCTTCCAGTCTATTCTTTATTAACTTTCATAGTAAGTACCTGCAATACAAATGAGAAAAGAAATCATTTAACACACTTCTTCCCCAATGGTAACTATTTCAGTGACAGGAATCCCTCAGCTTATAAGCAGCATATACTGGTCACAGAACCTTGAATATTTCTCACTGGCCACCAGAAATTAAACAGATGAAACAAAGCCAATGAACAAAGCAGAGTATAACAGTACTTGCAAAACATTAGACATTCTGGACTATTACCCATAAGCCAGGAAATACCATGAAAAAACACTCCCTAGAACCTGTGCATAGGTGTACCAGCATCAAATTTACATACAGATCAAGTACCAGCACCATATAAACCATCACTTTGAATCCAGTCAACAACAGCAACAGTTTTAGCAACAGTTCACTTTCCGTAGGCACTTTTCTCCTGTTACTGTATTAAAATTCAAAATTATCTTGTGAAAGCTAAAGATCACTATCACGAAACCACTATGAGAAACAGACCTAACCAACAAAACATGCCTTAGAATTAGACCATGCTGGTACTCTGCCTTGTAAAGACAAAGAAACAGAGCTCACAAACTGTATATGCAAGCCACAGGTGATTTCTCCAGCTGTTTGTACCCTTAAGAGAGTACTTTCCAAGGCCATTTTAACTCTATGCATTTTGAACTTAAAACACAGACCATGCGAGCGAGAAACAAAAAATAGTATCTCCCAAAAATTACTGTCCTGCCAAGTAAGACAGCAAACCTGTGCAAAGTCTAAACATCGAAAGTAGCAAAACCCCATTGCCTATTTTCCCAGTACTGGCATTTCTTATTTAAGTTGTTAAAGCACCAAAAAAAAAAAACCTCTCATCTTTTTGGAAGCAAAAAGGCTAAACCCCTATTTCTCCACAATTCCTTTTAGTATAGCTTTAGGTTGTTTGTTTTAACCTTAATCATTCATTAAATGAACGAACTGTTTTACAATTTTGGTTTTAACTTTTTTTAAAAAAAAAGTCCTAGATGCTAAACGAGCAAGAAGGGGAATGCCATTGTATAAAAACTGCTTAAGGACGCCTTTAATAAACGATTAGGAAGAGAAGGGGTATATTACTCTGACTGCAAGGAGATAGTAGCTATCACCACACCCTTCTGGTGCTCGGAGCAACCGAGGAGCTGTTACTGATTGCTGCAGCCCGAGCTTTTCCGCCCACCTTGTGCCTCAATACCGCCCACCAGCAGAAGGCTCAAAATAAGAAAAAAATTAAGCACCAAGGGGCCTCAGCCGGGAGAGTCACTTTCAAGACATTATCTTTTCTGAATTCTCGATAAATTCAGAGCGGTTCTAACGGCTTCTAGCTGCCCACAGCCAAAGGATGGCTTTGAGGGAGCCAGCGACATGAGAGAAGGAAGCGGAGATACCCTTTCGGTGTCCCCTCAAAGCACGCCACCTCCCAGCAAACCCTAGGCTGCCTCTGCCCTGCGTTGCTTCCCTACCGTGCTAAGCGACCCCTTCCGCCCCGCGTTCCGCCCCTGCCGCGCTAAGAGCCCCTTCTACCGCACCCTCCACGCCCTCAGCGCCGCGCCCGCGCCACCCGCCCGCCCACAGCCGGGCCCCGGCCCCNGTGCGGGCCCGGCGCGGGGTGGGACGGGCGGCGGGGGGCGCTCGGTCATCAGTGCCCTTCTGCCTCCGGGGTTTTGGCTGCAGCGCTGCGGGGTGAGCCGCGGAGCTGGTCCGGGACTAGTGGGGAAGTCGACAGGCGTAGGGGAGGGGCTGTGCTGCGGGCGGTCGGCGGGCCTGGTTGTTACAGGTTGAAACTGTTTGAAAAGAGGCCGCATTAAGAGACTCGTGTGCTGAGCCGTTCCAGGCTAGTAGGGGTGAGATATGTATGTTTGCTTTAAGAGTCGAAATGCGGAGAAACTACCGTCGAGGCAAGGAGAGGCGTGGATGGAGCAGTCACAAGCGCAGCCACCACCCTCACCGGCCCAGACGACCCAGTCACAACAACCGCGCCCAAAGGCAAGTACGGGCAGCTTGTGCTTAGCATGGGCTAAGCCGTTGGGTCTTATGCCCAATTTAATGTGCAGAACGGTGACTTTCTAGAACTGAGAGGGTTGTCACCTGAAGATCTAGTAGACAGTACTTCTGGTATAGCTGTCATCCTTACTGGGAGTGGAATTGCACTGATTTCTGGAAGCTTGTGTGTTCACAACTGTACACTGATTTTAAACTGAGATGCGGTTCCATGAGCCAGTTCTTTCAGCTGTGCATAATCCATAAACCCTTCATCAATATGCAAAGATAGTTCAGGGAAGAAAAATATAATTATTTCGTTCTACCTGTCTGTTTATTTTAAGCTTCTGAGTCTACTGGTGTAAAATCTGTCATTAAAGGATCTTCCTGAATGTTGAAAGCATGGTAAGTAATGTGGTAATAATACCACATATAGCAGATGAGGAAAATGAAACAAGGTCTCAGGAATAATCCCCTGCCTTGAAAACTGATCCTTTCAGAAAACACATTTTATACTTCAGAACTTACACTTGCTTATATTTGAGCTGTTTTTATGGTTGCTTTTTCATTCCACTGTTCTTTCCTTAGTGCGTCTTGAAGGACCTAAAAGAGGCTAAGCTAAGCTTTAATATGCTAAGCTTTTTTTAAAAAAAACTTATTTTTAGAAAAAGAGACACACACATACGTTGCCACACTAGTTGTACTTCTGTAAGAAAACAGAAATGCAAATGGACATTACTTCAGTGAGCAGAATTAAAAGAGTTCTTTTACAGAGCTTTACGTTAAGTGCTTGGGTTTGATCTGGGGTGTTTTTCCCCTTGTATATGTGTTGTGTCCTTTAACTATTTTCAAAGTTGTGTAATCAAACCGTAGTAGAGCTGGTATTAGAAATAGAGTTTCTTTGTCATTTTCTTTTCTTTTCAGTAAATTATGACTCTTACAAAACAACTTCACCTACTGCTTTTAAGATGACCTGTCTTAAAAAGTGAGAATTGTGCAGATGATTCAGAAAATATCCCAGTGGAAATTTCCTCATCAGTACTGAATGTGCTCATGTGTATTTGTTCAAAAAGAGGAAAGCTGCAGTTATCCCCTGTAATGTTTATTAGAAAAACAGAGGCTTTTCTTGGAATTTTTATTAAATTTTTGTTTATTTTGCATGTTTCTAAACCTCATCAGTGAAATTCTTGTTATGGAGAGAATGGCAAAATATTTTTGACCTGGCATCAGTATTTTACCCACACTGACTCTCACTTTGTGCTGTGAAGACTTGCATGCTTTCAGGAGTGGGCTGTTTGTTTAATGTACAGTTGCCCAGTTAATCTTTTGCTAAAAAAAGTTAGAGGCGCTTGCAGAATCAACAGCCACCTCTAATGTATTAGCAAGTAATTTAAGGCTTTTAGGATGCTGGTATCACTAATGTTCTTGAGAAATTTTTAAGCTGAATATTTTTCACTGTTTGATTTTCATAGTTTAATGTATAGTGATATGCAGAGTGTGCTATCAGAGCAAAGCAGAATGGTACTCCATTGATGTCAGTTACAATCTGCTTTCTAGATACTTTGTGGGAAAGATGTATGGGGCAATTATGAGCCTATCTTGAAGGCAGTGCTATTGTTTTTTAGTCTGGAACAAGAAGAACCACAAACCCCAGTGACTGCAGGTCCCAGCAGCAGTGAAGATCCTTCTTCATCCAGTTCAACACAGAACTCTGTAGCACCAGGTAAGAGATGGTATTTATAGGTCAAAAGTCAGTTCCTATATGCTGATTGTATGAAACAAGTAGTAGTAGCTGCATTAATAATCTGGTGTGACAGGAACCATACAAACAGTAAAGTTTATGGAGAAAAGTAACATCGGTGATACAAAAAGATGTAGTAAGTAAGGATCTAGAGAACAGAGCCAAATCACTTTCAGGCCTACAGGTGCTTCTCATGTTTGACAACTTGTGTGCTTAGCCAAGCTGATATAAATTGAAAAAATGCAATTCTGTTTCTCCCTCCAGAAATGCTGCTTTAGGAAGAAAATTAACTACTAAGGAAGCAAATAAAATAAGAGAGCATATAAAAGATTACAGCTTGTCTTCAGTTACTCAGTCTTTTGAAAAGCACAACAATCCACCACTTTGTGGTGTGTCTCTTGTGTGAAGTGTCTCTCTTTATGCCTTCAGTGTACTTTGTAGTCTGTAGTAAAGACACTCTGGCTAAATACTTGTTCATTTACAACAAATGATGAAGTAGCAGTGCTGTTGAGAAAGATAACCTGTTTACGTTCTGGTTTCCTGACTCGTTAAGCAATGCTAGCAAGAACTAAGCCAGTGGGAACTTATATTTCTGTACAACAGGACAGTCCTGAAACAACACTGAGTTTAAAGAGATTGTTTTTGTATATCACTGTTTTGTGTTGTGAGCATGCTAGGAGATGTATCCTGCAAGACATTTATTCCTGTGTAGTTACTGTGTAACTGCTAAGTGTAATGTGCTCTTATAACCTTTACTGATTCATTGACTGGCTTCTTATTTTTGCTGACCTGAAAAAGTCTTGGTCACTTGTGGCTAAGCTGAAACCTAAAAGATGCAGAGAAGGAGCTGAATGGTAAGCAGCTGCAAAAAGAGGATACTTAAAATGAAATTTCTGGTAGTAAATGAAGTTTTAAATAAAAACTCTTGAAGTGAAATGTTAACAGTTGCCACTGAATAAATTTCTTTGTCTTGAGACAATCTGTCAAAGTATTTTAAATCCATCATAGTATTTTACTTGTCCGCCTCTGCATTCACACAGACAGTGAAGCACTAAAATGGAGCATTTCTCATCCCAATTTGTCTTTGGAAGGAGCCAAATGTACTCTTGATTTTATCTAAATCACTCCTATTTGCTGAAGAAAAAGTGTCTTGTTCTGGGAAGTGAATCACTTTATTTGCGTTTATTTGATACCTCACTGTCATTTTTTTTGCTGTCCTACCAAGTCTTTTAACTAAGAATGTCCCCTCGTGATTTATTTAGGAAGAAAGATCATTTTTGTTCTGAAACAAAACCTTTCTTTTGTGCTTTTCTGATTGGTTTGAATTTCCTCTTGGTCAGTGGTGACGTGCCTTCTGTACCTGTGTAAGAGCAGTGCATTTGAACACTAAAATAACCTTGTTTTTTCTCCTGTAAGTGGCTCATCTGTTCCTAGTCTGTGTATCATGCTTGGGACCTGTTGGGAGCCAGAACTTTGAGTCTCAAAAGTCTGACATTCACATGAAGACATGGAATATCAAAGAGCAATAAACAAACTTAGTTATCCATCTGATTTTTCCACTTCTTCTCCCCCATGTCTCCCCACCCTGAAGAGCTGCCAGGATTTTATTATGACTCAGAAAAGAACCGCTATTTTCGCCTACTACCGGGACATAATAACCACAACCCACTCACCAAGGACAGCATTCATCACAAGGCAATGGAGTGCAAGAGACTGAGACTCTTAGAAGAGGAAGAAAAACAGAATCAGGTATGTTTTGAAAAAGATTGCAATTAGCCTTTATTATACTCTGGCCCAGGATAGTATATAAACTAAAGTCTTCAAGTTCTGACAATTCAATTTCTTTTTCTGCTAAGAATAAAGTCCTTGAAGCCTTTTGTTTGGCTGTTCCACACAGGAATAAAGTCAAGTCATTACAAACAAAAAAATCAATAAAGACACAGGAACTGTGCTCAGAATTGCAGTTGTCCAACAGTTACACTTAAGTCAGGATATTGGATTCCAGCTTTCTAATTCCTGCCTTGAATTGGCAAAGGGGGGTTTGATTTAAAATTTTCCACATTTTTAATAAATTTATTTATCATATTCCCAGACCTTGAAGAAACAATACTAATCATAGTTGGCGGAAAGAGGTTTTTCTTGAAGAACTTTTTTGGACAGCCAAAATCGAGGCAGGTCTTATGTTTATGTCTGGAAAGCCTGTGTGCTTTTCTTCATAAAGTGTTACAGTGAAATTAATGCTGATGCTGCATATTTGTAATGTGGGTAAAATATCTAACGAGGATGCTTTTTCATTACCTGAAAAACATGTCTTATAAGTTCACAAATAACAGCTCAGCTTGTATGCTGTCATTTGGAAGAAGGGAAGAGTGTTCTTTTTCTTAAGCAATGAAGTTCTCCAACTAGCTCTTCAGTCTTCAGTGTAAAGAACACTTTGACTCTCAAACACTTGCTTTGTCTGAGCATTATCAAAAAGATTTCTTACACATAATTCTGGTAAATATTCTGTCCCTTGGTCTCCTCAGAAGGTGTTTGCATTAAATTCTAAAAAGTTTGTGAATCATGGAATGGAATCATAGAATTACTTGGATTGGAAAGGACCTTAAAGATCATCTATTTCCAACCCCAGTGCTGTGGGGGGAATGGAAATGGAATGGAAAAGCAATTTAGTACAACAGTAAGACTGCATGTTTAATATCAGTCTCATTGTGATAGAAGATTTTGCTGTGTAAGAAGAATTTGAGGTGTTGTAATGAAACCAAAAGGTGATTTACACCTCCAGGTGGTACTGCTGATTATGTAGAATGCAAACAATGGCTGTTGGGGTTTCACATTTTTTCACCAGCTTCTGTATTTACAGAAGCACTCCACATCTCACAGGAGTACATTCTTGTCTACTTGCTGTAGTAGGTCAGGGAGATGGTGCTGGAATGTCTTTTATATGTTCTGAAAATTTTAATGTGTGTAGGCTAGAGGAAAACGTTACCTAAGCATCCCAAACATCAAAGACCCACAGCCATGTTTGAATCTTAAACAAGTAAATAACGGAGTACATTTCCATGTTACTCTCTTCCAGAAAACAACGAGGGCTGGACTGAACTCATCTGTGCTGTTACAGAAAAGGCAGCTGGGTTTGCTCAGCTCCACAAGTTATTGCAGGTACAATGATTTGATTTATCTTCTGTTTGTAGTGCCAAGTTCTGCTGTTAGTGCAAGTGTTTCTGTCGGGTTTTCTTGTATTTCTTACTGTTCCATTGGGATGAGGAGGAACATACTACTTAAAGTCAGAAAAAAAGGTTATATTCTGTAGTAATCTGATTACAAAAATGATGAGAATTCACATGAGGAAGTTGTTTCCCAAGTTTACTTCAAAAACAGTTAATTTATGTATGTATATGGATATGCTGTTTTGCCACATTGTACTTTATGAGTATAGCACAGCTTTTATAGGGTAAGTGCCTTTCAATGGACATGACCATTCACTTGCCCCCCATTAGAACAGTAGAAGGCAGGTTTAATTAGTGACTTTCTGTGTTGGTGTTCTGGCTACTAAAGATGTGCTGGGATTCACAACAGTGGGATGAAATTCCATGAATGTGGAAGATGCACATGTTCATGGGTTATGCAAGTTAAATTTCAGCATGTTAGTTATTCAGGCATTTTCTCTTCAGTGATTGAGAAGTAGTTCTTTATCCTGGCCAGAATTCTTTTCATATGCATTAAATTTAGGCTTACCTGAATTCTCCTATCTTCAACCCCCTCACCCTGCTACCTGTTTTTACAGGCTCGTCCATGAACTAAAAGTGAACTGCATGCAGAGGAGGAAGATAGAAATTCACAGTCCAGATTCCTCAGTTGCTGGAACCAACAATTTTAAAATCATTGTGGTACGTTATGAGAAATGACAAGTCTTTAAGATATAGAGAGCCCGTCTTCAGTGAACATTCAGGCTCTTGTAATCAAATCACACAGATCAAATGTAGCTTTTAAAGATGTATCATTCCTTCCCTGTCAGTTCTTAAAATCTGTGCTCAGTAACTTTAAACAGGTAGGGAGAGGCTGTTCTTTTCCTACAAAGGAAAATTATAAAAAAGGTTGGATATGAAAGCATTTTTTGTTGGGTTGTTTTTTGTTTCTGTTTTTAATCTGATCAACATGTTCTTTTGGAAGTAAATAGGAGTTGAGTGGATCATTATTGTGGGGCTGGGAGGAGGAGTGGAGAGAATAAAGAGAAAGAAGAAAAAAAAGAAAGAGGAGAATTTTGGTAGTGGCAAAGCCTGTGGTTCAGAGAATCTAAGTAAACATCAGTAATCACTTTACATTTCATGATCTTTCATAGACTATATAGGAAGCTCTCCAGGACCAGCTCCTGGCCTTGTAAACAGAGCACTGCATAGGTAGCTGAAGCCAGAAGGGACTCAGAAACAGTGTAAGTGTATAGAATTGTTAACATTGGAAAGATCATTTATTGTTAGCCAAGGACTGAATCCTTTTCTTATCCCTGTTTTTTCTGTGCATACATTTAAAAGGAGTTGGCCACTGATTTTAGAGGTGAATGGAAAGCAGGTAGTGTGAAAGGGATCAGAATTAATGTGTTGTTTCATTTTAGACCTAATGCAACTCCCTCAAGCTGTTTTTCCTGTAAGTTTCCAGTAAGTGTGACCGGTAAGCTTTTATTTTACAGGCAGATGTTGCTTGTGAACGAATATTCACTGTGAACGATGTAGAGCATGGAGGATGTAAATATGGTATCATCAATCTCAGCGGCTTGGGGAAGGAGTCTCTCACTGTGGAGATGTATGACAACCTCTACTTCACAAACCGCAAAGTACTATTTTCTGTTCCTCCTTCCTTTGGGGCTTGCATTCTCAGAACACTGTTCTTGGGAGGCTCAGGTGGAAGTGCCATGAGGGTTGGGGAGGGGGCTAGGAGAGGAGAATGGTAGAATCTAGAAATGTGAAACTTGGGTAAGCACAGAACCACAATAAACCTGTCCTGAAAGTGCTCAGTACCAGTGATAGTTGTCAGGAATGTTATACTACAATTGGAATGGAAGACTACATAGAAGTAACAGCTTCCAAGGATAGTGATTACTTTAGACTTGGACTGTGGCTGGCAAAACTGATGTTTGGCTACCAAAACTACCAAGATTTGCATGCTTCTCTCTTAAAAGTAATTTTGGCAAACTGTGTTTATCCCTAAAGTTTACCCTTAAACTGTGTTTATTCTCCTTTAAATATGAGGCATATTTAAAACAAGTTTTCATTATCTCCTGATCCTCAGGTTTTTTCAGGGATAGTCTCTTGAATAATAGGATGTGCTTGGTGCCTTAGTCTGTGTTTGGTCAGACTTTTCAATGTTGTTCTGTTGTTACAAGTATGAAGCTGAAATACTTGTGCCCCATTACTGAGTTATTCAGTGGGGTGAGGAGCTGTGCCCAGTGCCTAATTTTATGTCATTTTTGCATGGAAATAATCTTTCCTTAATTGAATAACAGATCACAAAAATACTATGTCATCTTCTCTCTGAAGGTAAACTCTGTGTGCTGGGCATCACTGACTCATCCAGATTCTCATGTTTTATATCCTTTAAAAAAAAAAATCAAAATTGTCGTTCAGGTTTCACAAGTCTGCATCATGCTTCACAGCAAAACTAAGTTCAAGGAATACGTCTCCTGTAGTTCCCCCAGAAGATAAGTTTTTTGGAAAACAGCTGAAGTAATGAAAATCAAAATATGTTGGAATTACTGAGGCAGATGTATGGTCTGTTACAGATATATGTAAAATCGTTCTCATGTTAATGGTAAATGAAAGACCATGTTTTCTGCCGTGGAGAATTCCCATTTTATTAATAGTGTATGTAAATGCCATATCCAAAATGATCTGATGTTTGGAAATTGGCTGAGGCAAAAGAACAGGAGCAGATGGTTAAGGCAACAACCTTTTTCTGAAGTGAACCTCTTTGAAAGTGAGATGATTTGTTTGTGTTTAAAACCATCCCCATATTGGTTGGGGTGAGAGGAGAGTGGGAGCAATTCAGTAGCATCACCTGCAACTTTCAGAGCAGGTCTGACTCAAAGAAGAGGAAAGCTGATGATATAGTAGAGGAAGCAGTAATGAACAGTGCAGAGCCCGGAAGAGTGGGGGGAAAAAACCTGAATTTTGACATAGGAGATGGCAGACAACAGGTGTGATACTAAAGTTCCAAAAGAAATTACATAGAAGAGTAATGGAATGGCCTGTTTGAAAAGCCAGGCAATTCCAGACCAACCCATCAGGGGCAGGAGCTCACCAGGTGTGCACACAGCTGGGGACGGGTTTGGTTTCCCCTAGCTGAGTTACAGATTTACCCCACTGAACTTGAAATGCAGCTTTCAAATTCTACTTGTACCTGGTATAGTCTTCATAAAATATTTAAATGTAATCTAAAGTGAGTTTTCCTTGCCTCCCATTTTTCCAATTTATCTCCATGAAAAACAGATCTATATTAGTGCAGTGTCATCAACACGAAAAAGTGAGAACAACGATCTATGTAGGCCATGCTTATTTTTTAGTTTTTCTATCACTAGTAAGATACAACAGTATTGTCTTGTCTTTCTGGTAATGAAAATAAACAAGCAAGAATTTGAGTTCTTTCTAGCTCATTCCTATGAAAGAAATGAAGTGTCACAGCTTAGTTGTAAACTGTAAAGCACATCAAAGGTCTCGAGGAAAAGTGTTGTGAGCTGTAGCTGTATCAGGGCATCTTGCTTTTCCCATTTATAAATATTAGGCAGCCTGTTCCATTCTAGGGAGAAATCGGTTTTCCTTAACTCACTTCAGCAAGCTGTGTCTCATGGGAATTGCAGAAACACCAGGCTGTGCCAGTCTGCTTCCAGCATCATTGTTCAGCAGCACTAACCCAGGTAGGGTGTTCTTGTTGGTTTTTTGTCTCCAAGTTTTAGTAGTGATTATGGCATGAAAAGAGCACAAGTGAAAGATTATTTTAACATTCTTTTTCAGTAGTTGGTGAGACTGTTGTATTCCTATAAGACTAAAACAGCTTTTAAGAAGTGAAATGACGATGAAAGAATTTGAAATTTAATTAACAAGCAATATTCAAAGCCCTAGTTTATTTTTAGCTGCTGCAGTACTTGATTTTGGCAGGAGAACACCTCACTTGTAAAGTAAACACTTGAGATTTTTCATGAGTAGCTTGGCCTGTAATTAATACATGGAAGCTGCACACAGCAAGTATTCACATTTCCTTATAGAATGTCCGGAGTCACTGCAGAATCCCTTCTCATAGCAGCTGCTCAGGTATGGTCAGTGCATAAATTAGAGGTGGAAGGCTGGTAAATATCTCGGCCTGTAGCTCCTTGTACAAGCTGCAGCTCCAGTTGTATGGAAACCTGACTGACTGGTAGAGTACTACATCTTAAGTCTGGCTATAGCTGGTCTTTTTTGTTGAATGTTCTTGGGGGCAGAACTTAATTAATTGGACTTTCTTGATAGATGTTAGAACCATGCTTCTTCAAGTCACAGAGTGCAGTGTTCTAATCTGGCTTTCATTCAGACACGATCAGTTAAATTTATACAGAGGAAATCTGTGATAGATAAGAGTAATGGATTTAAAAAATTTTTTTTAGATTTTAAAATTTTAATGTCTTACTATGTATGCAGCCATTAAAAAAATTTGCATAGAGTCAGCATGAATTTGACCAAAGAGTCACTGAGGGTGGATGGCTACTAGGCCAGCATACCCAGTTGCTCCATAAAAGATTCTAAGCCCTTCACCGTAATTAGCTGCTGTGAGTTCCACCAAAGTCCTCCTGTCTAGTATATCCCACTGACTGTTCAGGTATTTCCAAATTGGATTTCCTTCACTCTCCTAAAGACGTGGTTTGTGGGAGCCTCACTGAGTAGATGCTGGGAGAAAAGTAGAACTTAGCCTGTCTAAAACTGTGTTATCCATCCATTCTTGTCCATGTCACCTCTGCTACCTGACAGATGTATGTATGATGTGCCATGCAGGAAGTGAAAACTGAGGACATAGTCTGCTAATTGGCATAAATTCTGTGCAGGGGCTACATGAGTAAGGGTCAAATCTAGGGTTTTATTACTTAATCAATTTTTTTTTTTTAGTAAGCAGGCATAGAACTTAGAGGTTAGGCTTTGGCTAATCTACAGTTTGTAAAGTAAATGTTTTTTATTTCTAGCCCACTCATCTTTAAAAAATGGCTTACTTAGTGCTATAAGGCAAGTGTTACTTTCCTCTCTCCTGCCATTGTCAGCCCTCTGACTACTGAATAAATTCCAATATCATCTCTTTACATAGACTGTAAGGTGTCCCACTTACAGTCATGAACTTCCTTTTCTGTTTCCTGTCTCTTGAGTAGCAAAAAGACACTAATTGGGTTACACTTTCTCTGCTTCAGACTGAAATGTTAAAAGAAATGTGGCAATCTAAGAACCTTTCTGAGTTACAATCCTGTCCTAACATTTTATGAACACTTTATGTGTTTCTCCTGTTTTCTAGGAGATCGACCTGGAATGCTGTGCAGTTTCAAGATATCCACTGCCTGGTCCTGTGCTTGGTGCCTGAATCCCCAAGCAGACAACTGCTTCAGCACAGGTGATCTATCTGCAAGGCTAGCAACCCCCTCTGTCTCTTTGGGAAAGACTTCTTCCATTCATCTCCCAGCTGCTATGCAAATTACAGCTAAACCAACATCATCTGTCTTCCTTAGGCCTGACACGACGAGTTCTTGTGACCAATGTAGTGACAGGGCATCGTCAGACATTTGGAACCAGCAGTGATGTGCTGGCACAGCAGTTTGCCACTCAGGTAGGCAGAACCAGACACCATTCTTTCAGAGCATTGTCTCATTGGTGGGCTTTGTTCTGTTTGGGGCAGGACTCCTCATGCTGTACATAAGGTTGTGATGACAGCTGCTGTTGGGTGGCTGTTCCACAGCAGAGCTGATGTGGTCTGATGCTTGCACACAATTGAATAGCAACAAAAAAATTATCTGATTTCAAATTGTGGCAACAGGGGCAATTTTTGTTAAGATTACAGAGGTTAAATGACAAGGAAGTACAAAGAGCACAGTAATAACATGTAAAATTGTTTTGGTCTTGGCAAATAACCTCATTCTAATAACTCTCAGTGTATTGCCTCCACCAAGAAGGAGAAAGTCCCTATAACATACTAATGGGCTTGTTCACAAAGAATTAGGATGGTGAAATAGGAATATGAGAATTCCAGTTTCTGTTTTGCTGTTATGTTACACTGAGTTCTTGCTTACTTAGGCAAACTTTTACAGCTAAAGTAAATAGCTGAGGTTTGAATGGAACTAATGAATTGGCGGAAAAATGCTGCAGTGTGTAATTAAAATTCTGCTTCTTAATGCATCTGTTAAAATAATTTGACAACTACAGTGTAGAGCTCAAAAGCATGACACAGACTGTGTCTGTGTAACTTGTAAGACCCTTGCAGATGTTACACAGTACGCTTCTTTCTCTGGGATCCTCCCAGACCCCAGTGCTGTACAATGGCTGCCGTTCGGGTGAGATTTTCAGCATTGATGTGCGCCAGCGTAACCGGAAGGGGCAGAGCTGGAAAGCAATTCGTCTCTTCCATGGCTCAGCAGTTACATCTATTCACCTTATGGAGGCTGAACATTATCTGATGGCAGCAGATATGGCTGGAAAGGTATGGTTTTGTTGTGTTCAGGATATTCTGTTCCTTTTAGTATCTGGGTGTTTACAGGTACTTATCCTGCTCCCAAGGGCAGATGTCTGCTCTTAGTATGTAGTATGGAACCGGGTGGTAGTTCCAGTTATGGATCTTCTTCCAGAGCCTGTTATTTATCACAGAATGGTTTGGGTTGGATGGAAACTTAAAGATCATCTGGTTCCAGCCCCCTGTCATAGGCAGGGACACCTTCCACTAGACCTTCATCCAACCTGGCCTTGAACACTTGCAGGGATGGGGCATCCACAACTTCTCTGGGCAACCTGTTCTAGACACTCACCACCTTCACATTAAAGAGCTTCCTAATATTTAATCTGAACCTACCCTTCTCAGCTTCAAGCCATCCCCCCTTGTCCTGTCACTACATACCCTTATAAATTGCCCCCCTCCAGCTCTCTTGTAGCTTCCGTTAGGAGGAGGCTGCTTTTGCAGGCTGAATTCTCTCAGCCTGTCTCCACAGGAGAGGTCCTCTAGCCATCCAATCACCTTCATGCTCCAACACATCCAACCTTTGGGTTCTCTCTGCTTTAATATATCCTCTCTCAAACAATTCTTCAACTTGCAGATAAAACTGTGGGACCTGAGAACAGCAAAGTGTGTGAAACAGTACAAAGGTCACCACAATGAATATGCTCTTCTCCCTTTGCATGTAAATGAGGAGGAAGGACTTCTTATAGCAGGTGGGTTGACTTTTTCCCCCTTGTATTTGTATAGTGTATGGTAGTGGTTTTCTTATGCCTGAGGGGTGTTTCTTAAGTGTAGCTGTTAGATGCTGTAAAGCTGTTAATTCTTTAAAATTCAGAAAAAATTTAACCTTAAACATACTGTAATATACTATGAAGATTATGTTACGGATGCGTACCTACTGTAATCAATCCTGTGAGGTGCTCAACAGCTTTATCTGCTGTGTCCTACAAAAGTCCTATTATCCTTTCCACAATATGTCTCAAGAGTAGAGCAGAAAACACTTGATTTTAAAATTCAGGGAAACACCAAGTAAACAGGAGACTTGTATATAGAGACTGTGTATATCTTTACTTGGTGCATAAGTGGAGAATGTGGTGATGGACTGAAGCATTGGCATGTGGGCCCGACTCCTTGTAAACTGTCTATACCACTCAAATTCATTTTGAATACTCCCAGTTACACTCAGATTTTTGTATTATTATTATCATTATTATCATTATTATATTTGGGGTGGGGGGAGGAAAAGTAGCAATAGATGAAACAAAACCCTTATAGTGTAGCCAAGCTTCATAAAGTCACTTTAAAGACAGTGACCTCCTTTCCTTGGATATGTCAGTAAGTGGTGGAATAATAAGAATTTTTAATTTGACTGAATTTTTCTCCCCTTTCTTGGCTTAGGAGCTTGATAAAGACAAAAGCACTCTAATACTTATTTATTGGACCTTTAATTACCTAATAGGAAATGCACATTTTTCCCACTCTTGCAGTATTCAGTGTAAAATTTTTTGTTTTGTAAAGTATGGATAAGCACTTTGCCTCTTGGGGGTGTAAATATATTCAGGGTGTTTTCTCCATAGACCTTCTGCTTCTGTGGTGATAATCTTGCAGAACCATGTAAAGTCCTTTTTGCGTAATGTTGAATTTTGCTTTCCTCCCAGTTGGTCAGGATTGCTACACCAGAATTTGGAGTCTCCAAGATGCTCATCTGCTTAGAACCATCCCTTCTCCTCACCCATCATCCAAAGATGCCATTCCTAGTGTGGTGTTTTCTTCAAGACTTGGGGGTAGCCGAGGAGTTCCTGGCTTACTCATGGCTGTCAAACAGGATCTCTACCACTTCTCCTATAACTGACATATTCTCCTTAGACCTGGTCTACAAAGCTGCCAATCTATATGTGACTTCAGAATCTTTACACCAGTCACTAAGCTGTTGAGTCATTATGTGCTGCTGTTGCATCTGCTTTGCTCATGTAATTGTGAACCTCCTTCAGCCGTTCAGCAAATCTTGCTGTATACATACATCTCAGACCTCTTGTAAATAAAAGCTGAACACTGACTAACTGTAGGCAAGATTCAGTCTCTCTGAAATCTAGCTGTAAGCCTGCCAAGCAGGTAACTTAAAGAGCCTGTGTTGTGCTAGCTGAATTTGCTGTGAAAAGGCTGCTCTAACTTGATCCTAGTTTGGTCACCTAACCTTTAGCTGTGGTCACATCTGCCTCAAGAAGTAGGCTGGCCCAGCAGAGTGAAGCAGCTATTGTGGAGAAGCTGAACACTCTAAGTGTTCTGGGGCTTTGTTTGGAGTAGCTTTGGTTGGGGTTCCTGCAACCGCCACTGCTCCACCTTGGAAGCAGTTGGTTGGAAGCAACCATGCTCCATGGTTGGAAACAGTTCAAGGAACAGCTGTTTTCCTCACCCCCGCTGCCAATCCCTTTTGCTGGGTCATACTAAACTTTGTCCCTTTCAGATGATGGTAGCGTGTGACTGCCCTGCCACCATCCCCCGTAAAAAGCAGCAGGCATGGAGTAAAGCCCCTTTTGTGCTCCAGTTGCAAAGCTGAATGCCCCTGTTAATTTATCATAGTGTTTCCTAACCAAGTCCACACCCCTGACATGCAGTTTGGTCAGTGCTTGCTCGTTCAGCTGTAGGAGGACACAAGCCCAGTTGTACAGACCTCATCTTTGGAATTTGGAATCACCTGTGCAGTCAGTATACAGAGGTACAACTGGGCCCTCAGCTGCAAAGCTGTAGTACCAGCTCACAGTAACTGGATGATACCATATCTGTATTTGAGAACAATTACCATCTGATGGAGCCTCTTCACTTCCTGCTTGGTAACCAGTCTGGGTTGGGCAAGACCATCCTGCTCTCAGCATCTGTAGGAAGCACTGAGACCCAATCAGGAACCTATGAGAGGGTAAAGGCCCATGAACTAGGACAGGCTTTACAGGAAAGACACACTGCACTCAAGTTTTCCAAAATTCATACTAAAGGAGTGCCAGAACCATCTTTTCATCCTGGGATCTGCTTAGAGCATTCAGGTGTACAGTTGTGTCATCAGAGATGCTACTTCCCCTGGGGTCCTGCCAGCTCAGCAGGTGAGTGTACAAATGGGTTCTAATGACAGCCGTGCTGCACAGCACGTTAAGAGGGCTCAGTGAGATGGCCCTGGCAGAGAGCAGGGCTGGGACTCTGCATTTCCAAGTGCCTTCTGCCAGCAGGCACAGGCTGCACATGCACACAGAGATGAGTGCTGCTGCGCTCCACGGGTGTGGCCTCTCGCAGCAGTTCCTAGTGCAGCACTCTAACCTGGGTCTGTGTCTTCACTGGAAAGGGCTGCAACAGTGCTGAGCATCCTAGGAAGGAAGGGGCTTTCAAGTCCCACACTAAGCAATTCTCTTTCTGCCTTCAAAGTAAGCTCCCACCAGCACCCTCTCAGGCATGTTACAAAGTTTTCCAGCTATCTCATTTCTTAACAGATATTACTACTCTCTTGCATCTTAAGCTTTTGGCCAGAGCAACCTATTTATGGAGGGATTGTACCCTGCCACCTTCATCCTGATGGGCCATCAGCTTTGTTTAACCTCACACTGGTGCATGTGCAAGAAAGCTCTTACTTTTTACTCCTCTTGAACAGGAGTATTTGTAGCTTAAAAAGTGGATTAGTAAAACTGTTCAACTAGTCACAAAATGTTTTTCCCAGAGGGTAGAGTGAGCTGCAGCATGAGCACAGTGCTGTTAACAGGGATAAGGCACTCAGGGTTGTGGTGTGAGCTCCACAAGAGTTCATTGAGGACTTGGTGGTGCAGCCAGTTCATCCCTTTGCACCCCTGCTAGTGGGCTGTGAATATTCCTGCTAGTGAGCTCACTGAACACACTTCATGAGAGCGCCTCTGGCTTCTGAAAGAAAGCCTCAGAAGTGCCCTGCAATGCAAGGCACTGTGCAGGGAGATTCCCTCCACAAGCCCCATGAAAGCCTGAGCAGAGCCTGTAGGCTTCTATTTCTTTCCAATGCATTCCTCTCTCCTTCCATTTTGCAAGTGACCTTGGTAAGAGGGAATAATTCAAATACAGGGACCAGAAAGGGTGGGCCCTAGTAAAAACCCTCTCTGACCTGCAGGGCCCAAACTCATTTCTCCTCGTCTCTCACAACATCCAGGCCTAAGCAATGTGCTTGCTGTTCCACAAGACCATGTTCTCAGGAGCTCTTCTTGCTCACCAACACACCAGTGTTATGTGTGGTGGCCTCCTAACCTTTCTTTGTATTTCATTTACCCATTAATCTATACAGAAGACAATAGAGCAGGAAAACTCTCCTCTTGGGAGCAGTGTCCAAACTTTACAGTGTGAATATATTCTGTCAGAAATAGCTGCTGCAAGGATAATCAAGATGAATCCCAGCAAATACTCAAAATCGTTTCTTCCCTCTTTGAGTATACATTCAAAACCCCAAAATCTTTCTTCTATCTCATTAACAGCCAACTTCTGTTTCCCCATGGGCAGACTGAGCTGAGCTGTTAATTCCTTACAACCATGGTTCCCCTCATACCTCTGGCTTTAGTGTTCCTCTGCAGAGCCTTCTTTGTCACACAAAACGGAGTGGGTGCTGCTCACAGCATGTTCTGTGCTGCCCCTTCTTTCCACAGTGTTTATGATTCCAGGGGATCTCCTGCTCTCCTAAATGGTAAGCTTTGCAGGCTGTTCTCATTCCCTCTACTACCCTTTGAAAACCAAGGGACCTAATTCCCAGTTGCTTTGCTTTTCAATTTGAGAAAATACTCCGCAATTTGTCTTGATTGGTTATGTTAATTTTTGACGTTTTCTGTTGCATGTACAATGATAAATACACACAGCACAACTTCCAAAAGCATTTGCATTGCCTTAGTTAATAATGCATACTGCAACTAAGCATCTGTTCAGAAAACAGAAGTGTACTTAACCCCATCCCACTGTGGAGTCTTAATATTACATCTGATAATCAACTCAGTTGCAACATACTTTATATTGATTTTCTTGCTAGTAAACATGTGTAGTTCAAACATTTTCAGGTAGTAACCTACAAAGATCATGAAATCCCTTAAAGCATAATTAATTCCAAAATTTAAATTAGAATTTAGACTCTTTCAGTGCTCTTAACTCCAGTAATTCCTGTTCTGCAAGAACACGACCATGGAACAATTATGTCCAGTTACCGTGGGAAACACAAACTAAGAATTGTGGTTGAAAGGCATCTTATATAACTGAAGATAGTTTCATCCCTTTGTTCCTTTTAGGGAAAATTCATAAAACAAAAGAAAAATAATTTCCTTTCTGTTGTTTCCAGGATTCAAGCACACACATGTCCCTTGCAAACCCATTTACCCAACTAGTGCTTTTGCAGCCAACACTTCTAATTAAGCCTGCAAAAGCACTAAAAAAGGAGAGGGCAAGCAGGGCAAGAAGAGAGGCAATTTGGCTTCAGTGGCAAACAGCAAGGAGTCTACAGGCAGCAGCTAAAGTATATTAAATCATCTCTTTCATTACCCAGCAACAGCAGGGCCCTCAGGCAGTTAAAAAGGAACTGCAACACTCTTCCTGTCTGCTACAGTATCAAAACACTGTATTTCTTTGCCTCAGCTTCTCAGCAAGGACTGAACTAGAGGGAAGCTTCAGAAAGGCCAGCCCTGTGCTCCACGCCAGGTTGCAGCATCCCTCGTCCAGCAGACACCCCTTCTTGGTCCCGTTGGTCCCCTGAAGCATGGCACAGCGCAGCCTACCAGGTCTCCTCACTGGCCAAACTGCCAGTGCCCCCCATCAACACCACTCTCTCAGAAGCCACAGTCTCACCCTTGCTCTGTCCAGTGTGCCCTGCTGCTATCAGTCATATCTCAACCCTAATTAATAAAGCTCTTTACACATAAACCCCTTTACGTCACATAAGACCTAAAGACATAACAGGTGGAAAAACTTCAATTTTTAACTAGAAATTTCTAAAGCATGGAGGAGATTTGCTTCTGGGTCTTCTGTGGTGGTGTTGGTCACATCTTTCTGTTGGTCCCAATTTACTGCAGTAGATGCATGCATGGTCATTTCTCCTCTATTATCCTGATGAATACTGAAACTAAGAGGTTTTAAAAAGTCAATTTACTAGTCACAAATTCATACTGGCATTTTTGCATTTTTAAGTTTAAGAGGGACCTATTCTAACAGGACTGGAAAATAATGCATTTGTTATGAGAAAGGGAGAATTCAAACCCAACTATGTGCATAGTCTCAAGGTATCCCCTTACAGAAGCTGCTTTCAGAAAAGTTACAATCTAGCAATGGAGAATTCAGCTCTGGCCCCCAAACCTTCAGTCACTAGTGGCTGCTTGCACACACTGGATGTACTACATATACTGTGAGCTGAATCCAGCAGTCAACACCAACCCAAAGTACTTTCTAGACAGGGGTTTTGGGGTGAGGGCCTGGGGGCTGAGAGATGCTTGACCCAACTGTTAAAAGCACTTTACAAATCAGTGTAATACTTCAAAAATGGAAGCCAAGGCACAAAATTGATAAACCTTTTCAGGTAATGTCTGAAAATATAATCAAGATCACCTGCCTTTTCTTGTTGAAACAACTTCTTTCCTATCTGTTGGTATCATGGTAGCTGTGAAGCACTCTGATGCCTTCCTGACAAGTCATCTGCTGCATATCACCATCATACATATGTACCTGCTTCTCTCCAGTGCTGCTGAAAAATTGCCTTTTAAGCAGAAACAGGAAGATTTAACCAGCTTTTCAAAGCGTTAGAAATCAGTATGTTTCAGAATCTCTGCCATTCTTGAGATTAGAACTTCTGTAATGCTACAATTAAAACATCTCCTACATAAGGATTTTCACATATCTATATCATCTAAATCTATATCTGTATCTATCTCACTGGTATAATTTTTTTTGCTTGAGTTATATCCAGCAAAAAGAAATTTTAAAAGCTGAATGCATTTCAATTTTGGCTTGAGATAACTAACTAGCTGCCATTCTACTTTAGCTCTGTCACATTATACTGTTGATTTTGAAAGCCCTCATAGCAAATTTTTATTTATTTTGGCATTGACATGATTTCATTGTTGATGTACCTGCACTACAAACAAATACATTTTATGACATAATATATGTACTGTGACTGACAGAATATATATGTCAACATTGCTTTGCCATGAAAGAGTGCCCAGCTAAAGTAGGGGATGAAACCTGGATGACAAAAGGCAGACATTTCTATCACTTGTCCAAATCGCTCTCTGTTCTCAAATTACTGGCAGGCAAAGACATATTTGTTGGTGCCAAATTATATTACAGCCATCAGCAATAATTAAATGCAAGGACAATGCCACAATACATGGCATTACAGTGACTGACAATGTCAGTTGACAAATGAATCGCGAAAATTACGGGAGGCTGCCAAAATTGAATTATATTAGTATTTAAACCTAATTGGGCTGGTTATGCTGAAAGCAAAAATATGAACAACAAAGTCTGTAGAACTAGGTGAGGAAGCCAGAGTCCTGCCATGTTAAAGCCCAGGCTCCCAAAGCAACAGGGGCATTTGTGAATGTCTCAGCACAGTCATAGCAGACACCTGGCATAAATGCAAGGCAGATCTAACTTAATGAGGGTGTTTATTTCCACAAATGAACTCTTGTTGACATCAAAAGCTAGCAAGGGTTGTCTTGTCTTCCAGAACACAACCAAAGGTCCAATTCCCAAGGGACACAGACAGGAACATACAGGATTCCTTGGCCAACTTCAGCCTGTGCAACTTCACGTGCAAGGCACTGGGCAGGAGAAAAGAATGAACAGGAAAGCCAGTGCAGGGGGTGGAAGTGGGGGAGGGCAGGGAATGAAGGACAAAGCAGTTTTTCTTGCGCAAGTAACTCCACCTTAGAGCCTGTTCCTACCCTGATAACAGCTACATGTTGCAGCCATGCTGTTCCACCATCTGTCCCCTGGCTGCAAGTCTCAGGTGCAATATGCACCTGGTACACATTTAAGCCAAGAATGGCCTACAGGGTTTGGATAGGGAGTCTAAGTAAAAGTGTCCACATCTATATGAAGCTTACATATATCTGCTTCACAGAATGACAGGGAAATCCACATCAATTATTTGAAGATTAATCTTCATGCTGAATTGGCATGTGTACTCATAATGGAAATAAATCTGTTAGACTAGAGCAATCAACAAGTCTAGGCTTGTTTTGTGGTGCTTCCAGTAAGGAATTCAGTTCTTCACAGGGGCACACATCTTTGCACATTGGCTAGTTCATATGATTGTTATTTTACTCGATGTTTTTCCATAGCATTTCCTAATTGGAAGAGGTGCAGATGCTGCTCGATCTGTCAATAATCAATCTGACATAATTTTTCTGGCAAGAGATTTACATCAGCCAACTTCAGTCTAACTCAGAACATGCTTTTATCGTGTCACATCTCAGATCAATTGAATTCGTTATCCTACCAAGTAAGTGTGGCAATTTTAACTGCTAAAATATTAAAATTACAGTGAACTTCAGTTGACCCAAGGGACACATTATCATCTTGACCAACTGCAACTGCATCGTAATTTCTCTTCAGTGTAACACGAATAGTGATGATCTTCTAGAAATTTCCTGAAAAACAGTCTCTTTCTAGCTTTGCCCTTGTCAATACAGAAGACATTTTCACACAGGAGTTGCATTACTGTCGGACCTGTCCCATGATGCCATTATGAAACTCACAGTTTGTGCTTTTGCATAGCCCCAGCAATGTTGCTGTGAACTTTTGACAGGTTTTCCAAAAACTCATTCTTGGTAGGTGCTACCCATAACACAAAGCATCTATCTCTCCTAATAGTTCAGGAATAGAACTCTCACCAGTTTCTATTGACAGTCCCACCCCAAACACAACATGTTCTCATGTTGCCTTAGGGATTTTATTTTTTCCCCCAGGATTTCCATTTCTCTTCATGTAAGTTTTCTGTAGAGCTTTCTGTCCACAGACATCTCTAAGGGCTCCTTTGGTTATTGAATCCTGATGTGTTAACACTGGATAGCATCGGGCCCTGCTAGCATCTATCCCCTTTAAATAGCTAAGCCCTTTAATAACCATATTCTAGACTGTGTACTCACAGCACCAAAAGGTACCAGAAAAAATATTCTGTACAGGAAACAGCAGGGAACTTAAACCTTAGATCTTTTTTTTTTTTTTTTTCATTTTGGTAAACAAAGATCCCAAATACACCTGTCAGCATTCTCCAGAAAGAGTAACACCAAGCCTTCTGCAGTTCAAGCACCACGTGAGACTTTGCGTTGTAGAGAAACATCATAGAAGATTCAGGTCCAGGATAATCTATCAAGGAGAATGGACTCTGATACTGACCAGTTGCTAAGTTACTAAGACCACATATATATTAAAAATGTTTAGACAACAGTTTCCTTTTGATTGAGTAGTAGCTCTTGCTGTGACAAGGAAAAGAAATCAGACAAGTTGTTGAAACAGATGCCAAAGATTTTATACAAGGAATGTCATGGCTGCTTTCTCTTTGTGCATTAACATGGTAGTAAAGCTACATGCATAAACAGCACACAGGGCACAGCCTACAAACCAAGAACACAGTGCTCACCCATTAAAAAAATAAAGAATACTTTGAAGCACAGAATTATGCGAGATGTACAGAATGTCTTTTAAGAGAGGATTTCTACCTACTCATGCCCTTACTTGGACAACTGTCAGTTTATGGCAGACTTTTGCTTACAAAAACATAAGACAGTCCGCAGTAAACTTGGCCAGTAGCGAAGGTGTCCTGGAACATCTTCTAAGTCTACTTCCTTGTGTAGGCTGGATGTAGTTGTGAAGGGACAAACACTTTGTGAGCATGTTCTTTCAGAGACCAAGTGAGAACCGCTTGTTACAAGGAAAGTCAGTACGCTTGTTCAGAAGATAAAATTCTTTATAGCAGTTAATTTAATAATACAGTCTTAAAACAGGGCGTTGGGCACTCATCTACACAAGAGCACATTTAATAAGCTGGGGAAAAAATACCACAGTTCCAGGACACTGCATTAAACTCCAGCCACTCCAAGAGGAGGCAACTCTCACGTGGTGAAAGAATTCTTGTCTATGTAAGCCAAGAAGGGAGAATTTTAGGCAGTTTAATCCACAATGGTCTCTTATTTCTTATAAGTGGAACCACAAATCCACAGTACATGACATTTTAAGTTAGGTTAAGTGGTGCTTTTCATAATAAAATCAGTGAATTCATTGCAGTCCTTTCATAAAAGGATGAAGTCCAGTGAGTGCCAGTTGCTAGGTGCAAAGAAGAAAGGTTCCCATTTTCCAGGTTGATTTGTAAGTTCGTATTATTAGAAGAAAGTCAAATCTGTGCAGTTTCTATGCAACCATATCTGAGAACACAGAGGCTTCAGATACTACAGGGTCACTTAAAAAAGTCATCACAACCCAAACAACTCAAACTTCATATCTCAGAATTGCCTACAAAACTTGTTCTCTTCTTCTGCTCTGGACAAAACTTTTAACTGCAATGATCTTGCAGAGAAACTTGAAGAAAACCTGAGTACATGAAAACGTTGTCAGGGAGAGAAAAACCCTGCTACCTTTTGATCTGGTATTCAAGTTGAAATGGCAAAATCAGAATGCTTTGCCTCGTGCCATAGGATTTGCTTTACCTTTCAGAGCTCTACCAGTCTCTGCCAGGCAGTCTGTGTTAACTTGATACCTCTTGCACTGCAAGACCATTGCTTATATCACAGTTCAAACAAGCTTGCTAATTAATAAATCTGGGTTTAATCTTCCATGGCCAGAAGGGCAGCACCTCTAGATGCAGAGTTGGTTGAACTACCAGGTGTAATTCATGTATCAACACTGGAGATTCCTGGCAGCACGGAGTCGAAACCTTCCTCACAGGACATCTCGATCAGCAAGACATTCCAAAAGAAGAATTAGAAGGCCATAATTCTGATCCAATACAGGAAGGAACACCACCATCCACCATTAGAACAAGGAATACTCAAAGCTTCATTATTCAACCATATTCTTAATATACTAAATTATACATAGTTGATATATATTTTTTTTTAATTGGATTAAAATACACTGGATTTTGGTTTGCTCATTTACAAGGGAGCTCCCTCCCTTTCCCAGTTAATTTGAAATTAAAACCTAGAGGCTGAATGTAAGCTCATTCCCAGCGTTCCAAGATGGATATAACACGAGAGGAGGCCAGAAACTGAAAACATGCACTCTGGCTGCAACAGGTTAGAAGGTGAAAGGGAGACCAGATATTTTCATTTGTAACCCTGAGAACATAAGGAATTGCAAAGATATGGAGAGCAGCCTGGGGTTAAAGGTCACCAGGCTTTTTATTGCAGTTAAAGCAAACTCGGACTGGGTGATCCCATCCACGAGAGGGAACCGCTCTGCGGTCGTGTGAGCACTCATCACAGAATCCCTGGCCACAGGCCCGACAGTGGTGTTTGGAGAGTTTGATACTGAATTCCTTCCGGCAATTGTGGCAGTGCAGGATTTCATGATCTGGTACCCAGTATGCAGGTCGGGCAGCATCTTTTACCAGACCTAAGGAGGAAGTGAGGTGGGGGGATGAGAAAGAGGGAGAACAAAATAATCCATGAACACGAGCACGTCAAGAATGTACTTCAGTGGAGGCACTCACATACTATGAGTCATACCGCTGCCATTAAGGGGAAGGTGACCTACTGACAGAATCCTTCAGTGCGATGAGTAGCCATTTAGGGCATTCTACCATTCTCTCACATTCTACCTCTCTTCAAAGAGTAAACTGTGTCTCTTTTAACAGTGGCATCTTGCCTTACTCAGGCTCTTCCAGAGGTTAAGACACTTGCTTTTCCCTATCTTCAGTTTCAGCTGTGGCCAAAAAAACCGCCAAGTCACCAAACCAAATATTCAGAAATGCATGTACTGTCTGAACTGAGGAAACGATTTATTCTGCCCTTCATCGAGTCAGACAGCAAACACCCACAAAGGTGAAGGCTGGACGTGCTGTAGGCAAAGCAGCTGAACAATGATCTGCGCAATGAGTAGGAAGTCAGGTCCAACAACAGAAGATTCAGATGTGAAATGCTTGCTGACATACCTAAACTGCCACCCAGCACATGAAAGAGGAGCAGAGGTTCCCTGCACTAAGCTCACCATTAAAGATCAGACTACTAATTACTTCCTCATCATTACCAACCTGGGCAGCTTCAAATTCTCAGCCCTCCCCTCAGAAGTACAAAGAAGTACCAGCAGTATCTATAAACACACTTAAAAGGCACTCAGCATCTCTGAAAGAAAACCAAACCTCATAAAATGCTTCCTAAGTGGCCAATCTTTAGGGAACTCCAAATGGCAGGTCACTGCAGTGAATCCATCAGCAGAGCACGAATTACTCACAGCTTGGTGCACAGTTTTGCATAATAGGGTGAAAAGAGAAAGTGTGATCTGCAGAAACAACATTCTGAAAACCAAGAGGAAGCATCAAAGCAGAAGAGGTCCAGAGGGCTGTAGAACTCTCAACCAACAGTGGTATCATAGCAGAGGTGCCAGCCTGTCACACAAACTCTTGAAGTTTAATAACAAGTTTTGCTCTTTGAAAACAAAAATACCTTTAGATAAAAAAAACCCCAAAACATCAGAACAGAACAGAACTCACCTAAGGGAATGTCCATGGCTGTCACCACCGCTCCAAGCGTGTTTTGCACAGCTTCCCCCACCTTCCTGGCAATAAGTGTCCCCCCTTCCTCATCTGAAGGCAGTTCAGCCACATCTGCATGACACAAGAGTGAAGGGCTCAGCACCTAAGTCCACCACCCTTTCTGCCAAGTTTCAGTTAATTTACATTAACAGAACCAGCAGAAAACCCAAAAGGCCGGTTGGAATCTCTCCTCGGCCTTTATGTTCCCCATCCACAATCTTGGATTTCAGAGTGTTCATTTTAGCAATAATGGACAAAATATATAGTCTGCTGTAACATAAGCACCCCTGCTCTGATGTTAGCACCCAACCATCAGCAGTTGCTAGGAAAACTAAGTAAAGATACAATTAGAAAATAATTTTGTCAGCAGTTCAGGTATCTGGTAGGGTCATCTTTCTTCCAGAAGGCATTGAGCTCTTTAGCTTCCTTACCAAAAACTGTTTGGAAACCCAGTGTGAACAACACTGTCTACACCCACTGGGAACAGTTGTGATCCAGAAATCAGGGACAAAGACTTCAGGGTAGTGCCCAGGGACAGTTCTGTCACAGTCAACTCAAGATTACCTAACTGGATGCCCCTGTTGTCATAGCAGTTGTCACACACGCGCACTGGTGCTGGTCCCCAGCCTCGCTCGGGCACTGGACGGGTCTTGGAAGAACAGCCATCACAGAAGCCCTCTCCACAGGCCCGGCAGTGATGCTTTGTGTCGTTATCTTTGAAAGGCGTGTTGCACTTCTTACAACTCTAATCAGAATAACACAGAAAGAAGAATTGTTAATCTGATCTTCCTGAAGTGAAAAATAGAGAGCAGAAGCCCAGGATGGCAAGTTTCACACTGAAATTGTGAAAAATAGTTACACACAAGACTTGGATGCTATCAGCCCCATAACTTTACCCCAGGGAAGTGATTTAGTAGAGTAGGTGTACATTGGTTAAGCCAATATATTGCTATGATCCCTTCGTTCACAATCACGAATAAACACAGCCATATCATGCAGGGCTGAATGATGGATATTTGACCTCTGTGTGGGGTAAGAATTCAGAAGGCAGTTTTCATTGAAGAAGAATCTGTTTCTGGCAAGACACAGGGAATCCTTTTCTAGTTGAACTGTTTGGGCCAGCTTTTTGCATCTGGTAGGAAACCAGAGTTTAATCTCTGCACCTATAAAAATAGTACTACCAACTGCAGTGGCCAGATTTAAGATGTTGATTCTTTGCTTTGAAAAACAAGTTCATGCAAGCCAGGATTTCCTGTAATATTGCTGGGAGAATAGTTCACAAAGAGCAAGGAGAAACCATCTCTTTATCAGGGCTGGGCCAAGCCTCTGCTCATAATTTCTCTGGCTAAGTCAAGAATGGGAAGAGGAGAGAACACTTCAGTTTTCTCAAAGTTGTAGGAGTAGGGATTGCTGCAGTAAAACAAGAAGCATTTAGAATCTGTAAAGTACTTTATTACTTAAAGAGTAAGGAAAAGGATTTTTAGCTAGGCAAAGCCTTTCTCTCCAGCAGCTGCTATTTACCAGAATCTGAGAGTTGGGTCTCCAGTAAGCTGGGGCAATCTGGTCTGTCAACCAGGAGGTTACAGCTTTTGTGGGTCCCAGGCTAAGTTCAGATACTGATTGAGCCATGAAATTCATGCCATCCAACAAACGCTGGGCTGCATTGTTGTTGTCTTTCAGAAATCCATCAGTCTGGAATGAAACATATATTCATTTGAGAATAAAAACATGGAAACCTTTTGTTTTAGATGCAGATGGATCTGCAACCCATTACTCCTGTTAAACTGGAGGGCAAGCAGGAGTGAAAGATTCAACAGCCCTGCTTTGAAAGCCAGGAGTAGGTTGGCAACTTAGCCATTTCAAGATAGCCAAAAGCTGTCTGAAAGCCCTTGCAAAGGCTCTTTCAAACAGCAGGGACCAGCTTAATGAAAGGCAATCTATTTTCTCCATCAACATCCAGAAAAACCAAATTAGCATGTGCATGGCTGCACACATACACAAAGACTATCCAGCAACCAGACTTACCCCTGGCCAGACATGCTCAATTTCTGTCCTCACTACAGTGTTCACAGGGTCTTGGTTGCCAAACCAGTACTGCCGGCTGCGATACACCACCCCGCAGTTGGGGCACTCGATCACGTACCTGCACAAGAGGAGGACGGGTTACCGCTCTGGCCAGTCCCGTGCACCAGCCAGCACAGAGAGCACAGAGAGCACAGAGATCTCAGCTGCAGTACTCACCCCGACCAGGCATACTTGGCAAGGCCCAGCCAAGGGGAATCCGTGGAAGCAGAGGTTTTTGGCACCACGCTGACCTCCATCCCTCGTTCATAACAGGCCTACAACATAAAGGCTCAATTAAAACTACATTATTGGGAATCCAAATCTACATCTGGCTGCTGATTGGCCACGTAAAGCATATAATTAGTATACAGAGGTCCACAGCAAAGGAGCACTCATCAGAACTCATTTAAAAACAAAGCAAAACCAAACTCACTATCAATAATAACATCAGGGAAGTATTTTTACATCAATAAGGACCATGATGGTAGCCAAAAATTTTCCTGTCTCCTGCACAGATCCTTCAGAAAAATTGGCTAATATCAAGCACTGGGCATAAGCAAATAAGAGTAATCACGTCAAATATATAAAAGGTCAACATCACCCAGGTTAAGAGCAGCCAGCTTCAAAATTTAGCTAGAAAATGACACATAGCACACAGAGGTGATGAACTCTCCAAGCAAACATACAAGTCAAATAAGGATCAATTTTTCCTGTCAAAGCTATGAGCACCTCTGACATTAAAAACAAAAAAAGGAAGAAAACAGGCACATGCCTGTGATATTCCTCATTTACTTGGTCATCCTTTCCTTTTTCATTCTTCAGACCTTGTCCTTGTATCTCACCTTGCAAGTGTAGACTCTGTTATCATACTGGTGAGAATATCTGCATCGACTTTTGGATTCATGAGGGACTCCTTCCTTTGCATGGTTCATGCTCTTCTTACAGCCACACCTGAGTATGCAAGAGCAACCCATGAGTTGTTGCTCTTAAACACAGGACAGATGTCACCAAGATTTATTTTCTACTGCTATCTTGCATTTTTATAGATTTTTATAGATGCATTTTTATAGATTTTATAGATGTTGTGCCCTCAAACCATCTTCGCAACTGTACATACAGCAATGATGTAATTTATTATTGAAAGGTAGGCTCTTCAGAAGGAGGTGTAGCAACTGTTCCCCACACGCACAACAATTCACTGCAGAAAATGATCTGCATCAGAAAAGAAACATAACCAGCCACAACATCGTGCTGCTATATTCAGAGCACTGACTGCCATCTACTGCCCTTCCAGGCTCAATCTTGGGGCTCTTTCCAGAGAGCTACAAGCCAAGATCTAATCAAATATGGAGCTTCACTTAGACCTAGTCACTGAATACAGCCCCACTCCATGATGTATGCTTTAGGATTGTTTATACTGTTTAGGCAATAAAAATGTCAGGAAAAAAAGCATCATAAGAAATTTCAGGGGATTTATTTAGACATTCCTTTCTTCCTGCCCTGCTTGCATTTGGGAAAAGATATAGGCAGCACAGGTTTGTAGTCATCACAAAGAAAGAGTGGGCAAAAACCATGCATCCAGCTGGGATGTGGCAATAGTGGTTGTCCAGTTCACATAGGAGTTGAATTTCAAGCTAATTTTGCCTGGAAGTACTAGCTGAGGATAGATGATGTCAGCTGTCAAGATGTCACAGAAACTTTGTGTTCTGTGGCTGCAGGTGGGGGCAGCACTATCCTCTAAGAGGATGGAGAAACATTTTTCATCTACTTACCCACAGCTGAGGCACACAGAGGAGCATGTGAAATATTCATCTGGAAAGAAAGAGCTGTGAGCCATCTGGTCATCAGGGATCTCCCCACTGAACCGGTCACTTAGAGCCTGTCAAACAAAAAAGAATGAACTGGAAAGAGATTAAGGGCAATGAAGACATTTTGCAAGAAAAAGCATGGATTGCTCTACTGGAGGGGAAGGCAGAGAGAGTACACAGCTAACAAATGTGTCTTACTAGCCTGGAAACAAAACAAGGATTGGAAACGAACCAAGAAGGCAATCTTGCACTTGTATGGAAGTGACTTGAATACTTGTAAGATACTCTTTTTCTCTGCTCTCCTCTCCTCCTGTCCCTAGTTTGAATTTTGTAGTAGAAATGGGTGGTAGAAAATTGCATCCACCTCTGTGATTCCAATCCATGCTCAAAATAGCAGGGTTCTTGCTAAAAGGGCTTTGCATTCTGGAAACCTCTGAAAAGAAACATAGGATCATTTCTCATAGTTCATGAGAACACATTTTTTGCCTCTTGGCTCAGAAAGTGCTGCCCTGAGCTTTCCTCTGGCCACTTGAACAGCTTCTCTTCTCTGGTGAAATGGCAAAACCGAGACAAAGGGATTTGTACCCTTTCCTAGGAACATCCATTCTCAGATTAAATCAGTCCTTAGTCTTGGCACACTTAACTTTTTTGGTTCTTTCAGGTGTTATGTTTAGGAAAAAAAAAGCACTGGAATAAAGCAAATGGTTACAGGTTTTTTTGATGGAGATCTCTGAAGGCATGAGATCCAGCTGAAACTCCTCCTACAGCTGAGGTTAATATAGTGGCTGCCTGCCTTTCTCTTCCTCCCCCTCCCCTCAAAGGGTTGGGGTAGGTGGAGTGGGTGCACCTTTGCTGTCTAACAAGGGTTGACTGCACATACACAGAGACTTTTGTATACCTCTCTCACCACAGCTTCCCTCAGATAAGTTCTCTATTTAAACATTTTATTTCATGTAATTTCAAGGAAATTTGCTTTACATTATCTTTTAAGCTTGACTGATACTGATACTTTTGAATGAACTCAAAAGTTAGAGGAAGAGGACAGAAATCTTTAGCAAGTCTTGTGTCCTCAGCAAGTGAATCCAAAGAAGTTAATTTGTAGTCAGTAGTGATTTGAACACAGAAAACACTTGAATGGTCATGAGTTTAAATATACCAGCAGCTATATCTGAAACCAGGCTACTTGATTATTGCAATAAAGTCCTAGAAATTAAACTAAAATTAATTATTCCAACTGTTTTTCCCCTTGCTGCCTGTCTGCTCCCTAATGCAAAGAATTGAGTACATGCCACCCTGAAACTTCCCCCTGTGCTTCAGCTACCACTAATGCAGAGCAGCCAGAATTATCTGTTCCAACAGCTGTGACTAACACCAGAAAAGACTACTAACACTACCTCCTTCTGCAGATATGCCCCAGCTCTGCCTGCCCCTCCCCAATGTCAGCTGTGCTCTTCAGGCCAAAGAAAATATGATGTTAATCAGGCAGTGGTATGTGGAAACTTGTATGAAAGACTGCAATTTAAAGACCCAAAAATCCCTTTGACATCCTAGCAAAATGAACTAAGAAAATCACTTGCTCTGAAGTAATACATCATTTGGCTTGATCCCATCCTGTTCCCTAGCTACCAGCACAACTCCTTCCTCCTTTTTGCCTCCTAGCCCTTCTGTTATACTACTCAGTGCTAGATTTTGCCAGCTATTAACTCCCTCCAAGTCTCTTGGATTTTCTCCTCTTGTGCTGAGGCCAACTTTAGGAATTTTATAAAAAAAACCTTCTAAGGTCTCTCTTTGTACATCACTGTCATTATGTGCTTGTCACTCACAGCATCAGTTACTTTTTTCTTCCCCAGCTCAGCTTTATGATCTTGCTCAGTTTGGCTCTTTAGTAAAGACCACGGAAGAAAAATTAAAGTGTTTGTTTTGAAGTAAAAAAAAACCTGCTCAGCCTCCTTGGCCGTTAAACAAAATTATCATTCTTAAGAAAGAATTGCATGCAAATCTGCATCACTGTTTCAGGTGCTCTGCCTTTATGAGCTGCAGCTGAGTTAATAGCAACAGTGGCACAAATAAACACTGTGACAAACTCTTCTTCACTTACTTTTAGTGCTTTGTAGATAACCCCGGGCTGTCTAGGTGACCGAGTAGTATTGTTCTCCAGCTGCTGTTCCACAGCTCGCCTAAGCCCAGAGAAATCTGTTGGAGGATTGTATGTCCTTGTTCCCTTGTAGTGAATTGAGCTGAAAGCCTCAGGAAAACAGCTTAGCTTCCGAAATCGATCCTGAATGAGCTTCTCAGGAACCTCAGAAGGATGATCTATAAGAGTATCAGCAAGTTCATAAACAACTGATTGTTTGAAACAATACTTTAATTGCATAGCACTTTCATATGCAATATAGACTTAGTTTTCTTAATTAAATCTTCTAATACATCTGGAATGCAGTTATCACTATATTTTAAAACAAGGAAATGAAACAAACTTTCCAAAAACAGTCTCTGTTTTGTGATACACAGCTTTAAATTCTAAGACCAAGTTTCTCAGCTAAAAACATCCAGATTTTGAAACACAGATATCCAGATTAAGGAGCAAGTTAGGACATAATACAAGGAAACACAATGTCAGCACATTTGTTAGTTCTTCTCACCAGACCATAACTTGGTAGAGCTATTCCTAGCACCTGATAAGTGGAGGACGTGAACCTTACATGGGCTGCCTGTTCTCCATGCCAACCCTCTGGCAAAGAAGACCAAGTCTTTATCAACAATTTGTACAGGACAAAGCACTTCAGAACTAGCCACATGAGGTCAGACTCCACAGAGCCAACCACATTCTCCTGCCTGCTTCCAGGTACCTGCTGTACATTTCAGAGTAAGGCAGGCCCCATCTTCCCTGTCCTAAAACTACATAAACACACTTATCTAAATTAGCCATTGAGACAGATGGTTACAGCTTTCTGCATATCCATATATGCTAAGAGATTTCTTTCCTAGTCTTACTGTGATCAGAAGTGACCATAAAAATCTATTTTTTTTATGACCCTGACTTTGCATACAGGTACAAAGTGTCCTCATGGGTCACTAAAGGCTGAACTGATGAAATAGCAATGTCAACAACTTCATGAAAGGCTGAATTGCTAATGAGCAAATTGGTATACAAGGAAAGGATCTGCCTTATAGTTAAGTCAAAAGTTATTAAGAAGTTACTCCAATAAAAACCAGAAAGAACATCAAGTTCTTCTACTAGTTTAAAACCTCACTGTTTAGAAAAGCCAAAAAGAGAATGTGGGTCAGCCAGGACTGCTGAGGTATTTATTACACAAGAGACAGCTCCTAGACGTTCACAAACAGCGGGACTGAGCCTCAGCCGCTGTCACCTGTGGGATAGACTCATGTCAGAGAAGTTCATGGGGAACTGTCTCCCATGGGAGGGATCCCACACTGGAGCAGGGGAAGGACTCCTCTCCCTGAGCAGCAGCAGGAACAATGTGTGATGAACTGATCATAACCCCCATTCTCTGTCTCCCTGCATGGCTGGTGGGGGAGGAGGTAGAGCTGGGAAAGAGGGAGGGATGAGGGAAAGCTGGTTTTATTTTACTTCTCATTACCCTGCTCTGATATTGTCAGTAATAAATTCAATTATCCCCAAGTCAAGTCAGTTTTGCCCATGATGGCATTTGATGAGTGATCTCTCCCAGACCTTATCTCAACTGATAAACTTTTCATTATATTTTCTCTCTCCTGTCCACTTGTAGAGAAGAATGACAGAGGGGCTTTGGTGGGTGCCTGGCATCCAGCCAGGGTCAACTCACCACATCAGTTTTCACCTTCATCTGCCATATCACCCATACTCATGAACTTGTATGATGACCCCTCCTGTGGCTGGCAGAACTCATGACTATTCAGTGCTGATATTCAGCTGGCTAAGAGGATTATTCCAGCTGATTTGGAATAGTCAGATCACCATAAGGGAATGCTCTTCTATTTTCACAGCCTGGTTCCCAGACTGAAACCAGTGAGAGCAAAATCCAAATCACATTTTTATATGGTAGTAAAGAATGCTGAATATTCAATGCAACCTGATAGTTTACAGACAGTGTTTAGCACATTGTAATTGGAATTGCCTACTCACCAGAGCCCAGTAGCTTGGTGTACACAGTCTCATGAAAGATGATGACACCTGGACCCAAAGTTGACAGAGGAACATCTAGGCCACAGCGTGCTGTGGTAGCTTTTAGCTCCTTGGTGAAGTGTTTTAAATAAGCCTCCGAGGCATCACCAAGGAATTTGAAGAGGTCATTGTGGAGCCTGTCAGCACGAGTACGGTAGATGACAAGGTCAGAGATGGCCAGGACCTTCAGCAGCAGCCGTGTTCTCTGGCTCAGGTTCACAGTGGCCCCCAGGAGGCCCTCTGTATCAATGACCACCACTTTGCGGACAGGGTCATAGGCTGCCCAGACTCCAACTGTGCAAGACTCCTGGGCAGGAGATGTCTTGAAGACTTCCCGGCCATAGAAGAAAGTGTGGTTAAGGGTGTGAGACTTGCCATCCCCTGTATTCCCAAAGATGGACACTACCTTTAGGTGCTGCTCAGGACTGCAGTCCAGTTTCTTAATAAAGTCTTCCTCATTCCTTACCTTCCAAAACAAAAAGAGAAAAATATTATAACTATGTAATTGGAGTAGCCAGCACTGAAAACACAGCTGGTTTCAGGATTCATACGATTAAAAAGAGCAATTACCTCCTCTTCAGATTTCATCGTAAGTTTCTGAAGCACCAAATACAAAGCAAAATACTAGAATGCAGTTTTGTAAAATGTACACATTGATGGGATTTATGTTGTTTCATCATGTAGCTGTTTTGGAAGTGATGCCTCACTGTGATTATGTATCTAATCAACTCTCTAGTACCTCACCCCATTCTCTAGGACAGCCCTTTCAGACAAGGGAGCACAACACTACTTCCAAGTCTGTCAGAGCAGCTACCTGGAGCACAGCAGACTTTCTCAGTAGCATCAGTCTCCTAGCAAGCATGCAAATTCAGGCATGAAAGAGGGGACTGATTTTACCACTTTAACTTGCCTCATCCACAGAGGTTGAACACCCGTTTAGGTAGAAATATCTCTCCCATGCACTTGTGCTGCATCTACCCACAGCCAGGGGCTCTCAGACACAGACTGTCCTATCTCCTCTGCTCTCCAGCTGATCAATCCTTCAGCTGGAAAGTGGGAGCAGAGAAGAAGCAGCAAAGCTGTGCACTGGAGTCAGGTTCTTGAAGCAGGTCCAACTGGCTCTCACAGAAGTGCCACAACTATCTCAATGATCCATTTCATTATTTACTGTATTGTACTTTCATTAAAAAATAGAACAGAAGAAAACACACATACAAAACCAAAAGAAGTGCAGGTAACTTCTCCTTGGCTTTACATAGTTGAAGTGTCAAGCATTGTGCTGTCTAGGCTAAAGAACAGGGCATTTTCAGTTCAGATACTGGAGCAACAGGAGCAGATAAACAAGCAGTGAAATGGGCTAGGGCTATGTACAAGAGTCTGCCCTGATCTTGTTGCAGAATAGATCCTTGGCTTTCACAGGTTTCGTGCTTCATTCATTTGTTTAGCCCTTACTTTTTTGTCTTCAAACAGGTTTTATCCATATATTATATGACAGGGAAGATTATGACAGAAGTACTTTTTGAGAAAAATTAAATTCACTTTCTTCATCACAATTCCCTCTTCAAGGAATCCCCATCAGCAGAAAAGAGCAGGGCTTCCATCCCCTCTCACCTGCTGCTTAACTTCTGGAAGCTCTTAGCTATTTTCATCCTGCAAGTACAGTTGGAAGATCTCAAACTATGAACCAGAGAGGCAATGAGGTAATAAATGGTTTCTTTGAACAAGTTTATTCTTAGATCAGCAAATTAATTTAAGGCTCAGCCAGCCCCATTTGCTTTGGTCAAATCTATCAACAGCACCTAGACTTTGAAGGAAAATAAAAACCAGCCAGTGTGCCAAAAACATAAAAACAGCCGGTGTGCCAGACCGTGGTTGGGAACAGCGTTCACAAAGAAAACTGTGGGCTGTGGGCTTGCAGGAGCTTCTTGCAGACTTAAACTATTCAAGGCAGCCTCACAGTGTAGAAGAAAGCAGAAAACAAGAGACATCAAAATGCACTCAAGAGAATCTTTCCTGGTGTCTGTGGGAGAACATCAAGATACACCAAAATTACAGGTGCACAAGAAAGGGTCTGCTTTCTTGGTAGCTGTGATTATTAGCTTATCATCAGGAAGGTTGCTTAGATGATAGATGCAGTTTTGCTTAGTGTCTCTTAAGATGTCTCTGTGGATGAAAGGAAGTTCTTGGTTCATGGAATAGCTCCTAAAAACACTCATATATTTGACAATATGAAAATGTTATGCGTATGTAAGCAAAAAGGAATATGATAATGTCTTCTTCAAAATGTTTTGTTTTTAACTTCCACCTCCCAGACTTCTCACCTAAAAGGTGACAGGTCCTTTTTGCCAGAGTCAATAGTTTTGTACACCCTGGACAACACAAGAAAATATCAGTTTTCAAACAGCTGATTAAGTATTGGCAGGACACCTAATGAGTAAGATCTTTTAGCCAGCACTAGTTATTACTTTGGTAGCAGTTTGGGAGAGTTTGTGGAACAGGCTGAGCCAGTAATGTCAGAAGACACAAAGGACAGTAGGGACCATAGGAATAAGGGTAACTCTGAGATATATTCCCACCATTAAGAAACAGGAGTCAACTCAAAGTTACACTGAATATTAAATCACATACCCAAAGTTACTCCCTTCTAAGTTATCCCCTTCTAGGCTCTTGCAGATCTCCTTTCAGGATAGGACTCAGGAGTGATTCAAACAAGCAAGTTACCCAGGAGCACAAGAATGCACCAAAGTCTAGCTAGTCCAATGTTTATGTCTCACAGGACTTGGTAATGAATGAGGAAGAACTTAAGACATGAAATTAATAAATGTTACCTAGCACACTTTACCAGTGCTCAGAAGTCAGATGACGGAGAACTTCTGGAGCAGTGGTTGCACTTAGATGCTCATGGTTGGTAGAGAACCAGTAGACCTATCCTCCCTTTCAGAAACTAGTCATAATTTTGGATCCTGCAACATCGTTACAATAAATTCCATGTTGGGAGAGAAGCAACAAAACCAAAAACAAGCCAAAATGACCAAAAGAAGCCCTTCCCTTTGAAGTTGAATACGCTTGTATGTCACTGGGTGCTCCTTGCTCTTGTGCACGAGTTGACTTTAACCAACGCTGAGTACAGGAATGATACTCTCAAAGAACCATCCACAACAATCTCCACATCAGTAGTCAAATTTACTTCCCTTAAGCAAGTTCCTTTAAGACCTCTGAAGTCAGAGTGGGTGTAGTGTCAAAGTACTAATCCCCACTTCGTTTTGCTTCTCATCTCTAAAACAAGCTGGGATGGTACCACCTTCTGTTGCAAGTGCAAAGGGCTCATGTTTCCATAACTGTGTCCACTTTTGCATTGCCCAAGAGCTCCAGATCTCTGATGTTCACAGCAGAGGGTAAATACAAAGTCTTCCTTATGTTGCACACCAATGTAAATTAAGGATGAAAATTGTATGTCTAAACCAAGACATGAGTCATACCTCTTCAGCCCCTTCTTGATTTTGCCATTTCTAACTCATTTACACTTTTGTTATAGCTCTTAAGAGACTCTCTTCTAAAAAGAACAGGTTTTACTGCATCATATGTTAGAATCCTAGTTAGCTTTCTGTTATAGTTTTAACTACGTTGCTTTTAGCAGCTGTCATCCAGCTCCTCATGTAGTCCCTTCGCCCAAGCTCACCTGAACTGGAGGTGAAGGTCTTCAATGGGAAAAAACAGAGAACTTGACAGCTGAAGTCTGCTATAAGGAGGGCACAAAAACTCATAGCATGCTGCAGTGGAGCACATTTAGAACTGAAGTCTCTTTATCATCTATACTTGGAAATCTATTGTACCTAACATAACAAGTTTTCTAAATCTGAGCCCTAAGAAAAGTAGAATTGTTTGGAAACAGAACTGCTAAAATAAAACAAGAACTGCTAAACAAGAGAACTCTTTTTAAACTGCTAAAATTACATTCCTGCCTATGAATTTCTTGGTAACAATGTTATCAAAACAAAAAAGGGTTAAAAATCCTAGGAACGAAAATCTGTAAAATAGAACAGAGCTTCCAATGACCTGTACTGATACAACTTTAAATCTGCCTCCAGCAAAACAAACATATTAAGAGAATCTGACATTTTTACCACAGTTTTCTCCTTTTAAGACTCTTTATGAACCCTTTAGGGCTTGCTAACATTCATGGAAGTGGTGCACAATGCCAGAGCTGTGCCACAACACACAATAGCTCAAAACAAAAATCAATAATGCTTGGCATAGTATTCATCAGAGCGCCTTCATTTGCTAGTCTTACACTGTCATTTTGACTTATGTTGGTACTTTTGTTGTTGTGTTTTGAAGTCTTACTCATTGCTTGACCGGGTTTTAAAAGAGTATTTTTAATAACAAAAATATATTTTCTGCAATCAAGAAAGAAATCATCATATAAGTAACTAAATTTTTGAGTCAAGGGTTATCAGGCATGGGAACAGGCAGCCCAGGGAAGTGGTGGAGTTACCATCCCTGAAGCTATTTAAAAGATGTGTAGATGTGGTGCTGAGGGACAGTTTAGTGGCTGACTTGGCAGTGCTGAGTTAATGGTTGAGCTTGATGATCTCAAAGTTCTTTTCCAATTTAAGTGAGTCTGTGATTAGACAACCAGCACACGACAGTATCTTCTGACACACAACCACTAAGTCAGTAAGAATTATATAAATTGAACACCTTTCTCAATGAGTGGAAATGTAAGCTACAAGATTTGTAACAGCACATTCAAATGTATACCAGCATAAAATTACAAAAATCACTACAAGCGATCAAAACAATCAAGTGGAAAAAAAGAATTATTTACCTTAAAGCATTACTTAACACTTGCAATATAAGTATTGCTGCTCACAGTTCAGAAAATATTTTTAGAAGATAATGCTTACATGAATTCAAACACCTTACATCAGAAGGAGAAATGGCAAAGCAAGCTAAAAGAAGATCTGCAAATCTTTTAAGCAGTCCTGAACTTCTAAAGCAAAACTGAGACAATATTAGGTAATTGATCTTAAGGACAGAGTATCATACCCATTACTAAACCTGGAAACAGACCTGCCACATCTGCCCAGCTCAACGCAGACCAGTTCTTGAAAACACTGCTTCTAAATCTGTGCTTTAACTCCAAAAAACTGAGCTCCTATCCAGAAGTAGATTCACAAAAAAGTGTTTGGGTGCATGTCTAAAGCACCAGGTACTACCTTTAGGTCATTAAATCACAATTTCAGTGTACATTGAAAGTAAGAGAGAAATCTATAAAGTGGATGTCTTACTTTAACCACAGCCAGTAAGACTAACCTGAGAAGAATAAGCTCCACCACAGTAAAGTACCACCACCAAAATTCACATCTCTGCAGGGCTCCTCACAATCACTCCTGAAAAGGCAGTGCACAAATGCAAAGAGGCGTAGCTGGTTTAACCTAGCAACTCAAGTGCAACAGGCTATTAAAAATGCAACTGGAAATTCCCTACTTTTGCCCCAGAAGAAATTTTTGTCGATATCCACAAGTGTCTCCTTATCAAGTGACAAAAAATATAGTTCCCTGTGAGGAAGAGAAACTTTCTGCTATGAAACCCACAACATCAACACAGCTGTGAGAAAGGCCCTAAACCACAGTAATTCAAATCCTGTTTCCTCAAAGATCTTAGGCTAATTCAGGTTGAAAGTGACCTCAGGAGGTCATTACTTCCTCTGACTTTCAGAGTCTTCCAAACAAGAGATTTCGATCACAAGCAGGTGCTCAAGAAGAATCAAAGTTGACTTTTAAGTCCAAGCATATCTAGTTTTCTACCTCAGGTTGCCTCCTATATGTTTTCTTCTGCATGACTCTCCATGGAAAATATAATTTATGCCATTACTGAAGTCTTCCACACAGTACTTAAAACTCACAATCTAATTACACCAATTTGATACAGAAATAAGTGCCTCTAAAAGACAAATTTCCTAGAAGTTTGATGAAAATAGACAACAGAGTAGAAAAGAAAGACTCCAATAACCTTACTGAGGAAAGAGCACATCTCACATCCACCCCCTGCAGCCCCCAAGACACAGTAGTATGCTGAGTAGTCACACCATACGTGCTAGCCAGTAAGGATGCTGGCTGGTGCATGACAGCACACATACTACTTCTTACTCAAAAGACAAAAAATGTGGACAAGCACTGGATAATGGGAAGACGACATCCCAGAAATTAGACTTCATTAATTCTACTGGTCAAAGAGTTACTTGTTACTATGTAGATGTTTTACAGTAGCGTGAGAAAGTTTCTGCGAAGGGCTGTGTCAACAGGTTAGTTTACAGAATTGTGTATGTCACACCAGTAGTTGCAATCTGGTATTCAAGAGTAAGTTATTAATCACTGATCCAGCAAACACTTACATACCTGAATCAAAATTGTCCTCAGTGATCTCCTAGACTTCAGCCAAGCTGACAGTGGACATCAGTATTTTCAGGTCTGGAGTCCTACAGAGCCTCAAGCCCAAATTGAAGGACCTGACACCAGATGCAGGGAGGACAAAACAAAGCAGGGGACAGACACACCACAGGGATCTAGGGCTAGATTCCCACACTGCTCCTCAGCTTCAGCTGGTTTCAATCTTCCTCCCCATGTGAGTGCAGGTCTGGCTCAAGCAAATGAAAGCATTTGTATTAGGGGTGTTTCCTAACGTGAAGAGTTTTTTCCTGTTTATTTGTCTTCACTGCAGTACCACCTATGGGTTCTGTTGAGAATTGTTATCAGCCACAGTACATACCCGTGGACAATACTGTCCCTGAACTGAATATATTTTTCAGATCAAAATTATCCTGTTCCTTCCCACACCACTGGCATAGGAATTCAGGTTCAATATTTTCATGGGTTTGTATGGAGCTTAACAGCATGAGTTTCAACAGAACTTACAGGTCCCTGCAATGAAGGGCAGAGGCTGCCCATGTCTGGGGCCCATGTGTATTATTACAGAACTCTGAGAGAGGCAAAGACAGAAGAGTTAAATCCTGCTTAACAACCCTACCCAAAGAGATCTTATTTCAAACATTTTAAGACAGTGGTGGAAAAAAATTAAGGGGATTGGAGGTAACTCAATTTGACTGGACTCCTCCCTAACCAAAGAGGCAATATTGACTGAAATATTGCTACCACCAGGTAAGTTAACCTTGTAGATGACAGCTAAGCTATATCAAACTTCTGAAAGCAGAAATAAGACTACAAAGTCCACTAAACTGTTTGCTTGCTGAAAAAATACTTTTTCAAGGACTGAAAACTAATAAAGACTTTGAGGTGAATGCAACTGCTGTGAAAATAACACTAACATAATAGTATCATCTAACCCTAAAAGAGAACAGTAAATAATGATGCAGAAATCATGGCTTTGTATCCTAAATACCTTTCAAGTTCCTGTAGATGTTAATTTGGCCGCAGAGCTACCAATTACCACCCCAAAATCACAGCTCTAGCACCAGAGACATCCACATGAAGAGACTTGCCCAGAAGACATCAGGTCAATGACCAAGTTCATGCTGTCTTCCTAAATACTAAGAGTAACTCGATTACCTGTGTGGACACTACTTATACCACTGTCCTTGTTAAGAGGGGCATTTAAAAACTTACTTGTATAACAGTTGCATTCTTCCTAGAAAACAGTTACTCTGGTTATTTTCCCAGTTTCAGGGTGTTTGAACAGGCAGGCCAAAGGACTCAATCTTCTGCCTTTATGTGATCCTACAGCAAAGCATTAATAACCCAGGTACAAAAGCCAGAAGTGCATACTGCAATTATATCTGCCTCCCAGTGATAGCTGCAAAAAAGAGAAAGTGAAGGCAATGGAAAGGACAGAAGGGCTAGAAGATAGCAAGCTGATTTTACTTTCTTGAATGTAGCCCAAAGCACTCACATCCCATTCCTACTGGCAGCATCCAAGAGCCCAAAAGGATTTATTGGAAAAGTGCAAAGAGGGGTACAGCAGGGGGAACACTTAAACACTCCATTTTCCCCCTCAAGACTATTTAGTTCAGAAACTGAACTAAGTTCAGGAACTTCTTGAATTAAAGTGCAGGTAATTCCAGAGTGGCTTGCAGGCTCTCTCACCTGTGACAACTGACACTTCCTTCCACACCAGCACTCATGTCAGCAGATGGACAAAAGAGACAGGAAAGAAGCAAAGTATTTAATTAATGCCCAAGAGTACTGCATCAGGAAGAAGGTGCAAGTCTGGTTCCAGGGAAAATCACTGTATGTAAGTGGCTATGTCAAAAATTAGCTAACAGTCAGCCTGAGACTGTCAAAGGAGCTGTGTGTTTGTTAAATGGATGGCTCTCTCTCCTACCTTCTAAAAATACTCTTCAAAATACTGGTATATGTCCACCAGAAGAAGGAATACTCCTAACCAGCAATTGCTGTGTTGTTCCTCTACTACTTTATTCCAAGGACAGAAAAACAGTGCACTTAAATTTAGGTGAACCGATAACAGACTGAGATAGGAGGAATACTGAAAAATAACAAAGTAATAAGAGAAAAATTCCTAGAGCGTAGGACAGTAAACTCCCAAAAATACTTTGGCAAGAAAACTTCTCTAAAGCGCAAATTGGAAGAAAACTCATCTATAGCACATCAACAGTATCGAGGGACAGAAATTACATATCCTGATCCAACTGATCACACTGGCCTAAAAAATTCAGACCCTTCAACGTTTTTTCTTCCTCCTTTATATCCATGATAAATATACTAGCTGTGATTCCTTACTTTACAAGATATGGACTAAATTTCCCAGAAATTTACACCTGATTGTGCTACCCTAAAGCACAAAAAAAAAATACCCCATCAAAAACACATTCCCCCAACAGCAAATGAAGCAAGAGTGTCACAGGAACTAGCACTATTTGCTAGACAAATGCAAGTCAGATTTAAGAGATCATGAGCTTCTTTCATAAAAGACCATTGGCTCCCATTAACTGACAAAGAATACCTGACAAGAAAAAGCATTCCTAAACATTCTCTCATCCCTAGACTTTTTCCAGACTCAAATCAGTAAATAACAAGGAAAAATCACAGTACTTCCATCAGGTTTACAGCAGGAGTGAGAAAAGCAGCTAGCAACCCTGCAGAGTCATCACTATGTACGTGTAACTTTTTAACAGGAGGACAGAGGAGGACACAGGGACTATTGTGTTGTCAGTGACAGGTTATTTAATGATTGTACAAAATGATCTGCATTTAAATAAGGGCTATGGGTCTTTTCATGTTAACTGACTGCAAAGCATTACATAGATGCTGCTCATATTTGCTGAGGGGAAGACCTTACTCCTTTAGGTGTCTAGAACTGCTAGAAGGAATAGAAAACGTCTCAAGGAATGGGGCTATATTTAGGAAGTTGAGATATCTATTGGCACAACAAAAACACCATGCAAACTGAAGAAAGGGAGCTCATATGGGTATCTCAGGGGAGACACAGCAATAAATATATGCTCCTTTTCCCTCATAAAATTACACAGCTGGGGAAATTATTTTTGTGACTTGCTAGAGGAAAAATTTCTTTTCTTCTAGTCTCCTTAGGAAGTTAGACTACAAAGTCAGTACCTTTTATTTTTCTTTGCAACTCACAGATTGGGTAATTTCTTTTGACAGAGCTAGTTTCTGGTCAAAGATGAGCGAACTCTTAAGGCAGATTATTAATAACCAAGCATGTCCTCTATCTTCTGGGGTCAATGAAAGACTTTTTCTACTTCTATTAAGAATATGTGCCGAGTCCTTAATTAGGGCTTTGGACAAAGCGTTATCATAGAAGCCATTAGTTCTACATTAGAAGCCATTAGACACTACAGCCAAGTTCTGATCTTGTGGTAAGAACTCCCAACATCTGTTCCCCAAGATAAAAATACCAAACTGTTGTTATGCATTGTTAAGCATTCAGCCCTGCCTCAAAAGTAGTAGTAAATTAAAGTTCATTGTACAACAGATGCATGTGTGCTTTATGCTAAAGAGCTCTTTTGCAAGTGTGTTTCATAAAGACATAGCAAAAATGGAAACTGTTCCAGAAACCGCATAAATACAAATACAAGAGACAAAGACAGATCCAGGTGAGTGGAAAAGTTCACGGGACAGTAAGAGAGCCTCAGGATTTGAAACAACTATCACAACCTCAGTCATGTTATTGTTGTATTTCACCGTGCTTTTCTTAATAGATACACAAATACCAGTTTAAAAAACCCAGTTAACTGACTCTGACTTCTTATGGGAAGTGCCTCCTGTGTGCAGGGGGCAGCACTAGTGACAACACAATGATGCTTGTTTGAGAATCCAGGAAGTTAGAGATAAGAAAGGAAAGCTAACATCTTGGCAGAGCAGATCAGGAGATTCAGTTTAGGGACCTACACATATAAAAAATGAAGGCACGCAGTTTGCGCCTAACAAGGCAAAGAGGAGATGTGGAAGACATAAAGGGAGCAGTGTAAGTGGAAGATGTAAAGAGTGACAAGACCAAAGCAATTGACTGAGGAAGTAACCCCGCAATATTATTCTCAGATGAGCAAGGAAGATGGACTATGTCAGAGCCAATTAACAAACAGATGCTGCAGTTATCAAGAACAAATTGATTGAAGCCTCAGCTTTAGATATGCAATAGATAAGGCCAAAACTTTAATACTGTGTAAAGAGAAACTGCATAACAGAGCTTGAGAAAGAGAGCCTAGAATGGGGTCTAAACTGCACGTGATGCCAGTTTGTAAAACAGTCAAGATTTGTTTTCTAATAGAAGTCAGTGAGGTCTTATAAGGTACAACAAGTCCTGGAAGAAGGAAGAAAAAATTCATCATGTACGTCAGGATGCCTGAGGACTAACTCACATGAGTTGCAAAGCATTGCACTGTGTGGTGTGAGATAGCTGGGGCTGGACTCCATGAGGAACAACCTCCTTCTCTGTTCCCCCACAGACTTGCAGTATGAACTTGGGTTTAACCTTTAACAACATTTTTTTCAGCATGAGATAACCAACTCTTTTTGAGGTGCTCAGATATAGTACTGTTAAGATAAACATCACAGAGAAGCTTGTATTTCACAGATACAAACTTTAGCTGCCATTGGTTTTCTAAAAACAAGCAGTGGTTTAAAATGGGACCTTTTCTGTCTAGGATTTGAACAAGCACAAGAAGTCCTCAGCTTTCTGAGCTTATGCCATGCCTGCAAAGCACAAAAAGCTTTGAGCAGGCCAGCACATCTGTGCAACATGACACAAAGACAATTATGCAGATCTCAGAATTATCACAGCTGTATCCGTGTAGTGCTGAGCCCAAACTGAGAATTTCTACCTCTCTCCTGAACCAATTTGCTCAGCTCCTTATGGATTAATCCACATTGCTTCTGGATCCAGAACTAGATCAGTCATTTGCTTACACACTATAAATATTCTTCAGTTTTAGAGCTACCACCTCCAAGAAGCCAACAGAAACAGTGAGCTGAAACATAACCACTTGAGTTTAACAACTCCAGGTTCCAAAGGAAACTAAAAAACAAATCTTTTGGCCCTGTGTCCCCATCTCATTGATCCACTTTCACGTTAGATGTTTGTAAACAAATATATATCAGTGATTATCTCAGTCCATCATCTGCTGCTCCAGCACCATTAACTAGTTCCATCTAACTGGGGGGGGAGGTGGGGGGGTGGTGTAGCTTTTACCATTTGTAATTTTGTAGCTTTTAACATTGCTATGGCAGAATCTACCATTGATAGGAAATCAGCAATTTCCTCTCTTATTTCCCAACTAATGCAACAATTTTCAAGTTCCAAAGGTCACTAAACAGTTAAAGATAGCTGAACTACATAATTATGTTAAATTCTTATCCTGTCTGCTCAAGCTTAAAAAGCCACACACTCTCAAACTCTGAACCTCAAGTTACTAATATTTCAAGTTACTAATATTTTGGCTTTTTTGGACAAAAAGTTAGTTTAAATAAAGAACACTCTAATGATTTCTCCGCAAGTAATGACAAGCACAAAATAAAAGACTGATGATCACTTTCCTATACCTAAATTGGCTCCTCAGTATTATCAAGAGCAAAAGATGACTACTTAGCTCTGAAGACATCTTCTGTGGCATCTGACAGGCCTTTCTAAATAAAGGTCCTCATGCTCACTAGCAGAATTATCACTATAATAGCAAGCACTCTTTAAATTCCAGCTGTCAGAAAATAATTTAATTGAAATCTCTCAAACTGCTTTGATACTGGCTGTGAGATGTCACATACATATTCAGCTGTGAGGAAGAGAAGATCATTCCAGATGGAAGAGCTCTGATTCAACATCTTGATAGTGAAATAAGATCATTTTTGGAGAGCTTTTTCAACCCAACCCTGTTCTGACCAAATTGCTATGATCTGATAAAGGACCACTGCTGTCCCAATAAGGAAGTTGGCTTTCTTGGCCATGACATTTAAATAGCAAATGCACTTGCTTGCAGGAGGCAGCCAAAGGTCTACCTCAATAAGGCTTACAGATTCATGAGTATAAATATAACTTAAACCAGTACAACCACACACAGACACAGTTTGTGAGCAGCTTTGCAGGACAGCCGTGTTCCAAGTCATTTCAGAGCTTGTTCTAGTGGCCAGAGGATGATTACTGAAAAGTCTGTATCTTAAAGTAATAGCTGCATCTGTCACACATTACAAGGAAATAAGAGTGTGCTTAGGGCTTGGCAGCATACAAACTTAACACTGCTACAAACCTGAAACTCAAGCACTCAGTTTACAGTCACTGCTGTCCTGCACAGTGTGTGTTCTCTATCAGTGCACCATAAGGACTATCATCCTTTCCTCCCTTTCCCCTTCAAAAGCCATGACATTTACCAATCAGTACACCTGAATTGACAAAAACATGACCAAAGTATCTTGCAAATATTCTATATTATTGTATAATTCCTGTGTACATACATATATATGTATGTACACACACTTCTATAGTACAGAATAGATATGAGATACTTAAGTCACACTTCCTTGTGATGTATGACAGGCACATCAACTGTTACTATGATGGATACAAATAACTATCAAAAATAAGAATATAATCACAATTCTTTTTAATGATGGTAGCATGAGTATGTTAAATTAGAGCAACCTGATACTGAGTGTCCAGGTGACTACACATTTTCTTTGAGTGTCTCCTGAATGAGGTTTAACATAAGGAATGCAAACTGAAAGTCAGACAACAAAGCTCAATTTTTGGTTGTGTAATTAATATGGTCTGTGGCTTTCACACATTTTGCTTTCTAAAATGCTTACCAAATATAAGGGCCAACAGGAGAGTTCTATAACTGCATATATTGAATGATAGACTTTCTAAAACAGTGCCTCCTGGAAGGCTGTTTCTACTCAGCTAGTTCCTATCACTTTTATCAGCAGACCTACCCCAATGGCAATTTCCCCCTCTTTCAACAAAAGGCTAAGATGTGATAATATTTGTGACAAGCAATATAGCTTAACCATGGTGTCTGTAGGACTTGTATGAAACACTTTGGACACTTATTTCTATTTTGTTCTACTCCTAAAAATCAGATGGATTCACTGGTGCTAAATGGTAGCCATGGGCTATAGTCTTGCATTAGCACTACTTGGTACACTGCCCTCTCCTAGTCAAACAGCAGGAAATTGCCTGCCAGCACTCCCATTTGCAGGACACCTACTGCAATACAATGTATTCAATTTTGTTCAGGAATGATCAGCATCCCGCACACACAGCTCTTATCTTAGTTGTGTGTGTCTCAGTACGGAGTCAATTCTTTCACCAGCTTTGCTTACCAAGCCTCTTACAGGAGGCTCTTGCCACACATAAGGTTTTAAAGAACTTGACCTTTTGAGAAACTTGGTGAGCAAGGCCACTTGAAGGCACTGTGTCTTTTTAGCCCAAGATGCTCAGTGGCACTTGCACTTTACTGCCCATCATTTTGTTACCATTGCCACCAATTACACTTCAAGTATTAACAGTGCATCAAAGCAGCCTGTTAGACTAAGAAAGAAACTAAAGCATCTTGCCCGTTCACAACAACCCACAGCAGTTCTTACCTGAATCTCCTCAGTTTCATCCACCAAGAGGAAACTCACAACTTTCTCTGTCATCTTCCTTCTTTTGGTCTCCTCATCCATCCCCTCCTCCTCTTCCTGTTCTTGGGCTTTGCCAGCATGGTACACGGTGACAGGATGCTTCCTTCTGTTTCCCCCAGCGTGTGTTCTCTTCTGACACTCCACACAGAGGTTGATTTTGCAAACCTGGCACCTCACTGCTGCTATCTGCCTTGAGCCCGTCATACTGGCATGCATTATGTTCCCATTGGCACCTTTGCAGGAGTCACAGTAGGGGACATGGCCGGGTCTTATACGGGTCCGTTCATGGTTCCGCAACCTTTCTGGCTGATGCAGCTCTTCTTCACAACGCTGGCACTGCAGACTCCTGCACTCATCACACTCAAAGATTGCTTCATCTGTCCCACTACAAACATAGCTTTCCTGGCACAGGAGTGTCGTGTTCTGTCCTTTCTCCACAGTTTGCGTGTGGGCACTCATCTTCAGATTTCTTTAAATCAATGTTTTTACCTCCTGTTTCTGTTTCAAACAATGATATATGTAAAAGTCAGTTCCAAATTTAGTATTTTCACAAAAGAAAGAAACACCAGAGGAATGTTGTCTGTCCTTAATTTTAAATAATTAGTATATGTTTCTGTAAGATTCATACACTGACCTGCCTCGCAGGAAGAGTGTTGTTAAGTGCTAATGAAGTTTTCTTTCTCCAAAATAAACTTAGGTAACGTGGCTGGTTTCATATATTATTATATCCAAATGCTGGTATACATTCTTTCTCTGCTTAGCTGTTTAATGTACTTTCAGTGATGAGAAAAAAAACCCAGCCTGGTGTACTTCAGCAGATACAGCAAGTCTTTCCCTGAAGCTGAGAACGCAGACAGCTGGTGACAGAGAGACAAAAAAGGCATCAGAAATGCACAAGTGCATATACGTATACACACCAACACACACACAAAAGGACCGTGTCAAGACTAGAAAATTCTCTGCTTTCACTCAACAGCTAAGCTCCTCCTTCAGAGAGTTCACAGTATTTATTTGCTGGGAATTTCCTGATGCGCTTCGCCAGATAAACAAAAATCCGCTGTCTTTGTGCGCTCCTTCTAGTAACACTGGAAGACGATCTCTACCGCGGTCAGGCTGACAGACGATGGATTTTTTTCCCTCTCCCTCTGAGCCCCAAGTTGCCAGAGCAGAGCTCCGAGACCAGCGCCCGCCGAGGGCAGCCTGCGCACGCCGAGGGCAGCCTGCGCACCCCGCCGCCGCCTTTGTCTCGACCGCTGCCTCCGGGCCACCTCCCCTGCTCCCAGCCAGCGCGGAGCCCCTCTCGCTCCGGGATGACCCTCGGCGCCCCCGCCCCNGCGCCGTGCCGGCCGGCCAGGAAGGGGGAAGCCCCCGGGTTCCTCCCGCCGAGCGGCGGCAGCGGGCAGGAGCCGCGGTGGGACCGGGAACAAAGGCGGCGCGGCGCTGGGCGCCGCGAGCCGGGCTATTGTTTACAAGCCAGCGGCCACCTTTCTTCCCCTTCCTCCCGCCGGCACCCGGTGACTAAGGACTCGGGTCCCGGCCGCGGCTTCCTCCTCCCCCCCGTCCCCTCGGCGCCCGGGGGGGATCTCCCGGTTCTCCTCCCCCAGGGGCCGATCATGCAGTCGGGGCGCCCGGGGGAACTGAGCAGGGCAGGGCCGGCCAGGACCCGCGCCCCCTCCGCCCGCTCCCCTCGTTGTCAGCCGGGATCAGCTGATCCCGGGGAACTTCGGGGCTATTTTCTCACCGCGGAGACGGGAAGGCGGCGGGCTGGAGGCGGAGCGGCGCTGGCACGCCGGGAGCTGTAGTCCGGAGGCTGCACCTTCCCAGGCTCGCTGCGCCGGCCGGGACGTGCGGTGCCCTTGGCGGGCAGGCGCGGTGCCGCGGCCCTTGCGGTGGCGCCGGGGTTTTCTGCTCCTCTCGTTTTGTTTTCGCCCCACTGTCTCACACCTGCCTAGGTTCCCCGAGGAGCTACGCCGGCGGAGTGTGAACAGCCCCCAGCAGGGTTTAAAGGAGTGAAATTCGTAGCGAAGATCTTTCCTCCCACCGCCTAGAGAACGACAAGGCGGCTGCTCCCAGGCCTCCGGGTCTGGCAAATGAATGGATCACGGTGCCCACCTGAGGAGAGAGCACTTGGCACCCAAACCTCATCTACCACTCATGGGTTTAAACGAAATCTCGACAAGGGGAGAGTCACTGGTCTCTGGTCTCTGTCATTGCAGCCTCTGGGGTTTCTTTCATGACTGTAACTTCAGCCATCATTTATATAGCCAAAAGAGACTGCAGGTCCAAAATAGAGGCACACACCTGCCAAAAAATGGCAGATTCACTGTCACAAACTGGAGCCATGGGAATGGGAGGTGAACACCAGACAGAGATGGTCAAAGAAACCACAAGGTGAGGAAGCAACCTTGGCCACTAGTGGCTCCAACCCCATGATGGCTCATGGGGTGCTATAAGAAAATAGTGAGTTATTTTTCATTGGCTGATTTAGATAATATGCAAAAATATCTTTGTTGTAGCATAGCCACTGCATAGGCAATTTCTCTTCTAAAGTAACAAGAGTTTTTGGCTGGATGTTTGGATCAAATGCTAGTGGTTACTTCACCAGAGGAGGGACATGCACTGTTTTCCTTCAGTGGACATTACACGTTGATAACCACTAACAGACAGCGATAAGGTGCCCCATCCTTCGGTCCCCTGCTTCAGTTTTAGACAACCAATTTCAAAAGGGAGCCAAATTACAAAATTGGATATCCATGTAGAAGGCACTGATTGCGAGTTTACCTTTGAAGTTCCATCATTTCACAAAACTGAGTCAGTAGGTCCAATTACTGTGAAAATGAGGCATCGATGAATTTTCTAACACAAGGAGTGATTGAGGCCCTCTCAGAATTCAAGTGTATTGCTGAAGTACTTTCGTTATACTAGACTGTACTATATATATATTTGTGTAGGCATATACATGATTTAATTATTTCTCTTTTATGCAGCTTAGTGATGATGAATGACTGAAGACTGGCACAGTGACTCTCTTCCCTGCTCTCATTCATGCTGTTACAATAATGTATTTTCACTTGGTATATGGCATAAAAGATTAATTTAAGAGAATGACAAAATAGACTGGCATCTATAAGAATAAAGTTCTGGTGAACCAAATGTCTTCAGACTGAAAAAATCCTGAATAATGAATATAACTAATACATATGAGGTAGAAACTTTTAAATCTCAGTGCTATTCAGAGAAGCCAAGGAATGAGATCAATGAGTCTGGCATCTAAGGGATCTTCCTCTCAGTGGCTCTATTTAGACAGGTAATGTGATAGAGGGAGCAATTAAAGGATATGAGGAAGGGAAGAAAAAATGCATATAAAATGCATGAAGTGCATAGTCTAGAAACAGTGTGACCTCTGTACCCTGAGGTGCTGCCTAACATTTTTGGGATTTCTCATGCTTGAAATACAAGACAATTGGCAGACAAAAAAAGCACTTATTTTAATTTTAACCTTAATATTAAAAGCCATGTACTGCAATCTTCATAATTGGCTTGAGCACAAAACTCTGGAGTTTGCAGTGAGAACTGAAGAAAGTGAACTGTGATCGGTATCTGGAAAAGGGATCTCAGTTACATAACTGAAAGGCAGGAAGATAGTATAGGCACTAGGGGTGGGTAATTCTAAAATCCCATAGCAGAAAGTGTAAAGACAGGAAAGTAGCTACATTTACTGGATGCTTCTGCTGCTATTCTTCCTTGATTAAGAAGGATACAGAAGGCTACAGCTGATTTGTGTAAGAAGAATAAATGCAAAATAGCCTATTTCTTTGGCTAAAAAAATAGATGAACATGTACATGAGCAAAGCCTTTTCAATGTTTCCTGTAAATAAAAACCTACTAAAGCAGCACAAGTCAGTTTGGGATTCACATTTCTTTTTTAAGCTGAGCTGCTGTTGTCTGAGACAACAACACAGAGAAGATTCTGAAAATTTTTGTTATGCCCTTTCTCTCTTCTTTGGTTTTCCTAGGTATGGTTATAAATTATTTTAAATATTAACAGTAGTCAGTAATGTAGCTACTAAATTTGTATTAGTTTGAGGGAGGTACACCAGCTGCTTGAAATGAGCTGTAATTAATAGAAACTAAAAATGCTGTTTCTGGTGGGGGGAAAAAATTGCATTCAAACTTGAAGTATTTCTTAAATCTGCTACTGCTAAAACATTTACCCTTATACATCATCTTGTAAAGCAAGGTGATAAACAGGACCTTAGTTCCAATGCAGTTGTTGGCTGTTCAGTAGCACGTATGACATCAGCCAGATAGTTTTAATCTGCTTTGTACTGATGAAGTTGGTCTACAGGTAGACATTTTGTCACTAGACTCTTGTCTTTTGAGCACTTTTCTTTAAACAAAATACAATACATATTTTTCTCCTTAGCTAATCCAACATTTTTCAAACAGCTTTGTGCACATATGTTCATTTTGTGGTCTACCTTTACAATAATCTGTACGATCACGTTCCTTTCATTCATAGTCACTTCCTCTTTCCACTTGCAACTCCTTGCCGCCAGTGGTGTAACTACAGCAATTACTGTCTTGCATGTCATGTTGAAAATTGTCTCTTAATGTAGTCTAAATGCTGGAAGTAGGTCAGAGAAACTACCCCTTGTAGACCATGGCTAGGCCCAACAGCACAGTGACATCCTTCTGATGAGCATATGGCTGCCTAAGACACCAGTGTTTGCTCTTTTTGCTGTGTAAATCCTTACGTCTTTTACAGCAGACAGAACCTTCCATGAAAAGTAGTTGTATCCTGGGCTGCATCCCAAACAATGCGGGCAGGTCGAGGGAGGGGATACTCTCCCTTCGGTACAGCCCGTCCCGAACACCGTCACGGGCGGGTCGCAGCTTAGCCAGGCCTGAGTGTCTGGCTGAGGGGGCCATGACGGCTGACCGAAGGGCAAGGTTCCGTGCTATCCATAGCCGGAGGCCTGCCGGAGGCTTTTCAGAGGCTTTCCAGAGCCTCCAGCCGCCCTAGCCCCGAGCGGCGGCGCTCGACTTCGACATGGCGGAGCTCCGGGCCGGGTCACGGCCCCGCGCCGCCCGCCCGCACTAAAGATGGCGGCAGCGCGCATGCCCCTTCGCTCCCCCCTGCCCTACTGCCCGCCGCCGCTCTATGGTCGGCCGAGTTACTGCCCGGACGCGAGCGAGGGCGCTCTAGCACGTCCGTCTCTGTGGTGGCGCGGCGCGGTGCACGCCGGGCCGCTGGCGGAAGAGGCGGGTCACATGACCCCGCGCGGCGCGGCGGCAGCGGCTCGGCGCGGTGTGTTCGCGGCCTAGCGGGGCCTCAGCCGGCCCAGCGCCTCCCCCGCGCCATCTCCGCCCCGCTGCGCAGCCGAGGGGTGAGAACCGAGGGGCTGCGGGGGGAAGAGGAAAGCAG